>LR738715.1:647446157-647463814 GCA_902687465.1 Secale cereale
GGCATTATTTTCTTTTATAAGCCCTTTATGTGATGTCGCTCAGACGTCCGACTGTGGCATTATTTTCTTTTATAAGCCCTTTATGTGATGTCACTCAGACGTCCGACTGTGGCATTCTTTTCATTTAAAAGCCCTTTATGTGGTGTCGCCCAGACGCCCGACTGTGGCCTGTTATCATTTATTATTTTCCTACGAGGCGTCACCCAGACCCTCGTTTGGTCCTGTTATTTTTTTTATCTTTCGGATTTCGGGAGGATTACCGCCCGACTCCGAGTCTGTACTTCCGTGCGTTCATATTTTTTTCCGGTTGCACTTTTGCTGGAATACACATATGCATTCATGTTGGCATTTGTTATATCTTAAGTCCGAACTGTCTTGCGAGTACATTCAAAGTACTCACCTGGCTTGTTGATTTGGCCAGATGTGGACGAAGGCGATCTCATGGATGAAGAGTTTGATAGCGAGTCCGACGCTTAGAGGGGTCCCAGTCAGTCCCTTGCGATCCTGGAGTTGATCACTGTTTTATACCGCTTCCGCCTACCACCAAATAAATTCATCGGGTCTCACTCTGACACTCGATGAATTGTAGAATATTGGAGTCACACCACCCACTTCACTATGACATATTCCACCGTCTTTTATTACGAGTCAGTAGTATGCCACCCTGCCTTGTGCCATATCCGCCTCTATGTAATATATTGGCGCGCTTGTAATAAAATCTGTTGAGCCATCCTTGGCTCAACCTTGTATAATATTCAGTGTACCGGAATTTCTGTATCAAGGAATTGTCTGCCAGCAGGAATATTATTCCTCGCCGGTTAAATAAAGAGGTCGGTCTTCCGATAATTATTTTACCGAAGGACCGGTCGCGACAACCTTGGTATCAGAGCTAGGCTGACTGTAGGAAGCCACTAGGTGCGCTCGCTAATCGGTTATTAGGGAAAAATCTGCTTTTCAGCATTTTTACATCTGTAGCAATTTTCTATTGGTCAGCATAAATTTATGGCCTGACTATTCGGAATTTTTGTCTACTTTTGTAGATGGCCAGCAACGACTGTGATGCACAGGTGTTCGCCAACATTCCTGAGGGGTTTGTCAAGCTCCTCATCGCCATCACCAAAGTCGCCATCGGGCCATCCACACGTCCCGAATTTACACTCTACCGTCACAAGCTCAACGACAGCGTGTCTATGCATCAGGCTGTGGTACACTTCAAAGGTGGGCGTTCTGAAGCGCGCCGCCTTCAATTTGTGGGCAGAGCCATGCCTACGGAGAGGCATGCTATGCAGATGGCTGCCCGTGAGGCGATAGCTCGCCTCCAGGACATTCTGCCTTCGATGAAGACTTGCCGCTTCCGTTACCTCCCATGCCACATGCCTTATACGTGCCACTATGCATTTGCATGTGCAAATGGGGAGCGTGACGAAGCCATTGAATCAATGGTTGAATACCTCAAGGCACTTGAGGCAGCCTTTGATAATCTGGTGGACGACCTAGTGGCCGCCCGTATGGAGATGGTCCAGAGTGGCTCCGCCAACAGGAGGGAGCTGCTCCATACCGCACCACCAATGACTTTTGTCTCGTCCGCCGCATCCTATGCACCTTCCATTGTAGCCACGGCTCGCCGTCTGCCTACCACTGAGGAGTTTGACCAAGTCATTGCTCCTACTCCAGTCAGAGCTGCACCGCCTGCTGCACCTGCTTCGACACCTCGTACTCATACTCCGCGCCTGGAGCCCATCAGTGAGGAGGAAGTTGAGTCTCCAGCACCACTGTGCCTTACCCTCGGCGGGCCGAGGGAAATCTTCAACATCTCCGACTAAGCGCGTGTTTTCGCGACGTGATGCGCTCGCTTGTAATATTGTGTGTTATGTAAAATAGGTTGATGGGAGTAGTCTGTTTGCGCATCATGTAGGACCTTGGAGGAGTGCACTAGTTTCAAATAACATAGCAGGATGTGTACGCACACCCTGAGTGGCGTATGTATAATTAGGATCTGCGGGTAACATATGTACTAGCAGCCTTCTCCGTGCGCAATCGACCAGTTTATTTAAAAAATCTTTTTCGAGCTCGCGTTTGACCGCTTTTGCAAAAATCTTGGTTTATTTTGCTGCTTGGTTCTTCTCAGGTTTTCTGCTTTGTTACCCCCAGAGTAAGAAATGACTTGTCCCTGGACACGTTCCATGCCAAGTCCGCCGGAGGAAAATTATGGCACGCAGGCAAACAACAATTTCTCACAGGGGCAGTCAAGTCAGCAGGGCAGTGAGACAGCATTTTCTCAAGTATGCCGGCTTTACGAGCAAAGTCAGCAACAGCACCAAGAAATGATGAACCATGTCATTAACATGGGAAATCAGCGCGAACCATACCAACAGCACTCAGAATTGTCTGAATTTCAGAAGACGCGTCCAACAACATTTTCACACACAGACAAGCCTCTTGAGGCCGATGACTGGCTTCGAGATATTGAAAGGAAATTAATTGTGGCACAATGCTCAGACCGTGAAAAAGTGTTGTACGCACCGCATTATCTCACGGGAGCAGCCGCGTCATGGTGGGAAAATTTTCAGCTTATGCATCCCGACATAAATAATTTCACCTGGGAAGATTTCAAGGAAGGCTTTCGTGGGGCACACATCCCTAAGAGTATCATGAAAATCAAGAAAAGAGAATTTGATGATCTCAAGCAAAGAGGCATGACAGTACAGGAGTACAACAGTCAGTTTGCACAATTATCACGATATGCCAACGAAGAGCGGATGACATAAAATAAAAAGATGGAGAAATTCCTGGACGGACTGGCACCAGCACTAAAATGCTAGTTAGTCGTACATACTTTTCCAGATTTCAAGACACTGGTAGACAAAGCTATTACACTGTAAAATGAACGTCGCAGTCTGGAGGATATTCGCAAGAGAAAAAGGGATCAGACCAACCACCCCCGCAACAACAAGAATAAAATGAATTTCCAGAGGAACGTTGTGAACAAACCCACGACCAACGACACACGTCCAAATAAGAGTTTTCATGCAAGAAACAAGGATTTCACCTATCGCCCGGGTGTTACCTGCTATGCATGTGGAGAAGAAGGACACTATGCTAAACAGGGCCCTAAGCCAAGAAACTCAACGCCAAAGCCGAACAACAACGGGAACAATTCTGCGCCCAAGCGTAAAAATTTCAACCCCAATAACAATCACAGGAAAGGCCACCTGAACCATGTGACCAAGGAGCAGGCACAGGATGCACCGGATATCGTACTCAGTACGTTCCCTGTCAACACAATACCTGCCACGGTTTTGTTTGATTCTGGAGCTTCTCATTCGTTCATTTCGAAGAGTTTTGCTTTGCAACATGGTTTTTCAATGCTTCCCTTGGGAAAATCAATGACCATCAAGTCCCCCCCGGAAGTAAGCAGATCACTCAAAATTACTGCCAAGGTTTGACCATTGAGATTGAGGGATTAAAATTCCACGCAAACCTCATTGTGTTGGAAAACAAAGGACTGGATGTTATCCTGGGTATGGACTGGCTGACCACCAATAAAGGATTATCGACTGCTTCAACAGAACAGTGATTCTTACTGATCATCATGGAAAAACAATAAGAGTCGCAGCTCACGAGAGACAAGTATCTCGGCAACCAAAATTGAACAAAGTTGAAGCCTCAGAGTTAAGCAAGGTTCCAGTTGTATGTGAATTTCCAGACATATTTCCCGAGGAATTACCAGGCATGCCGCCAGACAAAGAAATAGAGTTCATTATTGAGCTAGCACCAGGGACCACACCCATATATAAGAAACCGTACAGAATGGCGCCATTCGAGTTGGTTGAATTAAAGAAGCAAATAAAGGAATTGCTGGACAAGGGATTTATACGGGCCAGCTCCTCACCTTGGGGCTCGCCGCTATTATTTGCCAAAAAGAAAGATGGGACCATGAGGCTGTGTATAGACTACCGAGCACTCAACATGGTCACAATCAAAAATAAATATCCGATGCCACGGATAAATGATTTATTTGACCAGCTCGCACAAGCCAAGGTTTTCTCAAAAGTTGACTTAAGGTCGGGTTATCATGAGCTGAAAGTACGCACAGAAGATATCCCGAAAACAGCATTCACCTCAAGATACGGGCTTTATGAATTTACAGTGATGCCGTTCGGACTAACCAACGCCCCCGCATATTTCGTCCACCTCATGAATAAAGTATTTATGAAATTCATGGACAAATTTATGGTGGTATTTATTGATGATATTTTGGTATATTCCAAGACACCAGAAGAACATGCTGAACAGCTCCGCATTGTACTGGGAGAATTAAGGAAACACCAACTTTACGCCAAATTCAGCAAATGTGAATTTTGGCTAAGACAAGTGGGTTTCCTAGGACACGTATTGATGCAAGAAGGAATTGTTGTGGACCCAGACAAAGTCAAGGCTGTACTTGGCTGGAAGTCGCCGGCCAGTTTGACGGATATACGCAGTTTCCTCGGTATGGCCGGATATTACAGAAGATTTATTGAAGGATTTTCCACCATAGCCAAACCAATGACCCAGCTACTCAAAAAGGATAAGGAATTCGAGTGGACCGAAGCATGTGAGAAAAGCATCCAAGAACTCAAAAAGAGGTTAACGACAGCCCCAGTATTAATTGTGCCAGACATACACAAGAGCTTTGAAGTATATTGCGACGCATCCCGGAAGGGCCTCGGATGCGTACTGATGCAAGAAGGCAAAGTAGTCGCCTACGCATCCCGTCATCTGCGAAAACATGAAGAAAATTATCCTACTCACGATTTGGAGTTGGCAGCAGTCATTCATGCACTCAAGGAATGGAGGCACTTCTTACTTGGAAATCGCTGTGAAATATATACGGACCATAAGAGCCTCAGCTATATTTTCACACAGCCAGATCTAAATTTACGACAACGACGCTGGTTGGAGCTGGTAAAAGATTACGACGTTGGTATCCACTATCACCCTGGGAAAGCAAACGTGGTAGCCGATGCTCTCAGCCGTTACCCCGAACAGCGGCAGCATACAGAACCTGAGACCCGAATTTCAGCAAGAGTTCGCCAAACTCAATCTAATGATGGTCACGGAGGGTGAAGTATCCAAGCTAGAAATACAGCCTACACTGATAGAGCAGATAAAGAAGGCTTAACTCGGGCACCCCAACATCGAAGGGATAAAAAGAAAAGTAAGTCTGGGCAAGGCCTCAGATTTCACCATAGACAGTGAAGGAATATTATGGTTCGGAGATAGACTTTGCGTACCCAACAGCAACGACCTCAAACAGCAGATTCTGACCGAAAGTCACACCGCTCCATACTCGATCCACCCTGGAGGTACGAAAATGTACAAAGATATTCAGGAAAGATTTTGGTGGCACGGCATGAAGAGGGATATAGCCACATTTATTGCATGTTGCGATTCATGTCAACGCATTAAAGCCAAGCACCAAAAACCCGCAGAGCTATTACAGCCAAACAAGATACCAGAATGGAAATGGGATGATATCGGAATGGACTTCATTGTTGGACTACCACGGTCACAACACGGTAATGATGCCATATGGGTCATCACAGATAGACTGACCAAGGTGGCACATTTCATACCCGTCAAGACAACACACACCACTCAAAAGCTCGCCAAGCTTTACCTCGCCCGGATAGTATGCCTACATGGTGTTCCCAAGACTATAATATCCGACAGGGGTACTCAGTTCGTCTTGAAATTTTGGGACCAGTTGCAGCAAGCCCTCGGGACACAACTAACATTCGGTACGGCTTACCACCCCCAGACTGGAGGACAAACGGAACGAGTAAATCAAATACTCGAAGACATGCTAAGGGCATGTGTCCTCACCTATGGGGCCAGTTGGGAGGAAAGCCTATCATATGCAAGTTCGCATATAACAATAGTTACCAAGCTAGCCTGCAGATGGCACCCTTCGAAGCATTGTACGGACGAAGATGCCGTACTCCATTAAATTGGTCGGAAACAGGGGACAGCCGCATATTCGGCCCCGATATGTTAAAGGAAGCCGAGGAGAGAGTAAAAATGATACGGGATCGACTCAAGACCGCCCAAAGCCGACAAAAGAGCTATTACGATCAAAAGCATCGGGAAATAAGTTTTGAGCCCGGTGACGACGTATACCTGCGTGTGTCACCGATGAGAGGACTACAATGATTTAAAGTCAAAGGGAAACTGGCACCACGATCCATCGGACCCTTCCGTATAATTGCACGAAGAGGCACAGTAGCTTACCAGCTGGACCTTCCCAAGGAATTGTCCGACGCCAACGACGTGTTCCACGTCTCGCAACTACGGAAGTGTGTAAGCAACCCAGAGAAACATGTGTCACATGAAAATCTTGACGTACAACCAGATCTTACATACCGAGAACACCCAGTGAAGATTTTGGAGGAGTCTGAAAGGAGGACCAGTCAGAAAACTATTAAATTTCTCAAAGTTCAGTGGAGCAATCACACAGAGGATGAGGCAACATGGGAAAGGGAGGATTTTCTTCGGACAGAACATCCGCACTTATTTGAGGATCAGCTGAAATCTCAAGGACGAGATTTCTCCTAAGGGGGTAGGTGTTGTAACACCCCAAATTTTTTAGTTGGTTTTTCTTGCAAACTTTTGGCCTTTTTGACAGGGGATTGTTTGATCCTTTCTTTTGCCCTTCTAAAATCCCTTTTTGCCAAAGTTTGTGTGTTTTCTCAAGCTTGGTTTTTAGCCTTGAAGTTCTCCTCTTGTGTTTGGATCAAGCACAAGTTGAGATTCAAATGGAGTTGTTTGAGTTCACCACTTCTTGTTTTAAAATTCTCAAGTTTAGCCTTGACCCATCTCCCCTCCAAACTTCCTCTTGCCATGATACCAACATGAACAATCCTCTCCAAGACTCTCTTCACACCATGGGACAAGCATTTCTTCAATTCCAGCAAGTTTGAACCTCTATGGGATTTTTCTCCTATTTATTTCACTTCAAAACAAATTCTGTCTTTTATAGTGGACCTGGGTGATTTACAAAGGAACCACCTTTTTCATCTACCTATTTGACTCCAAACCAACTCTCCTAGATAGTCCTTAATACCCACAACCTAGATCCATCTTGTTTCATTGGTCCATAGTTCAAATTTTTCAAATTTCACCTACTGCAAGTTTGGACCAGATTTGCAAAATTTGGTGAAATTCATATTTGTCTTCTTCCAAAAATTCTGTGAAAAATCATACAGCCTCTAGATACATCAAGAGGCCACTCCACCAAAAATCACCTCCAGAGACATTGCACAAATACCAGAATCATTTCATCAAACACCTAGCCTACACTGAACTGTTAGTTGTTAACTGAAACTGTCGACAGTTAACACTCCGTCAGTTTCGTCAGTTTCGACAGTCGTCGGGCGCGGCGACAAAACGCGTATGTGCTTTCTTGGCTCGACGCTGCACCGCAGCTCCTCCTTATCCACGCGCCGCACGGTCACTTGGCAGCTTCTAGGCCTCGGTGGCGCCCTGGCCCGACCGCGCCGGCGGCTGCCACGGCCACAGCGCCGCCCGTGGCGGCTGACAGATGCAACACCGCAGCTCCACGCTGTTTCACGTCGCCCAGACCACCCCGGTGCACCGCGTGTCCTTCTCCACAGCCAGCGCACGCCTGGCACGCCGTTGCCATGGCCTGGCAAGTGCAGAGCGCAGTTTCTGCCGCCGACAAGCCGCGAGGCCATTCCGTCGAGGACAGGCCGTAACACCACCTCTACTCCCAAGTTAAGCACGGGAATGGAGCTTCTACAGGTCATAGATGATGCTCAAGCCCCTAGCCCCGCCGTCCGACCACTGCAGCGCCGTAATTAGCTCGCCGGACATATCCGTTCGCGGCAGCCACCTCGAGCCGCCTATAAAAGGCACCCTCGAGCTCGTGCTCGAGCACACACGCCTCCACTACGTCCCTAGACCACGCCCAACCTCTGGGAGAGCCCCGAGAGGCTTTTCTTCCCCGGCTCCGGCCAGCTGCCTCCGCCTCGGGCTCCAGCTCCGTTCACTCCGGTGAGGGCTCCTCCGCCGCCGTGAGCCTGAACGTAGTACCCTGGCATCCCCCTAGTCCTAACCCCCAGCCCAATTTCTCTCCAGAAACCTTCCCCGACGAGCTCCACGAACACCCGAGCTGCCGTCCACCGGAGATAAGCTCGCCGTCGACGTGGGACTCGCCGGCACCCAACTCCACCACCGTTCGACACGGAAGACCACCGTGAAGCTCTAGGTACCACTCCCCTCCCCTATCTCGTCGTGGATCGACGCCGGCACGGCTCTGTTTTGTTTTTTCCAACCTGACAGGTGGGGTCCCTCTGTCAGTCTCTCACATCTCCCCTCGAACCGTTTTCTGTTGGCGTATTTATGCAAAGTGCGTTTTCCCTCTGCGGGTGACGTACTGCGTACCGGTTCGTTTTGTCCTTTTCTGTTCTAGCCCGTGGATCTTTTCTGTTTCATTACAGATAGGTCCCTAGACAGAAACCTTAATATCTTTTAAACTAAAAGTGATTTTGAGTTGATTCTTTTTCTGTCCACCTTGGTTTTCGGTCTAGTTTTTTGTCATATTTATGTGGAAATATTTTGAGCAACTTTATTTGCACACGCGGTATTTATGTTAGTATGTATTTGTTTGAATACATAGATACCGGAGGCCGTGACGGAGACGCGAATCACGCCAAGTTAGACTCCCACTTTTCAGAACCAGGCAAGCATGTTTGAACTCTTGATATGATGAGTGTGTCGCATGTTTGCTCGAGTAGCTCTTTCATAAGCATGATTATATGATTATATGTGTGTGGCATATTTCATGCAAGTGATGCTTCGGGTGAGTCCCGAAGGAGAATGTTGAACCACCTCGATCATATGGTGATATGATGGGGTGGAATACTGGTATTGTTGGAGCATGCCAGTAGTTGGTCAACTCAGTATCAACGGAGATCACGTCACGATTCCGTTCGTCTCATTTTTAGTACTATCATAGGCCGTCCGTTGGGATTACGGTCTAGTCGATTGTAAACCACTTTCCGAGTACACACCAAGTAGAGGGGCCGGGACGAGGGTTCCATGGCCCTGGATTAAAGCCCGTCATCCAGTCAGGGGGCATGGGTGTTTCTGGTTGGGACCGAGAGGGGGGCACCCCTTAGAGCGCGCATATATAGATTTGATCCCATGCTATTCGAGGTTGTAGCCTCCCCGTCTTAATGTTTTCCGTGAATGTCATCGCGGGTGATTCCGGACGACAGGATGTTAAATGGGTGTGTACTGGTTAGTTGAGTTTCTGCTAAAACACCATAGACGGGACTAGCCCACATGGCTAGTAGAAACCGTTGGCTATGAATTAATGGTACAAGCTCTGCAGAGTTAAATTCCTTCAGTAGCCATGTTTGCGGCCTAGGATCAATATTCATATCAACCCGGTGACCGTCTCTAGTATATTCTTGTGAGTAGCCAAGACAGCGTTGTCATCAGGTTCATTTGGTAAATGAACTCACCACCATCCCTGTATTGATTTTACTTTCCGAAGTATGTCATCATTATATCCTGTTATTTATAAGCCCTTTATGTGATGTCACTTAGACATCCGACTGTGGCATTATTGTTATTTATTTTCTTTTATGAGCCCTTTATGTGATGTCGCTCAGACGTCCGACTGTGGCATTATTTTCTTTTATAAGCCCTTTATCTGATGTCGTTGATGTCTACACACGCTTCTACTCTTGTAGACTATGTTGGGCCTCCAAGCGCAGAGGTTTGTAGGACAGCAGCAAATTTCCCTCAAGTGGATGACCTAAGGTTTATCGAACTCAGGGAAGTAGAGGTTGAAGATGGTCTCTCTCAAGCAACCCTGCAACTAATATACAAGAAGTCTCTTGTGTCCCCACCACACCTAATACAACTAGAAGTTGTATAGGTGCACTAGTTCGGCGAAGAGATGGTAAAATATGGATGATAGGAGTGGCAAAGCAAAGTAATATAAATCTGTAATAAAAAGTGCAGCAAGCAAACAAGTGGTAAACGTGAGCACAAATGGTATTGCAGTGGTGGAAACAAGGACTAGGCTTCATACTTTCACTAGTGGCAACTCCCAACAACATTAACATAATCGAATCACATGATATTTCCCATAAAACATGCAAAGGGGACATACTCGGAGATCATTCCTTCGTGGTCAAGAGAGGACGAGAATTATGTAGGGCTACAAAAGCACACCTCAAAGTTCGTAGTTCTCAATCTAAGGATTTACCAATGTCACCGCGGCCATCCAAAGAGAGTCCCCAATCACCACAACATATCTAAAGGATAGTCAAAGACAAGCACCAAGAGACTCTCAATCTTCAATCAACACACAAGAGAGGAAATCACTCATGAAAATACTTTTCTAATCCATGTCCAATAGACCGCTGTCACCTTGGTCTCGGGGATTATACTAGATAAAGACAAGTGAGTACATCAATCCAATACATAGAGGAAGGGGAAATATCATGGGATCACCCTAGATTAACATAGCCTATGATCACAACGAAGATCACATCATGGGAGAGAGAATTGACCACATAGCTACTGGTAAGAACCTCAGCCCCGAGGAGGAACTACTCCCGCATCATGGAGGGAGGAAGCAACGTCGATGGAGATGAATCCGGGGGCACTTCCCCGTCCCGGCAGGGTGCCGGCGCAGGAATTCTGGTCCCCCGAAGCTTGATGGCGATGGCGGCGGAGATCGGAATCGCGTCTGGAGAAAAGGGGTCCGGAATCAGGGTTTTCTCGACGGACCATAAATATATGCCAAAGGGGGTCACCAGGGGAGTCCTGGGGGGCCCAGGCGCCCCCCCGGCGCGGCCTAGGGGTGGGCCGCCTGGGCAGGCCGCCTGGAGCCCCTGTGGGTCCCCCCCGGCTGTACTTTGGCCGCACGGTAGCTCCTGGAACGCTGATTTTTTATATATTTTTTCTGGCTTTTTCCTGGCAGTTCTCGTAATGTTAAAACCTAAAATACAAAAACAGCCGAAAACAGAAACTGGCACTGGGGTGCACTGAGTTAATAGGTTAGTCCAAATATGATCAAAAGTGTATGGAAGTGTATAAATATCATAGCAATATCACCCAAAAGAGGCATGGAGCAAGCAGAAATTATAGATACGTTTTGGACGTATCAACATCCCCAAGCTTAATTCCTGCTCGTCCTCGAGTAGGTAAATGATAACAAGAATAATTTCTGTGGTGACATGCTATTAACCATATAGGACTTATTCATAGTCATATGACAAAAGCTTACTGAGACAATGAATCTGTAGTAATTAAGTTGCCTCGTGAGAAAATCACAAAGAACTGAAAGTTTTACAATATGATACTGAAACATCAAATAGATTTGTAATGAACATGATGTGCAAATATGATAAAGTGATATCTAGCTTGCCCCCTTTAGTGAAGCAAAACATAAATGTAGGGGCACCTTAAAGGTTTAAGTGATGACTAGATACAATGATTTCAGAATAAACGATATCACAATCATGCAAAAGACAATGCTACTTTGGGACAATGCACATTACACTCAGAATGACAATCATGCTCTCAGTAGTTGGTGCTTTAAAAGAAGGTGGAGACTCAACATAAAAGTAAAAGAATGGCCCTTCGCAGAGGGAAGCAGGGATTACTCATGTGCTAGAGTTTTTTTTATTTTGAAAACATAGAAGCAATTTTGTCAACGGTAGTAATACTTCATATGTGTTATGCATAAGACATCCTATAAGTTGCAAGCCTCATGCATCGAATACCAATAGTGCTCGCACCTTGTCCTAAATAGCTCGGATTTCCATGGGTTATCATTGCATTACATATGTTTCAACCAAGTGTCACAAAGGGGTACCTCTATGCCACCTGTACAAAGGTCCAAGGAGATAAATCGCATTTGATTTCTCGTTTTTGATATATCTCAACTTGAGGACATCCATACCGGGACAACATAGAAAATAGATAATGGACTCCTCTTTAATGCTTAAGCATTCATAAGAGGTTGAGGATTAATGTCCAAGCTAAAACTTCCACCATGATACATGGCTTTGGTTGGCGGCCCAATGTTCTTCTCTAACAATATGCATACTCAAACCATTCTACTCATGGCAAATCACCCTTACTTCGGACAAGACGAACATGCATAGCAACTCACATGAAATTCAACAAAAGTGTAACAGTTGATGGCGTCCCCAGAAACATGGATACCGCTCAGCAAGCAACTTATAAGAAATAAGATACATAAGCGACATATTCTTTACCACAATAGTTTTTAAGCTACTTTCCCATGAGCTATGTATTGCAAAAATGAAGGTTTTAAAGGTAGCACATGTAAATTTACTTGGAGTGGCGGTGAAATACCACATATAGGTAGGTATGGTGGACTCATATGGCATAACTGGATTAAAAGAATGTGGATGCACAAGCAGTCAGTCCGCTTAGTACAGGTGGAGGTTAGCAAAAGACTGGGAGCGACCAACTAAAAGAGCAATGACGGTCATAATCATGCAGAGCGACAAAGCAACATTGAATCAGGCATGGTAGTTATATCGCTACTCAGAAACAAAAGATCATCAAGGCTTGACAGACTTTCTTTACAGTCTTAAATATGCGTGAGCATACGCCAAGTCAATCAAAATAAATTCTTGAAGGAAGATATTACTAGACCATACCACATCATAGGCAAACAAATCAAGTTGGTACTCCAATAACACATTGGGAATCCCCTAGCTATTTGAGACTAACCACAAGAAAACATGAACTACAAAGCGCCATTATGCACGTAGCATCTTTATCATAGACATATCAACCAATGCAATGGAAGCAAACTCTCTTAATAAGGTGAGCATGGTAATTAAAGAGAGTTCAAGCAACCAACTAAACAAAAGTTCTTTGAAAAGATAAGCATGAATACTAAGAGCTGAACATGATAGTAGCTATTAAAAGACAAAGAACACACACAGCAAAGATAAACATGAAAATTCTATGTTGTGTTCTAGGTTGAAGTGGAGCGTGTTTCTCTCCCACACAAAGAAAGATGAGTTCCAACTCGTTATGAAAAACAAGCAAAGCTAAAGAAAACTAAAAATGAAACTAAAAGCAAGACGCTCCAAGCATAGCACATAACACATGAAGTGATAAAAATATAGTGGAACGAAAGACGAACTGATAATGCTGATGGAGAAGGGGATGCACGGGGGCATCCCCAAGCTTAGACGCTTGAGTCTCCTTGAATATTTCTTGGGGGTGCACGGGGGCATCCCCAAGCTTGAGCGCTTGACACTCCTGAATCTTTTTATCATCTTCCCTCGCACACTTGAAAACTCCCTTCATACATTACTCATCATAATCTGATTAGCGAGGTTAGTACCCCTAATAAAATAATTGTTCCTTGCTGGAAATAAAGATATTCTTGAAGTTCAACTGTTTCTCAAGATTGCCAAAAGGTTTTTGCAAAGAAAAAGCAAGCTCTTGGTTTGCAAAATGAAAGAAAGGCAAAACAGGACAGAATCTGTGAAAAACAGAACAACAAGTAGTAAATGATTTGTTCGGGGCACTTTTGCAACTCTAATCAAAAAACTCAGAACAGACCCACGAAAGACAATTGTACAGAGCACGCTGTAGAAAAAATTTAAACCAAAAAGATGATCTGGTGATTTTATACGAATTTTTCTATCCAAGGACAGAATCTGTTTCCTGGACAGCACGTCACAACTTTTGAACTTTCTTGCAATCAGAAGCTACACTTGGCACAAAGGTGAAAAGTAAAGATACAATGATGATGCTACTGTAGTAACAACATCAAGACACAACGAAAAGCAAAATAAAATTTTATTCATTGTGGGCTGCCTCCCAAAAGAGCTTTCTTTTATGCCTTTAAGCTAGGCATAGGACTTTAATGATGCTCTCGTAAGAATAAGAGCTGAAGAACAAAAGAGGGCATCGAGAAGCAAATGCCAAATACATTTAAGCCTGACATTCTTCCTATGCATAGGAATATTGCAATAGAATAATTCATTGAAGCACGAAGCAACTAGCATAGGAATGCAAAACAAGCATAACTTCAAAATATTCACCATAAAGAGAGGAAACTTCTTATTGTTAAGATATTTAGAACCAAGCCTCCCTCTCTCATTATAAATTTCAGTGGCATCATGGATGAACTCAACAATATAAGCATCACATAAAGCATTGTTACCATGATCCACATGCAAAAAGGTACTCTCACTCCCCACATAAGCATAATTTTTCTCATTGGTAATAGTGGGAGTAGGACTATCATAAACAACTTGAACACTATAGATTAGTTGTATATTAGGAGGGTGGTGTTCAACAAGGGAGTAATTCCCTTCATGATTATGACAAGTTTCATAAGGATAATTTCTCCTTATGTCATAGGTACCTTTATAATCACTATAGATTGGAGTTATAACATCATCATGGTAGAGAAGAGCATTATCATTGCTAGCAACTATATTTATAAACATGTTGTCTTTATTCTTACTAGCAAGAGAATTATCAATTATCACATCACTAGTGGGGATAGGATTTGCAATCCTATCATCCCCAAGCTTAGAGCTTCCCATATCTTCACTTTCAGAGTTGGTACCAAAAAGATTTTCAAGATCATAAGCAGCATTATCATCATTTTCCCAATCACAATAAGTAACATGCATATCATAATCAAAATCATCTTCAATAGTACCTACGGACATATCATCAAGATGATAATTAAGGCAATAAACTTCACCTTCTTCTTTAAACTTACAACCGTTAGGATAAAAGTTGATGGGAGGAATATGCTCAGGCCAGGTTGATACCCATTCTTCTTCCTTCTTGCTCCTCTTCCTCCTCCTCTTCTTTTTCTTCTTCTTCACCTTAGGAGGGAGTGGTTGGAGATGAAGCTTCTCCACATATCCTGGTTTATCATTAGAAATAATAGGGGAAACTTGGGAGAAACTCTCCTTTTTATTAGCAGAAATATAAGAGACATTTTTATACTTTGGTAAAGTTCCCTCCTTTCTAATCTTACTTATGTAATCATTTTCATGGCAATTAACAACACAATAGAGATGGCAATTTTGCAAAGTGTTTTTTATTCCTATGGCATTATCATCCAGCCAAGAAGTCTTTTCTGATAACTCTTCACACATCAAAAATAAAATAAGCTCATCATAAAGATCAGAGGTGATCATGTTATCACACAACCGGTTAACAGTTATGTTTTGAAAGTTCATGCATTGAAAATTAAAGTGACCCTCTATACGGCAAAGTTCACAATTAAAAGGATAAAGGTCACACAATTCTCTAGCAATTTCATTTAAATCTCTGACCCAAGTGATTGTTCTTTCATGCTTATGTTGCTTACAATACATCTCTTCTTCAATCATAGGCCTTTCACAAGGTCTATCCACTCCACAAAAATTAACATGCTTATATAAAACTTCATTTTTAGGAATTGGATCATGCATGTTGCAATCATCATGAACAATTTCATTTTCTTTGCAAGTCTCTTTAAAAGGTTTGTGATACTTGATCCAATCCTCCTTAGGCATATTAAGATGTGAAGCAAAAGATTTGAGGAAATCAACAAGGAGTTGAGAATCAAGACCAAACTTAGCACTAAACTTATTAAAACTTGTAGTTTCAACAAAGGACTCAATGCAATCATACTCATAAATTATACCTGACTCTTTACCTTTGTCGATCTCCCAATCTTCAGTGTTGCGTTGAATTCTTTCAAGGAGTTCCCATTTAGCATCAATCTTTTTGTTTGTGAAAGAACCCATAGAGGAAGCGTCGAGCAAATCTTTATCCTGTCGAGAAAGCCTCGCATAGAAATTAGTAATAATCATATCTTTGGGGAGCCCATGGTTAGAACATTTTAGCATTAACTTTTTCAGTCTCCCCAAGCTTGAGCTATGCTCTATCCGTCATGGGGATAAAAATTATAAACATAATTCCTATTCTCATGGACTTTATGAAGAGGATAAAACTTGGAGTAAAAGAGAGACTGGATCTCTTCCCACTCCAGCAGGTGAGAGTCATCTAGTAGCCTATACCATTATGAAGCTTTATCTATAAGTGATACGGCGAACAATTTCCTCATGACAAACTCCCTTGATACACCTGCAAGCTTAAATAATGAACATAATTGTGATAGATATAGCAAGTGTTCACCGGGATGTCTGTCTCCTGCATAACGATTAGCCAAAACATAATCGATAATACCAGCTGGTATTTTATAGGGCACAATTTCAGTAGGGGGAGGAGCAACCACCACAGGTGTGGGGCGTCTTCCCGCAAGCAACGATCCAATAACACTGTTTTCCATAAACATAACTAGTGAAACTAAAAACAAGAAACGAAAAGATTTAATTGCAAGATCTAAAGATATACCTTCAAGCGCTCACCTCCCCGGCAACGGCGCCAGAAATAGCTTGATGTCTACACACGCTTCTACTCTTGTAGACTATGTTGGGCCTCCAAGCGCAGAGGTTTGTAGGACAGCAGCAAATTTCCCTCAAGTGGATGACCTAAGGTTTATCGAACTCAGGGAAGTAGAGGTTGAAGATGGTCTCTCTCAAGCAACCCTGCAACTAATATACAAGAAGTCTCTTGTGTCCCCAACACACCTAATACAACTAGAAGTTGTATAGGTGCACTAGTTCGGCGAAGAGATGGTAAAATATGGATGATAGGAGTGGCAAAGCAAAGTAATATAAATCTGTAATAAAAAGTGCAGCAAGCAAACAAGTGGTAAACGTGAGCACAAATGGTATTGCAGTGGTGGAAACAAGGACTAGGCTTCATACTTTCACTAGTGGCAACTCCCAACAACATTAACATAATCGAATCACATGATATTTCCCATAAAACATGCAAAGGGGACACACTCGGAGGTCATTCCTTCGTGGTCAAGAGAGGACGAGAATTATGTAGGGCTACAAAAGCACACCTCAAAGTTCGTAGTTCTCAATCTAAGGATTTCCCAATGTCACCGCGGCCATCCAAAGAGAGTCCCACAATCACCACAACATATCTAAAGGATAGTCAAAGACAAGCACCAAGAGACTCTCAATCTTCAATCAACACACAAGAGAGGAAATCAGTCATGAAAATACTTTTCTAATCGATGTCCAATAGACCGTTGTCACCTTGGTCTCGGGGATTATACTAGATAAAGACAAGTGAGTACATCAATCCAATACATAGAGGAAGGGGAAATATCATGGGATCACCCTAGATTAACATAGCCTATGATCACAACGAAGATCACATCATGGGAGAGAGAATTGACCACATAGCTACTGGTAAGAACCTCAGCCCCGAGGAGGAACTACTCCCGCATCATGGAGGGAGGAAGCAACGTCGATGGAGATGAATCCGGGGGCACTTCCCCGTCCCGGCAGGGTGCCGGCGCAGGAATTCTGGTCCCCCGAAGCTTGATGGCGATGGCGGCGGAGATCGGAATCGCGTCTGGAGAAAAGGGGTCCAGAATTTGGGTTTTCTCGACGGACCTTAAATATATGCCAAAGGGGGTCACCAGGGGAGTCCTGGGGGGCCAGGCGCCCCCCCGGCGCGGCCTAGGGGTGGGCCGCCTGGAGCCCCTG
>LR738715.1:647463890-647480920 GCA_902687465.1 Secale cereale
CCCCCCCGGCTGTACTTTGGCCGCACGGTAGCTCCTGGAACGCTAATTTTTTTTATATTTTTTCTGGATTTTTCCTGGCAGTTCTCGTAATGTGAAAACCTGAAAAACAAAAACAGCCGAAAACAGAAACTGGCACTGGGGTGCACTGAGTTAATAGGTTAGTCCAAATATGATCAAAAGTGTATGGAAGTGTATAAATATCATAGCAATATCACCCAAAAGAGGCATGGAGCAAGCAGAAATTATAGATACATTTTGGACGTATCAGTCGCTCAGACGTCCGACTGTGGCATTATTTCCTTTTATAAGCCCTTTTGTGATGTCGCTCAGACGTCCGACTGCGGCATTATTTTCTTTTATAAGCCCTTTATGTGATATCGCTCAGACGTCCGACTGTGGCATTATTTTCTTTTATAAGCCCTTTATGTGATGTCGCTCGGACGTCCGACTATGGCATTGTTTTCATTTAAAAGCCCTTTATGTGGTGTCGCCCAGACGCCCGACTGTGGCCTGTTATCATTTATTATTTTCCTACGAGGCGTCACCCAGACCCTCGTTTGGTCCTGTTATTTTTTTATCTTTCGGATTGCGGGAGGATTACCGCCCGACTCCCAGTCTTTACTTCCGTGCATTCATATTTTGTTCCGGTTGCACTTTTGCTGGAATACACATATGCATTCATGTTGGCATTTGTTATATCTTAAGTCCGAACTGTCTTGCGAGTACATTCAAAGTACTCACCTGGCTTGTTGATTTGGCCAGATGTGGACGAAGGCAATCTCATGGATGAAGAGTTCGATAGCGAGTCCGACGCTTAGAGGAGTCCCAGTCAGTCCCTTGGGATCCTGGAGTCGATCACTGTTTTATACCACTTCCGCCTACCACCAAATAAATTCATCGGGTCTCACTCCGACACTCGATGAATTGTAGAATATTGGAGTCACACCACCCACTTCACTGTGACATATTCCACCGTCTTTTATTACGAGTCAGTAGTATGCCACCCTGCCTTGTGCCATATCCGCCTCTATGTAATATATTGGCGCGCTTGTAATAAAATCTGTTGAGCCATCCTTGGCTCAACCTTGTATAATATTCAGTGTACAGGAATTTCTGTATCAAGGAATTGTCTGCCAGCAGGAATATTATTCCTCGCCGGTTAAATAAAGAGGTCCGTATTCCGGTAATTATTTTACCCAAGGACCGGTCGCGACACGCCTTCTGAGCATGCTAAGATGTTGGCCTCGTCCGTGACCTTGGGGATCTTGACGTGGACACTGTTGAAGCGTTGGATGAACTTCTGCAGAGTTTCGCCTGGTTGTTGCTTGATGCGCCGCAGGTCACCTGTGGCCGGGGGGGGGGCGATCGCGGGTGCCCTGGAAATTGGCGATGAACCGCTCGCGCATCTCACCCCAGGAGGAGATCGATCCCGCGGGCAGGTTCAGGAGCCACGAGCGCATGTCGTCCTTGAGAGCCATGGGGAAGCAGTTCGCCATGATCCTCTCGTCGCCGTTGGATGCCTCAATGCTCAGCTCGTAGAGCTGCAGGAACTCAGCAGGGTCGAGGGTGCCGTCGTACCGTGGAGGCAGGTCGGGCTTGAACTTCCCAGTCCAGTTGATACCGGAGCGAGGGCCTTATAGCCTGTCGTTGATACCGGAGCTTGTCCCGGAGGCGGAGCTTGGTCTTGGCTCTCGTGCGCCACCATGGCAGGAGGCGCACGGTCTCGACGCAGCGGTGGAGGGAGTGCTGGTGCTCCTCCTTGTGGCCGCTAGATCTCTTGGCAGCTTCCTTCTTCATGCACGGGCGCTCCGCACGGGGGTCGTGTCGCAAGGCCACGTGCCTTGGATCGTGGACGACGCCTTGATGTGGGGGTGCTGGAGGCACTTCATTGCCTACTTCGCCTGCAAAAGGAGGCGGGCGAGGTAGCGAGAGGGATGGTGCAGGAGAGCCCCCAGCGGCGCTGACGAGCTCCGCGATGCGGTCGAGATAGTCTTCGTAGAGGTCCTCGACGGGGCGGTAACGAGGAGCTCGTGAGCCATGAGCAACGCAGCCTGCGCGTCCACAGGTCCGCGATGAGTGTGGGACAACGAGCCTGCCTGAGTCAGCGACGAGGTTGCGGTGCGTCCGTCCCATCGCACGGAGGGGTGCAGGGACGAGGCTTATTTCTCGTGCCTCGCCGGGCCGGTGGCGGCGTTGGTAGCAGGCGATGGTGAGTGGTGGGGAGGTCCGCCGGCGGGATCCGTTTGGGCGACGCGGGCAGCAAGACCGGCACGACGCTCAACACGGGCCCGGCGAGCGTCGGCCATGGAACCGACGGAACGATGGAGCGTGGATCCATGGAAGGGAAGCTTCGGCGCACCCCAACCTGGCACGCCAAATGTTAGATTCTGGGGTTCTGGCAAACCCATGAGGTTTGAACACTAGGGTGCGCACGAAGATCTTTCCTCTCCGTTCTAGTTTGCTCTCGCACCGATTCCTAGGCCTAGATCGTCGAACCCGAAGAACAAGAGACACAAGGATTTATACTGGTTCGGGCCACCGTTGTGGTGTAATACCCTACTCTAGTGTGGTGTGCTGGATTTCCTTATAGGCTGCGGATGAACAAGTACACGGTAAGAACAGCCTCCTACGGAGAGGTGTTCTTGTGCTCGATGAATTAGTGGGTGTGATGGTGGTCTCAATCTGGTCCTCCCCTTTTTTTGATGCCCCCTCTATGGTGGTGGCTAGTCCTATTTATAGAGGCCCGGGTCCACTTCCCAAATATTGAGCGGGAAGGGATCCCACAACAACCAAGTTTGAAGGGGGACGGCTAGTACAGGCTATCCTGGCAAAAGGTGGTGTGTGCCTGCCAAAGGCTTTGGTGGTGACGTTGTCGTGGGATCCTCGGTGACCTCCGCCCTGCCGTCCAGCTAGTCTTGGTCTTGTTGCACCAATATAGAAACATTTGCCTGACACCTCGGGACTCCTCGCCTGCACTTACCCCTTTAGCACCAAAGAGGAAACTGGCTTGTTGCACCTGTTGGCGCCCGCCTGGCCTTGGTCGTCACGACTCACGTCACGCGAACCTCGTGAGGTGTCCCTTGCCTTGATATCTCCAGTCCTCGGGAGCCGGCCTAGTGAGGCCACCCCAGGGGAGGTCTTGTGTCATCCGCTCCGCGAGGCTTGGACCTTTGCGAGGGTCTTGAGTGGTTTGCTGATGAAGATGGGCCATACCAAGCCGCTGGATGAGCCACGCTCTGGGCCGCAAGCAGGCAAGTCTGGGTACCCCCATTCCCAGAACGCCGACAGTATGTGTTTTGCAAATCTCTATGTCTCCCTCCTTGACTTGATCGCAGATAGAGTTGAAGCGTCTCTTGATGTGCTTAGTTCTCTTGTGAAACCTGGATTCCTTCGCCAAGGCAATAGCTCCAATGTTTTCACAAAATATTTTCATTGGACCCGATGCACTAGGTATTACACCTAGATCGGATATTAGATCCTTCATCCAGACTCCTTCATTTGCTGCTTCTGAAGCAGCTATGTACTCCGCTTCACACGTAGATCCAGCCACGACGCTCTACTTAGAACTGCACCAACTGACAGCTTCACCGTTCAATAAAAACACGTATTCGGTTTGTGACTTAGAGTCATCCGGTTCAGTGTCAAAACTAGCATCGATGTAGCCGTTTACGACGAGCTCTTTATCACCTCCATAAACGAGAAACATATCCTTAGTCCTTTTCAGGATGTTCTTGACCGCTGTCCAGTGATCCACTCCTGGATTACTTTGGTACCTCCTTGCTAGACTTATAGCAAGGCACACATCAGGGCTGGTACACAGCATTGCATACATGATTGAACCTCTGGCTGAAGCATAGGGAATGACTTTCATTTTATCTTTACCTTCTACAGTGGTCGGGCATTGAGTCTAACTCAACTTCACACCTTGTAACACAGGCAAGAACCCTTTCTTTGACTGATCCATTTTGAACTTCTTCAAAACTTTATCAAGGTATGTGCTTTGTGAAAGTCCAATTAAGCGTATTGATTTATCTCTATAGATCTTGATGCCCTATATATAAGTAGCTCCACTGAGGTCTTTCATTGAAAAATTCTTATTCAAGTATCATTTTATGCTATCTAGAAATTCTACATCATTTCCAATCAACAATATGTCATCCACATATAATATCAGAAATGCTACAGAGCTCCTACTCACTTTCTTGTAAATACAGGCTTCTCCAAAAGTCTGTATAAAACCATATGCTTTGATCACCTCATCAAAGCGTATATTCCAACTCCGAGATGCTTGCACTAGTCCATAGATGGATCACTGGAGCGTGCACAATTTGTTATCACCTTTAGGATTGAAAAAACCTTCTGGTTGCATCATATACAACTCTTCTTTGAGAAATCCATTAAGGAATGCAGTTTTGACATCCATTTGCCAGATTTCATAATCACAAAATGCGGCAATTGCTAACATGATTCAGACAGACTTAAGCATCGCTACGGGTGAGAAGGTCTCATGGTAGTCAACTCCTTGAACTTGTCGAAAACCTTTCGCAACAAGTCGAGCTTTGTAGACAGTAACATTACCATCAACGTCAGTCTTCTTCTTAAAAATCTATTTATTTTCTATGGCTTGTCCATCATCGGGCAAGTCAACCAAAGTCCATACTTTGTTCTCATACATGGATCCCATCTCAGATTTCATGGCCTCAAGCCATTTTTTGGAATCTGGGCTCATCATCGATTCCTCATAGTTTGTAGGTTCGTCATGGTTTAGTGACATGACTTCCAGAACAGGATTACCATACCACTCTGGTGTGCCACGTACTCTGGTTGACCTATGAGGTTTGATGGTAACTTGATCTGAAGTTTCATGATCATCGTCATTAGCTTCCTCACTAATTGGTGTAGGCATCATGGGAACGATTTTCTATGATGAGCCATTCTCCAATTCGAGAGAAGGTACAATTACCTCATCAAGTTCTAGTTTCCTCCCACTCACTTCTTTCGAGAGAGAAACTCCTTCTCTACAAAGGATCCATTCTTAGCAACAAAAGTCTTGCCTTCGGATCTATGATAGAAGGCGTACCAAACAATTTATTTTGGGTATCCTATGAAGACACACTTCTCCAATTTGGGTTCGAGCTTATTAGGCTAAAGCTTCTTCACATAAGCATCGCAACGCTAAAATTTAAGAAACGACAGCTCAGGTTTCTTGCCAAACCATAGTTCATACGATGTCGTCTCAACAGATTTACATGGTGCCCTATTTAACGTGAATGCATCTATCTCTACACTAGTAGAAAACTGACCTAATGTGAAGCTCATTAGTCCCTGTTTGTAATTGAACCGGCACTAATGTGACCATTAGTGCCGGTTCCAATGGCTAGCCGGGCAGCGCTCATTAGTACCAATTCTTGGTGAACCTTTAGTACCGGTTCGTGCCACAAACCGGTACTAAAGAGGTGGTGGCCTTTAGTACGGGTTGGTGGCTCCAATTGGTACTAAAGAAGCCCCCCCCTTTAGTACGGGTTGGAGCCACCAACCGGTACTAAAGAGGTGCGCTGCCACCCGCAGTGCACAATGTTTAGTCGCACCTCGCTAGTTGAGAGGAGTTCGCACTGGTTTATAAGCCCCACCACGGCTACCGTGTCGAGCTCCTCTCTAAACAGGCCTTTGTGGGCCTATTGCGAGTTTTCTGCCCTGTGGGGCCTACTAGGCATACGGGCCTACATCCTGGCCCAACTAGAGGTTGGATTTCTAGTCGTATGCAGGCCGTGCCGGCCCAGTAGGCAGGCTATTTTTTCTTTATTACAAAAGAAAATTAAAAAACCCTTTAGTACCGGTTGGTGTTACCAACCGGTACTAAAGGTCTCCCTGCTCCCGGCGTGGGCTCGTGCCACGTGGTGACCCATTAGTGATGGTTCGTGTTGAACTAGTACTAAAGGGGGGGACCTTTAGTCCCAAGTGTCGGTTGCAGAACCGGCACTAAAGGGCCTTACGAACCGGTGCTATAGCCCGGTTCTGCACTAATGGTAATGCATAACCCCAAAATGATAGTGGTAAATCGGTAAAAGGCATCATAGATTGCACCATATCTAATAAAGTACGGTTACGATGTTCGGATAAACCATTACGTTGTGGTGTTCCAGGTGGCTTGAGCTGTGAAACTATTCCACATTGTTTCAAATGAAGACCAAACTCATAACTCAAATATTCGGCTCCGCGATCAAATTGTAGAAACTTTATTTTTCTTGTTACGATGATTCTCTACTTCACTCTGAAATTCTTTGAAATTTTCGAATGTTTCAGACTTATGTTTCATTAAGTAGATATACCCATATCTGCTCAAATCATGTGTGAAAGTCAAAAAATAACGATACCTGCCGCGAGCCTCAACACTCATCGGACCGCATACATCGGTATGTATTATTTCCAGTAAATCAGTTGCTCGCTCCATTGTTCCGGAGAACGGAGTTTTAGTCATTTTGCCCATGAGGCATGGTTCTCAAGTATCAAATGATTCATAATCAAGTGATTCGAAAAGTCCATGTGCATGGAGTTTCTTCATGCGATTTACACCAATATGACCTAAACGGCAATGCCACAAATACGTTACACTATCATTATCAATTTTGCATCTTTTGGCATCAATATTATGAATATGTGTATCATCACGATCAAGATTCAACAAAAAATACACCACTCATCAAGGGTGCATGACCACAAAAGATATTACTCATATAAATAAAACAACCATTATTCTCTGATTTAAATGAATAACCGTCTCGCAACAAACAAGATCTAGATATAATGTTCATGCTCAACCCTGGAACCAAATAACAATTATTTAGGTCTAAAACTAATCCCAAATGTAGATGTGGAGGTAGCATGCCGATGGAGATCACAGTGACTTTGGAACCATTTCTCACGCGCATCACCACCTCATCCTTAGCCAATCTTCATTTAATTTGTAGCCCCTGTTTCGAGTTACAAATATGAGCAACCGAACCAGTATTAAATACCCAGACGCTACTACGAGCATTAGTAAGGTACACATCAATAATATGTATATCAGATATACCTTTGTTCACTTTGCCATCCTTATTATCCGCCAAATACTTGGGGCAGTTCCACTTCCCGTGACCACTCCCTTTGCAGTAGAAGCACTCAGTTTCAGGCTTGGCTCCAGACTTCGGTTTCTTCCCGGGAGTAGCAACTGGCTTGCTATTCTTCTTCAAGTTCCCCTTCTTTCCCTTGCCCTTTTTCTTGAAACTAGTGGTCTTGTTAACCATCAAAACTTGATGCTCCTTTTTGATTTCTACCTCCGCAGCTTTGAGCATTATGAAGAACTCGGGGATTGTCGTTTCCATCCCTTGCATATTATAGTTCGCCACGAAGCCTTTGTAGCTTGGTGCCAGTGATTGAAGAACTCTTTCAATAACACTATCATCTGGAACATTAACTCCCAACTGAGTCATGTGGTTATGGTACCCAGACATTCTGAGTATGTGTTCACTGATAGAAGTGTTCACCTCCATCTTGCAGCTATAGAACTTGTTGGAGACTTCA
Source organism: Secale cereale (assembly GCA_902687465.1). NCBI lineage: Eukaryota > Viridiplantae > Streptophyta > Magnoliopsida > Poales > Poaceae > Secale > Secale cereale. The sequence goes on from LR738715.1 coordinate 647,471,454, forward strand.
TATCTCTCAACTCGGGCATTTGCTTGAAATATTAACTTCAACTCTTGGAACATCTCATATGCTCCATGACGTTCAAAACATCTTTGAAGCCTCAATTCTAAATCGTAAAGCTTGGCACACTGAACTATAGAGTAGTCATCAGATCGCGTCTGCCAGACATTCGAAGCGTCCACGTTAGCGGGAGGGGGCTTGTCACCTAGCGGTGCTTCTAGGACATAATTCTTCTGTGCAGCAATGAGGATAATCCTCAAGTTACGGACCCAGACCGTTTAGTTGCTACCATCATCTTTCAACTTAGCTTTCTCTAGGAATGCATTAAAATTCAATGGAACGGTAGCACGGGCCATTGGTCTACAACATAGATATACAAAAACTATCAGGACTAAGTTCATGATAAATTAAGTTCTATTAATCATATTACTAAAGAACTCCCACTTAGATACACATCCCTAAAGTCTTCTAAATGATCACGTGATCCAAATCAACTAAACCATGTCCGATCATCACGTGATATGGAGTAGCTTTCAATGGTGAACATCTTATGTTGATCATATCTACTATATGATTCACGTTCGACCTTTCACTCCAGTGTTCCGAGGCCATGTCTGTACATGCTAGGCTCATCAAGTTTAACCTAAGTATTCTGCACGTGCAAAATTGTCTTACACTCGTTGTATGTGAACGTAGAGCTTATCACACCCGATCATCACGTGGTGTCTCGGCACGACGAACTGTCGCAACGGTGCATACTCAGGGAGAACACTTGTATCTTGAAATTTTAGTAAGGGGTCATCTTATAATGCTACCGTCGTTCTAAGCAAAATAAGATGTATAAAAAGATAAACATCACATGCAATCAAAATATGTGACATGATTTGGCCATCATCATCTTGTGCTTTCGATCTCCACCTCTAAAGCATCGTCATGATCTCCATCGTCACTGACTTGACACCATGATCTTCATTGTAGCGTCGTGGTCGTCTCGCTAACTAGTGCTTCTACTACTATCGCTAACTCGTAGTGATAAAGTAAAGCAATTACATGGCATTCGCAATTCATACAATAAAGAGACAACCATAAGGCTCCTGCCAGTTGCGATAATTTACAAAACATGATCATCTCATACAATAACATATAACTCATCATGTCTTGACCATATCACATCACAACATGCCCTGCAAAAACAAGTTAGATGTCCTCTACTTTGTCATTGTAAGTTTTACGTGGCGGCTACGGGCTTCTAGCAAGAACCGTTCTTACCTACGGCACAAAAACCACAGCGGTGATTTATCAAGTTTGATGTTTTAACCTTCAACAAGGACCGGCCGCAGTCAAATTCGATTCAACTAAAGCAAGGGAGACAGACACCCGCCAGCCACCTTTATGCAAACAAGTTGCACATAACGGTGGAACCGATCTCATGAACGTGGTCATGTAATGTTGGTCTGGGCCGCTTCATCTTACAATACCGCTGAATCAAAATAAGACTTTGGTGGTAAGCAGTATGAACATCATCGCCCGCAACTCATTTGTGTTCTACTCGTGCTTATAATCTACGCATAGACCTAGCTCATGATGCCACTGTTGGGGAACGTAGCATGCAATTTCAGAAAAATTACAACGAGCACGCAAGATCTATCTAGGAGACGCATAGCAACGAGATGGGAAGAGTGTGTGTAAATACCCTCGTAGACCGAAAGCGAAAGCGACAGATTAACGTGGTTGATGTAGTCGAACGTCTTTGCGATTCAACCGATCAAGCACCGAACGTACGGCACCTCTGAGTTCAGCACACGTTCAGCTTGATGACGTCCCTCGAGCTCTTGCTCTAGTAGAGGGTCAAGGGAGAGTTCCGGCAGCACGACAGCATGTTGACGGTGATAGTGAAGTTGATCGCGCAGGGTGTCGCCTAAGCACTTCGACAATATGACCTGAGGTGTAAACTATGGAGGGGGCACCGCACACGGCTAATAGAATAACTTGTGTGTCCTAGGGTGCCCCTGCCATGTATATAAAGGAGGATGGGAGGAGGCGGCCGGCCTAGGGGGCGCACCATGGGGAGGAGTCCTACTAGGACTCCAATCCTTGTAGGACTAGGATTCCCCTTTTTTCCTTTTGTGGAGAAGGAAGGAAGGAAGGGAGAGGGAGAGGGAGAAGGAAAGGAGGGCCGCACCCCTTCCCCTTGTCCAATTCGTACAGCCCATGGGGGGCGTGTGCCACCCCTTGTGGGCTCCCCTCTATCTCCCCTATGGCCCATGTAGGCCCAATACTTCCCCGAGGGGTTCCGGTAGCCCCTTGGTACTCCGATAAATATCCAAAACATCCCGAAACATTTCTGGTGTCCGAATACTATCATCCAATATATTGATATTTACCTCGCAACCATTTCTAGACTCCTCGTCATGTCCGTGATCTCATCCAGGACTCCGAACAATCTTCAGTCACCAAAAAGTCATAACTCTTAATACAGATCGTCATCTAATATTAAGCGTGCGGACCCTACGGGTTCAAGAGCCATGTAGACATGACCGAGACATTTCTCTGGTCAATGACCAATAGTGGAACATGGATGCTCATATTGGCCTCTACATATTCTACGAAGATCTTTATCGGTCAAACCGTAATGACAACATACGTTATTCCCTTTCTCATTGGTATGTTACTTGCCCGAGATTCGATCGTCGGTATCTTCATACCTAGTTCAATCTTGTTACCGGCAAGTCTCTTTACTCGTTCCGTAATACATCATCCCATGACTAACTCATTAGTCATTTTCTTGCAAGGCTTATTATGATGTGTATTACCGAGAGGGCCTGGAGATACCTCTCCGATACTTGGAGTGACAAATCCTATTCTCGATCTATGCCAACTCAACAAACACCTTCGGAGATAACTGTAGAGCATCTTTATAATCACCCAGTCATGTTGTGATGTTTGATAGCACACAAGGCATTCCTCCGATATACGGGAGTTGCATAATCTCATAGTCGGAGGAATATGTATTTGACATGAAGAAAGCAGTAGCGATAAAACTGAACGATCAATATGCTAAGCTAACAGATGGGTCATGTCCATCACATCATTCTCCTAATGGTGTGATCCTGTTAATCAAATGACAACACATGTCTATGGTTAGAAAACTCAACCATCTTTGATTAACGAGTTAGTCTAGTAGAGACTTACTAGGGAGATTGTGTTTTGTCTATGTATCCACACATGTATCAAGTTTTCGGTTAATACAATTCTAGCATGAATAAAAGACATTTATCATGATATAAGGAATTATAAATAACAACTTTATTATTGCCTCTAGGGCATATTTCCTTCAATTCCCTATGCAAGCACGAAAGTCAATAGTCATGCAATGATAATACATCCTACTTGTGGTGCATTATGCGATGTTAATTATGCTTAATGCTCACTTATGAGATTATTCGTTTCTTGGTTGGTCGCTTCCCAATCTTTTACTAGCCTTCATTTTTTCACTAAGTATGATCACTACTTGTGCATCCAAAATCCTTTAACCTAGTTTTGCCACGTGTGTCCACCATACCTACCTATATGCGGTATTCCTTTGCCGTTCTAAGCAAATTTGTATGTGCCATCTATAATTTCAAAATAAATTTCCCTTTTGTGTGCTCGTACCGCTCGCGAGGCGGTGAGGGGTGGCTAATATTTTCCATGCTAGATGTGTTATTGTCACGATGAGTGCTAATTCACTTGTCATTACACGAGAGTAAGGCAAAGGTATTAGGGATGCCCAGTCCCGAAATGAACAAAAAATGAATTTACTTTATGTTGTCAAATAATAAATTCCTTGGAAAGTGATGGTATGGAAGGCAAACGTGGATTCGGCTAGCCATGGAAAGTCAAAGTTTGGTGGAAAAAGGAATAAACTTTATTTTATGTTTGGGAACCGCCTATGATATATCTAGAATGGAAAGTGTTGGGAACTCTAAGTTGTTTTCGTTGGTGGGAAAAGTATGCCACCCAAAATAATTATATCTCTCAATTTAAGCTTTGAGCTCTGGCACCTCTACAAATCCCTACTTCCCTCTGCGAAGGGCCTTTATTTTACTTTATGCAATATTTATTTTGAATTTGAGTCTCCATCTTCTCTTATAAAGCACCAACTCGGAAACACTATGATCGTACTTGAGCATTGGGTGTAGCTAATATGCGAGTGTGTTTCATGAATGGATCAATGGTTGAGCATGATGGGCAAGGGATAAATTATTTTAGCATTGACATTTTGAAAGACATGATTGCTTGTTGATATGCTTGAGTATTTAAATATCATGCCAAAACTAGACAATTGCTTTGAACCATATAAAAGTCCAAATGTTCATGCTATTAAGAAAAGAATATTATATGACATGATGGAAGCATTCCACATCAACAATTCTGTTTTTATCATTTACCTACTAGAGGACGAGCAGGAATAAAGCTTGGGGATGCTAATACGTCTCCAACGTATCTATAATTTTTGATTGTTCCATGCTGTTATATTATCATTCTTGGATGTTTACAATCATTTTATAGCCATTTTATATCATTTTTTGGTACTGACCTATTGACATAGTGCCAAGTGCTAGTTGCTATTTTTTGCATGTTTTTTACATCACAAGAAATCAGTACAAAACGGAGTCCAAATGCAGCAAAACTTTTTGAGGATGTTTTTGGACCAGAAGACATCCAGGGGACGGAGGAGCACCTGGGGGTGCTCTGAGGGGAGCACAACCCACCGGAGCGCACCCTAGTGGGTTGTGCCTACCTCGGGTGCCCCCCGAACTGCCTCTTTGCTCTATAAATACCCAAATATTCTAGAAACCCGAGGGGATTCAAAGAAAATCAATTCCAGCCGCCGCAGAGTCCAAAATCACCAGATCCAATCTAGACACCATCATGGAGGGGTTCACCACTTCCATTGGTGCATGTCCGATGATGCGTCAATAGTTCTTTGTAGACCTACGGGTCTGTAGTTAGTAGCTAGATGGCTTCCTCTCTCTCTTTGTGATTATCAATACAATGGTGTGTGGGAGATCCATATGATGTAACTCTTTTTGCGGTGTGTTTGTTCGGATCCGATGAACTTTGAGTTTATGATCAGATCTATCTTTTTATCCACGAAAGTTATTTGAGTCTACTTTGATCTCTTATATGCATGATTGCTTATAGCCTCATATTTCTTCTCCGATATTTGGTTTTTGTTTGGCCAAGTTGATCTATTTATCTTGCAACTAGAAGAGGTGCTTTATAGTGGGTTCGATCGTACGGTGCTTGATTCCAGTGAGAGAAGGGGAACCGACACATATGTATTGTTGCTACTAAGGTTAAAACGATGGGGTCTATTTCTACATAAATAGATCTTGTCTACATCATGCCACCATTCTTATTGCATTACTCTGTTTTTCATGAACTTAATACACTAGATGCATGCTGGATAGCGCTCGATGTGTGGAGTAATAGTAGTAGATGCACGCAGGAGTCGGTCTACTAATCTTGGATGTGATGCCTATATAATGATCATTTCCTGGATATCGTCATGATTATTTGAAGTTCTATAAATTTCCCAACAGTAATTGTTCACCCACCATTTTCCATTTTTCTCGAGAGAAGCCACTAGTGAAATCTACGGCCCCCGGGTCTCTTTCTCATATTGTTTGCCTTTGCGATCTATTTTCCTTCGCTTTTATTTTTAGATATATTAAACCAAATACCCAAAAATACCTTGCTGCAATTTAGATTATTTGGCGTTTGATCTATCAATATTTACAACTCTATCACGTCTGTTACCCGAAAGGGATTGACAACCCCTTTTACATGTCAGGTTGCGTGTATTTGTTATCTGTGTGCAGGTGCCGCTTACGTTGTGTTGCTTGGTTCTCCTACTGGTTCGATAACCTTGGTCTCATCACTGAGGGAAATACCTACCGCTGATATACTGCATCATCCTTTACTGCTTGGGGAAATACCGACGTAGTTCTAGCAGACATCAACTCCATGCATCGATCACTATCCAGCATGCTTCTAGTGTATTAGGTTCATGGAAAAATGGAGTAATGCAATAAGAACGATGACATGATGTATACAAGATCTATTCATTTAGGAATAGACCGCATATTTTTATCCTTAATAGCAACGATACATGTGTGCCTTGCTGCCCCTTCTGTCACTGGGAAAGAACACCGCAAGATCGAACCCATTACAAATCACCTCTTCCCATTGTAAGATAAATAGATCAAGTTGGCCAAACAAAACCCAAATGTTAGAGAAGAAATACGAGGCTATAGTAATCAAGAATGGATATTAAATCATGGCGAATCTGATCATAAACTCACAATTCATTAGATCCCATCAACACACCGCACAAAGTCATTACATGAAATAGATCTCGAAGAGACCATTGTATTGAGAAGCAAAGAGAGAAGAAGACATCTAGCTACTGCCTACGGACCCGTAGGTCTGAGGTGAACTACTCACGCATTATCAGAGAGGCACCAATGAGGATGATGAACCCCTCCATGATCGTGTTCCCCTCTGGCGGAGTGACGGAAAAGGGCTCTAGATTGGATCTCGTGGCTCTGGGCACTACAAAAAAAGACACATCCGTGACATTTTGGGCCGAACGAAACTTTTTTCTGTCATACTTATGACACTTCTATGACAATAATTGTGAAAATACACATTATCATCATAGATGTGGTGGGGTCCTACTTCTATGACAAAAAATCATGACTGAAAAAGGTCTTTTCGTCCTGGGCGGGCCGGAGACGCAGCTGAATGACATTCTTTGGGCCGTCCATGACAAAAAAAACTGTGGTAGAAGCAAGGGCGAGGAAAATATCGGGGTGTTTCCGGTTACGGTGGGTGGTCTGGGCCGAGTGATGCGTGTTTCTCTCGTACACGCATGCGCGTGGGTGCGAGGCGTTGGGCTCTAACTGAAACCGAGCGAGGCGTTGGGCTCTAACTGAACCCGAGCGATTGCACTGTAGGCTACGCGTTACTGAACCCGAGCGATCGATCGATGGCTGTTAACTCAACCCGATCGAGCGATTCCTTCGCTACTGCTGCTAACTGAAGCCGATCGATGTTGCCTTTGCATGAACAGTGAGTGTTGCTGGGGGGGGTGGATGAACAGTTCCCGGTGGGGGTGGCTGAACAGGACCCCGTGGTGTTGCCTCTGCATGAACAGGACCCCGTTCGATCGAGCCGGTTGGGGCTGCATGAACAGGACCCTATGGAGGGCTGCATGAAAAGGACCACCCCGTGGAGGGGTACACGAACAGTAGACAGTGGAGGGCTGGATGAACAGTAGCCCGTGGAGGGGTGGTTGAACAGGAGCCCGTGGAGAGGGTTGGTTGAACAGTAGCCAGTGGAGTAGCGCGCGGTGGAGGCTGAACAGTCGCAGGTGGAGGCTGGAGGAGGTCGACGGTGAATGAGCAGTAGCCCGTGGAGGCTGGAGGGGGTCGACGGTGGTGATGAACAGTATCCCGTGGAGTCCCGTTTTGCGGTACGCCACACCCCTCCCGATGAACAGGACCACCGTTTCGACCGTAACGCTCCAACACAAGTCCGTTTCCTCCATTTTGCGGTATGCCACACCCCTGTCGATCAACAGGACCCTCGTTTCGACCGTAGTCCTCCAACACAAGTCTGTTTCCTCCATTTTGCGATACGCCATACCCCTCCCGATCAACAGGACCCCTGTTTCGACCATAGGAGGTCCGTTTCCTCCGTTTTGCAGTACGCCAAACCCCTCCCGATTAACAGGATCCTGTTTCGAACGTGGCCGGTCGAACACAAGGCCGTTTCCTCCGTTCTGCGGTACGCTAGGCCTCGTTTCCATCGGCTGTTCTGTCCAAGCCCTCCCAATGAACACGACGACGCATTTCGTTCCGACCCAGCCGGTTGGCTCCCCATGAACACGACGATGACGTTGTTTCTCCGTTCCGACCCAGCCATGTACACGAGCCATGGCCGTACGTATGCGTGAGTAGGTGTTCGAGACCCTGCCTGTATGTATGTACGTGGCCATATTTTCTTTCTTGCACACTGGCCGATGTACGTACGTGTACATGCTACGTGCGCGCCTCTACATCGACCAGTATGTACGTACACGTTCGCGACCAGAATGACAACGCTACATACGCTTCGATGATGGCTTCTCGCCCCTCGTTGGTTACCCCAAGTGGAAGGTTTGAGATGCAGTGTAGCGGAAGTTTTTCCCTTGGCAATACCAAGGATCGATTTCCCTGAGACTCCCAGTTTCAACAAGAAGGTGTCAACTGCTAACGGCGCCAGATATTTGCAATCAACGTGGACCTGCACACAGATACAAATAACTTTGCTCCCAACGAGTACAGAGAGGTTGTCAATCCCTCCGGCCTTGTAGTTTACAAAGGATCAAATGCAAGTGATAATAGTGATAGATATTGCTGCAATAGTAAGTACAAAGCGGAAAGTAAATAGTGGATGTGATCAATGATGGTAATATGGACCGGAGTCTCATTATGTTCACTAGTGATGTCTCTCTCCCAAAAGACGATAAAACAACTATGTGAGGTAAACGAATTACAGCTGAGCAATTGACAGGACCATGTGCGCAAACCAATGCTGACTAAGTTGCAAGAAAGGAAGAGGTTCAAAGCATGGGCGGTACGCCAAGGTAAATAGACTGAAATCCATCTGCATCTACTACTAATCATCCACCTTGAGATATCTATCCAGAACATCTCGCTGGTATTAAGTTGCGAGTCCCACCCATAGTGTAAACTCAAAGCAACAGACAACTGCATTAAAAGAACTTTGCGTAAAGTAAACAATCCTTGCACCCGCGGGCACAAGCACCGTTGTTCTCCCCCTTGTGGCAATAGCACATCCCCTAGACTCATGTTTCTGTCACTCAAGCTAGTCATCGAGGGGCATGAACCCACAATCAAGCATAACGTTCCCTCTTGGAGTCAGTACCTACTACTTGGCCAAAGCAATAAATAACAACGGAGAACATGCAAGAATTACTTACGAACATAAATATAAAATAGGTGAATCAAATATATTACTCAAACACAATCTGAACATAATCTCATAATCCATCGGATCCCAGCAAACTCATCATAGCAACAGCATAAGGATTACATATGTGCCTCGATCATGTAGGGCAGCTCACGAGGACTAATTAGTGAAGCACAAGAAAGGGAGGAGAACATCACATAGCTACTGGTCATGGACCCATGGTCCAAGGGAGACTACTCACAACTCATCCGGGAGGCGTCCATGGTGGTGGAGAAGCTCCCGGCGGTGATCCTCCCCTCCGGCAGGGTGCTGGGAAGAGTTCTCCTGGTGCTCCCGATCTTGGAAGCGGCGGCGGCGGCGGAACAGAGATGAGATCGCGAAAAAGGGTTTCCTTCTTGATGGTTTTGGGAGACGGTCTAAATATATGCCAAAGGGGGGCACCAGACGAGGCT
>LR738715.1:647481145-647538202 GCA_902687465.1 Secale cereale
TGGCCCCCCTCCGGCTGTGCTTCGGGTGCCTGGTAGCTTCTGGAACGCTGATTTTTTATATAATTTTTCCGGGATTTTTCTGGCAGTTCTCGTAATGGGAAAACCTGAAATACAAAAACAGCCGAAAACAAAAACTGGCACTGGGGTGCACTGAGTTAATAGGTTAGTCCAAATATGATCAAAAGTGTATGGAAGTGTATAAATATCATAGCAATATCACCCAAAAGAGGCATGGAGCAAGCAGAAATTATAGATACGTTTTGGACGTATCATTCGACCAGGTGGGTCCCGACTGTCAGGCACTTCCTTGCGTGCGAAGATGTAGCTGGTGGGTCCCAGCAGTCAGGGGGCGAATCCTTTTTTTTGCTCGGACGCACTTCCTTCCGTGCGAAGATGTAGCTGGTGGGTCCCAGCAGTCAGGGGAAAATGTTTTTTCGCGAAATACGGTGGCCCGTCCGATGGGTCCCCGATGTCAGGTGGAGGAATAATTATTATGTGCGTAATAAGGAGGCACTTCCTTGCTGCAGACGTGGACCGAGTTGTCAGCCTGTCCACGTATAGTACTCTTCCGATGGAAGTCGTTCCTCGACCACGCTGACCACGTCGCCCGGAGAGCACCAGGGCAGTGGACGACGGCGAGGCCTAGGAAGGGGACGACGCGGAGGCGGGGAAGACGCGGCAGTGGAAGCCCGCGTGGAGAGGAGTATGAGGGTTCACTGGTTTGGCTGCTGTGTGAGGCTGTCGTCGCCGTATGGCCTGGCCATCGGTGGGAATAGTAGGGGGCGGTGAGGCCTCCGCGGTAGCATAGCCGGCCATGGAAGGCAGGAGCATGCGGCACGACCAGCGCTGCTTTGGGAGGCTGGAGCAAGAAGACCAGAGGTTGAAAAAGCACTACGACCGTTGGATGGACATAGTACGGTCACTGGAGCTAGAATCATTCATATTGACTAAGTTGACAAAGCACTAGGCCACCCACCAAGGTGGGTCCCAACTAGTAGGGGGGTGTTCATTTTTTTGTGCGTAATAAGGCGGTGCTTCCTGTGGGTCCGAGCTGACAGCGGGGGGGGATGTTTGTTTCGCGAAATACAGTGGCTTGTCCGGTGGGTCCCAGCAGTCAGGGGGGAACGTTTTTTCAGCAAATACGGTGGCCCGTCCGGTGGGTCCCTGCTGTCAGGTGGAGGAATAATTATTTTCCGCGTAATAAGGAGGCACTTCCTTACGGCTGCCGTGGACCCAGCTGTCCACCTCTCCACGTACAGTACTCTTCCGATGGAAGTCGTTCCTTGACCACGTTGACCACGCCGCGCCGAGAACACCGGGGCGGTGGATGACGGCGAGGCTTAGGAAGGGGATGACGCGGAGCCAGGGAAGACGCGGCAGTGGATGCCCACGTGTAGAGGAGTATGAGGGTTCACTGGTTTGCTGCGGTGTGAGGCTGCCGTCGCCGCAGAATAACAGGGGGTGTGGGTGAGTAGAGGGATGGCCTGGCCAGGAGTGGGAATAGTAGGGGGCGGTGAGGCCTCCGCCGCATCGCAACCAGCCACGGGAGGCAGGAGCACGAGGCACAACCGGCGCTGGTTTGGGCGGCTGGAGCAAGAAGGCCAGAGGTTGAAGAAGCACTACGGCTGTTGGATGGACATCGTACGGTCACTAGAGCTAGAATCGTGCATATTGACTAAGTTGACAAAGCCCTCTGTCCCCATCAACTTAGTAGGCCGACAAGTTAGCCTGCCACTATAATGGGTCCCAGCTAGTAGGGGGAGTATTCATTTTTTGTGCGAATTCCTTGCGTGCGAAGATATAGCTGGTGGGTCCAAGCTGTCAGCGGTGGTTACGTGTTTTTTTGCGAATTACAGTGGCCCTTTCGGTGGGTCCCAGATGTCAGGTGGAGGAATCATTATTTTGCGTGTAATAAGGAGGCATTTCCTTGCGTGCAGTCGTGGACCCAGCTGTCAGCCTCTCCACGTACAATCCACTTCAGATGCATGTCGGTCGTTGACCACGTTGACCAGGCCGTGCCGAGAGCACCAGGGCGGTGGACGACGGCGAGGCCTAGGAAGGGAACGACATGGAGGCAGGGAAGACTCGGCAGTTGTTTCCCACGCGGAGGGGAGTACGACCGTACGAGGGTTCTCTGGTTCGTCTGCCGTCACCGGAGAATAACAGCAGGTGTGGGTGAGTAAAGGGATGGCTGGGCCAGCGATGGGAGTACGGTGGGGCGGTGAGGTCCGCGCGGTAGCATAGCCGGATGCAGGAAGGAGGGAGCAAGCAGTCCCGCCGGCGCTTGTTGGAGCGGCTGGAGCAGGAAGAGCGGAGATTGAAGAAGCACGACGGCCGTTGGATGGACATCCAATAGTCACTTCTTGTGCGTCAACCTTTTTTTCTAGGAAAGCCACAAATCTATGGAAAACATCATACATCCCATCTGCCATTATTTCAAATAATTTACAGCGCATTTGCTAGTTCTTAAGGTTTTTTTGGAGCCCATGTTCTTTTTGTTAGCATTACAGCCCATAATGTGGCCATGGTTAAAAAATTATACGAAATTTTGCATATTTCGGTGCGGTCCGAACTGTTTTTAAACCCGAAATTTTGAGTCACATTCAAACTAATTTTAAAAATAAATGTATATCAATATGAAATCCAACAAATTGTCCACACATAAAAATCAATGCAATTTAAAATCTCGAAATGAAAAAAAAAGAAATTTCAAACTTATTGCCGGTTTGATGTGTTTTAAAAATGTACAGCCCATTTCTCATTACTGATAGGCCATTTTCTCGGCCAGCCGAATGAAGCTTTCCTCGTCTTGAAAAATTTGCAGCCCAACAGGCCAGGGAAGCGAGTATATGATGGGGCCGTGAGGCCTGCCCAGCAGCACGACCGGCCATGGGAGGCAGGAGCAGGCGGCTGGCGCAGGAAGATCAGAGACTGAAGAAGCACGATTGTCGTTAGATTGACATCTAACGGTCTGACGTTGGTAGAGTCGATTGTTGACTAAGTTTCTTTTTTGAAAAACCTTGTGTACGCATGAACTTAGTAGGCCCACAAGTCAGCCTCCAAATCTGTGGCAGACAACATAGAGCCCATTTGCTATTTTCTAATAATATGCAGCCCATTTGCTAATTCTTAAGTAATTTATTACAGCCCATTTTCTACCCAGGACCACAGTCAAAAAGTTCAACCTTATTTTGCATATTTTGGTGGAGTCTGAACTTTTGTAATCCCGAAATGATAAACATTTTTAAGAACTTACTGATTTGCCAAAAAAAAGTTTTGTTTTTGTAAGCAAATAAGACATGGGACAATTGAGTTGGTTTAAGGGAAAACCAGTGGTAAAAAAATCAGCGCTGGGAGGGAAAACAACAACAAAAATAAGGATATAAATGTGAAAAGTGAATTTTATGTATTTTCAATATAATGATACGTGTATATGAACTAGTGAAACTATAGGTAGAGATTAGAAAACGGATGTAGGACATGCGTTTCAAGAGGAAAATAGAACTGGGCTGTGTGTTTGATTCAGTAAAAAAAAGTGCCTACGGATGTTGTAAGACAAAATATAACTAACGTTGGCGGGACAGAAGCCAGCAGATACCTGCTGGATCTTTGTGCCCCGTTGTCGTCATGGGCTAGGCCTGTTAAAAACAAAACCAAGCCTGGGCAGTCTATAGCCCAGTTGAAACTTGCTCGACCTGAAAAAACAATATACGTGCTCCATAAACGAGAGAATTCTTCAAGTACAGACTGATAACTGGGATGCAGTAGGGATATTGTTATTTCATCATGATAATAAGAGAATGCACTTGTTTCGAAAAAATTGGAGAACTGGGAATTCGAACGGCAGGTGCTTATGCTACCCATCAAATAAAAATCAGGTGCCTAAATATTCGTTTTGAAACAAATGATTCAGCTTTATATCCACGTCGACCCTCGGCATGATGGTTGGAAGCAAATGCCAAGTTCATACATAAAGATCGTTAACAACAATACCAACTTGTGAACGACTAGTACAAGTACCAATACCAAACTAACTTATAATCTTTTTACTCCTGGCCCTAGTGTTCGTCTGGTAGAAAATCTTGCAGAGGACCAGCTCCTGCTCCTTCTCTTGCTCCAGGTCCCCGAGGTGGTACTGGTGCATCACCCAGTTGATCCTCTACTGGTCGAAGTTCTTGTTGGTGTGCAGCACCAGAACCTTTTTGCTGCCCGTCTGCCAGCCGTTGACCATCACCGGCAAGGTATTGCCGATATTGTGCCACATTGCGTGCATGCCGCACTCCGACTGTATCTTGCCACGCGTCCACGTGCCCCTTTTGAACGCCCTAAAATTGCGCTGGAAGAAATACTTGCTTAGGCCACTCGGTGTGATGCCTGCAGTATTGTCGAATACAGGTTTTAGTGTACGTAGTTGGCATTTTCATAACATCTTGGACATATTGCAGTTACTTGTTTCACTTTTTATTAACTGTCAAATTGTAATTGCCTCTATAAGTGCATCTAGTGTCACCCCTAGTTGGTTTTGGAGTATTGACGACAAACCTGGTTGAGGGACTAATGTGTTTGTGAGAATTGGAGGATAACACAGGTAGTAGTCCCTAATTGATTTGGTTTACCTACCGGAGATGACCCCTAAAAATGTATGAAGACATTGACAACAGTGGTGGTACATGAAGATAATCTTATTGAAGACTATGACAAGAGAATACATTGTGTGAAGACTATGGAGCGCGAAGACTTAGATGTTTCGTTTTCTTCTTTGTTGAGTCATAGGAACCACCGTACTGTTAAGTGGGGTCCAAGTGAACTAAGTCAGAGTGACTGAAGTGATGCTCTATCAAATCCTATGTCTTCGAGCGAAGACAATGAGAGCAAATCTTATCCAGAGCTGGATGAGTCAGCTTTACTTGTAGCCCAAGTAAAGTTGTCGTGTGAGTGTTTGAAATCTGACCGTTGGAACACATGTCAGTTCCTTAGTGACCCAGGGTCACTTCGGACAAATCAGGTCGGGTTGCCCAGTGGCTATAAATAGCCCACCCACTGCACCATAAATTGGTGGCTGCTTAGTGTTATTGCACGGCTTTTGTCGTTTGAGAGCAACCCACCTCCGAAGCATTTGAGAGAGAGATCCTTGCGAGGACAAAGTCAAAACACCCAGAACCAAAGAGTGTTAGGCATCACTGAAGTTTTTATGTCTGTGTGACCTGAAGACTTATTACACTTGAGGACTGTGTTTCCTCCAGCCGGTTAGGCGTCGCGTTCTGAGCATCCAAGAGTCATTGTGGATCGCCGATGAACGAAGTCTATGAAGGTTTGGAAGTCTACCTTGAAGACTTACCAGAGTGATTGGGCGAGGACTAGGTGTCCTTAGCTCAAGGGGAATAAGGTGAAGACGCGGTCTTCTGAGTTAAATCTCAGCCTCCCTAACCAGACGTACCGTTGTCACAGCAACTAGAACTGGTCTAACAAATGACTGTCTTCCCCGAGCTACTGGTTCCATCCTTTCCTTCCCTTTACTTACTGTCTTAGATTGTGAAGTCTTTGCTAGCTTGCCTATCTGTTTGACTTCACTGTGTGACTACTTGTTCTGATTGGCTTCATTCAATCTTCCATCCTGATCCTTACTGCCTAGCTGCTATTAGTCTTCATGCTTTCAATTCATTGAATACTTGACTATGGCTTGTCTAGTGTAGTCTACCTTCTGCTGCATATAAATAGGATCGTTACTATTGTTTGTCTTTGAAACTTCCATGTTTTGAAGTATTCCATAAAAATCGCCTATTCACCCCCCCCCCCTCTAGTCGATATACTGCACTTTCAATTGGTATCAGAGCAAGGTACTCCCTTTTTCTGTGTGATTCGGTTTAACCACGTGGAGTTTTAGCTATGTCAACTGCAGGGATAATCAAAGTCTCCGTTGCGTGCCCCGTCTTCGATGGCACTGAATATCCCTACTGGAAGAACAAGATGCGCATGCACCTTGAAGCCATTGACGTGGACCTCTAGTTTGTCATCAAGAACGGTGTTCCCAAGACTGGTGAAGGTATCACCCCTGCTGATGTCAAGAGGCTCGTTCAACTGGATTCAACGGCCAAGAACATCATCTATGGTCATCTGACCAAAGGACAGTATGGTCGTGTAAGTGCCCTGGAAACGTCAAAGGAAGTCTGGGACCGGCTCTCAAAGGTCAACGAAGGCGTCTCAACCCAGAGAGATCAAAGGATCAGTGTCCTTCGCAATCTCTTCAATCGCTTCAAGAGACATGACAATGAGAATGTCCAGCACACATTTGATCGTCTCACTAACATCACAAATGAGCTTCAGGCACTTGGCGCCACTGAGATCACCAAGCATGAAATCGTCAAGACCCTCCTGAGATCACTCGACGGCTCATTTGATATCCTTGCCCTGATGATTCAAGAACGCCCTGACTTCAAGACTCTCGATCCGTCTGACATACTTGAGAGGCTCAACACACATGAGTTCTAGCTATCTGAGAAACGTGACATCTATGGTCCCAACTATGGTCGATCTCGCGCCTTAAAGGCAAAGGTTGTTTCTTCATCTGAAGAAGAATCTGACTGCAGTTCTGATGATCCTGAAGACATTGGAAAGGAGTTTGCCATGCTTGTGAAGAAGTTCCAGAAATTCACTAGGAAGAAAGGCTTCAGAAAGTCTTCACGATCCAGCTCAAGAAATAATGAAGCTTCTACCCATGACTACAAGAAGAGAACAAGTCATAAGTGCAAGAAACCTGGTCACTACATCTCTGAGTGTCCTCAGTGGGACAATGAGAAGAAGAAGAAGAAGAGCAAGGAATATGATTCTGATGACAAGAAAAAGAAGAAATACTCAAAGTCTTCTTCCAAGTCTTCAGCAAAGTATTCATCACACAAGAAGAATTCATCTGGCAAGGCTCATGCGTTTGTTGGCAAGGAGATGGATTCAGAGGAGGAGTCCACTTCTGAAGAAGCGGAGGTGGAGTCTGAGGAGGAGTCCGATTCTGGTGCTGCAAGTCTGGCTCTAGCCACTGCCTACGTTGCCAAGTCCATCTTCAACACTAAAGACAATGGCCCCGTCCCCAACATTGATGATGAGGACGACGACTCTGCTCCCACCTACTGCTTCATGGCACGCGGTGCCAAGGTAAAATCACGTGATGCTTACTTTCAAACATCTAGTGAAGATGACTCTGATTGTGAATCAAAACCTAGCTACAAAACACTTGCTAAAATTGCCACTGAACAGCAGAAAGCCATGGAACATATTCAAAAACTGTTAGACAAAAGTGATGACCTTTTGGACGCGGTAATGACCCATTCTCAGTCCTTAATTGAAGACATAAAAAAAATTTCATGTTAAGTACGAGGAACTTGAAGGTCTTTATGAATCGCTCTCAAAAACTCATGAAAAGTTTTCCCACGATTACCTTTAAAGGAATCGAGAACTTGAGAAATTGAAAGTGGCTCATGAAGATCTTCGAAAAGAAAATGAGTCACTCCGCGCACAACTGATCGGCTCCACTCAGGAAGAGTTTGAACCACCATGTCTAAAATGCATTGAGTGTGATAACGCTACATCTGTTGCTGAATGTTCTACTGCTGCCACTGTTGCAATATCTTCAACTACTAATGTGGTAACTAACCCCTCTGCTGAGGATACCACTACTATTGCTGATGAAAATGCTAGGTTGAAGACTTTGCTTGAAACAGGGATGTACAAAAGCCTCAAAGGGCATCAGACTCTATGTGATGTCCTCAAAAAGCAGATAATGAACCGAAACCCTAGGAAAGAGGGTGTTGGGTTCGACAGGAAAATGAATGTTGATGGTTCATACTAGAAGCCTGAGCAGTATCCCAAAACCATATGGGTTGCTGCAAAGAAACCGTCAGTGGATCCATCTACCCTATCTGGCTTCAATTGTGCTAATCCTATTATCATTGATGAATCCTTTGATGCAAACTATAAACTGTTTAAGAATCAAAATGGTGAAGTGTTTGCCAGGTATATTGGTACTAACTGTAGGAACAGGCCACCTATGAAGAAGATCTGGGTACCCAAAGGTTGTCTTGAGAAACTTCCAGCAAATGTTATCATGACACCACCTGGGAAGGTGACAAACCCCAGACCAAAGGCTTCATATGGTCCAAAGGCTTCATACAGACAAAAGACTCACCTGAGTCACCCTAACGCCAATGTTTTGCAGGAAAACTATACTCAGACTCATGAATATGAGCGTGTTTCCTCAAACCGCTATATTCATAAAACAAAGAATTTTTCTGCTTATTCTTATGAGTATTATTCTCCTCCTGCAAGATTATTTTCTAGGGCTCCAAAGCCAAAATTCTCAGATGCTGCTCTTAGACTCATTGCTTCTAAGCCACCCCTGAAGATGTGGGTGGTTAAGAAGAACTAACTTTCTCTTGCAGGGAAAGATCTCCAGCCTAAAAATCAAAGGCGTCTGATGCTATTGCTGGGGACCTAAAACACTTGTAGGGCACAAGATCAAATGCCCAAATGATTTACTATCCATTCTGCTCATGAATCACTTGCTAATCATCTTATCAGTCCTAACTTGGATCTCAGCTTTCATAATCCACTTGTACGTCAAATGTTTATGCTTCACAATGGCTTTTGGTGAAGCCTATCTGTCAGGGATATTATTATTAGGTATAAACCGGCCAAGAGGGTCCGGATTATGTTGGTAAGGTTATATTATCAGAAGCCCAGAAGAGTATGTAACAGGAGGTTATAACCCACGGAGGTTTAGGGCCCATGTATAAGGCCCATGGTTTGTAATCCATCGTACTATGTAACTTGGAATGTAAGATAGAAAGACTAGAGACCGAGGCGGACACGTTTATGAGCCGGCCTCGGGACTCTGTAAACCGGACCGGGCATCGCCTCCTATATAAAGGGACGACCCGGTGACGGTTCAGAACAAGAAACAATAGCTCGAGACACAGGCAAAGCGGATTCGCTCCCTGGTCATCGAAGCCCAAGCAATACCACACCAAACTAGACGTAGGCTTTTACCTTCATCAAAGGGACCGAACTAGTATAAACTCCATGTGTCCTTCGTCCACTTTAACCCCTTTAAGCTAACCCGAGCGATGGCCTCACAGCTAAGTCCTTTAACTAGGACATCTGTCGTGCTAAATCCACGACACTATCCTCCTAACTTCATTGTAGGGACTGACACCAAAGTCTTCTGAATGGATTATGGACAGCGGATGCACAAATTATATGACTAGAGATTGAAGTCTTCTCATGGACTCAACCTTACGTCCATCTAACAAGAGTCACATCACATTTGCTGATACTGGTAAAAGCAAAGTGTTGGGTCTAGGTAGAGTTGCAATCTCAAGAGATCAGCACATGGATAAAGTCATGCTTGTTGAATCTCTTGGTTTCAACTTAATGTTTGTCTCAATGCTTTGTGACTTAAACATGATTGTGATATTTGGTAAATTTCGTTACCTTGTACTAATGGAGTCCGACAAGTCTCTAGTATTTGAAGGATACAGAAAAGGTGATCTATATGGTAGATTTCTCAGCTGGACCGCAGATGGCCGTATGTCTTCTAACAAAAGCTTCAGAGTGCTGGCTCTGGCATCGAAGTCTAGGACATGCCGGCATGAGGAACTTGCACACTCTCGCAAAGAAGAGGCACGTCATAGGCATCGAGGACGTCAAGTTCAAGAATGATCATCTATGTGGTGCCTGTGAAGCTGGGAAGATGACTAGGGCCAAGCATCCCTCGAAGACAATCATGACGACATCCAAACCCTTCGAGCTCCTTCACATGGACTTATTTGGCCCTACTCACTTGTGACGCCCCCGATTTGACCGTACACTAATCATGCACACAAATGTGTACGACCAAGATCAAGGGCTCACTGGAAGATATCACAACACAACTCTAGACACAAATAAAATAATACAAGCTTTATATTACAAGCCAGGGGCCTCGAGGGCTCGAATACATAAGCTCGAAAACACAAGAGTTAGCGGAAGCAATAATATCTGAGTACAGACATAAGTTAAACAAGTATGCCTTAAGAAGGCTAGCACAAAACAACACAATCGAAAAGGCAAGGCCTCCTGCCTAGGACCTCCTAACTACTCCTGGTCGTCAGCTGTCTCCATGTAGCAGTAGGCTCCGTCGGGGTAGTAGCAGTCGTCAAGTGTGGCGTCTGGCTCCTGGACTCCACCATCTGGTTGCACCAACCAGCAAGAAGAAAGAAGGGGAAAAGGGGGAGCAAAGCAACCGTGAGTACTCATCAAAAGTACTCGCAAGCAAGGATCGACACTACATATGCATCGGTATCAATGAAAAGGGTAGTATCTGTGGACTAAGCTGCAGAATGCCAGAATAAGAGGGGGAGAAGCTAATCCTATCGAAGACTAGCATCTTCTGGAAACCATCGTCTTGCAGCAAGAGGGGGAAGTAGAGTAGTATAACATAAGTCATATTTATGTTGTTGTTCCAACGCTCCAGGATCCTTTCTTGACTCCCGAAGCAACATATTCAAACAATGCCTCAGCATCCAGTTCTAGTTGTAGCGATCGGGATACAACTCCAAGTGTCCGTTACCGTAGGACAGGCTATCGATAGATGTTTTCTTCCCTGCAGGGGTGCACCAACTTACCCAACACGCTTGCTTAACTCCGGTCGGACACACCATCAGGTCATGCCCGCCCTTGGCCAAACAATACGCCGCAACCCGACCTAGGCTTAATAGAGAGGTCATGCACGCCGGACTAAACCCTATGCTCCCAGGGGTCATGGGCCAATCGCCCCGGGAACTCCTGCACGTTGCGTGGGCGGCCGGTGAGCAGACCTAGCAACCAGCTTTAAAAAGGTAGGAGCCTAACCAGTCCAACCCGGCGCGCGCCGCTCAGTCGCAATGACGTCAGTTAAGCTTCGGTTGCTGCATACGACGCAGAACGCCCATACTATGCCCACGTGATGGTTAGCGCTATCAAGCCAGAGGCCCCTCGGATCAAATATCCAAACCGTTTAGTGTCTAGGGAACGCGCGGTAACAAGCAGAGACTCACGAAAATGAGACCCCATCGCCCCGTCTCGAGAACTTGCGGCAAGGGCGAGTGCCCGGCCACGCCTCGTATTTATCTCACGGGCACCTTCCAGGTCAACCCGACTACACATCACTCGCAATTAAGCTCGCACGGGTACCCCTCAGGGTCGACCCGTCTTTAGTAACCAGGTTCAGTGTAAAGTCATAGTAACCATAGTAACTGTGTGTCTGACACCAAAGGAAAACCTGAGGAAATCACCCTCGATGGAATTCCACCGTATGTTTATCGTCAAGGTGAACGAAAGAGGAGTCACCCTCGTGGTCCACTCTTGAGGAGTTGCATGACAGTGTCGTTATCGGGAGTGGAGAAAGAGGAATCACCCTCGATGACCACAACCGATGAACTAACCTACAAGGTTAACATCAGAAGTGCTGATGAGGTCTCACCCTCGGCACTCGATAGTAACCCAGTAGTGTCGAGCAATTAAGGGGAAAGTGATGTGCGGTGTCGGATCCTGGTCTTCGATCCCGTTGATCGGGTATTCTGATAATCCAGCGAGGCAGTCGGGACAAGGTAGGGGGTCACTGGAGGATCTCTAACCAGCCTATACTAAGCAGTTTAGTATAAACATGTAAGGTATGAAAGCAGTATCAACAACAGGCTATGCATCAGAATCGGATCATACAAAAAGCAGTAGCAGTTCTAATGCAAGCATAAGAAAGAAGAGAATGGGCGATATCGGAATGATCAAAGGGGGTTGGCTTGCCTGGTTGCTCTGGCAAGAAGGAGGGGTCGTCAACACCGTAGTCGATCACCGGGGCATCATCGGTCTCGGGGTCTAACGGAGAGAAGAGGGGGAAGAAACAGTAAATATAAAGCAAACAGTTGCAATAGAGAAGCACGACAAGTCAACACGCAGTGCTAGGGTGCTCTAACGCGGTGGTACACGGTACCGGCGAAGGGGATAACACTCGGGAAAGTATCCCCGGTGTTTCGTGTTTTCGGACAGATGAATCGGAGGGGGAAAAGTTGCAGGTTCACTATTCTAGGAACGTGTGGCGGATGAACGGACCGCGTATTCGGATTCGTCTCGTCGTTCTGAGCGATTTTCATATATAAAACATTTTAATCCGAGTTACAAATTATGTTATATGATTTTCTAAAGTTTAAAAGAATTTCTGAATTTATTTAATTAATTAAGTCTAACATTATCCAGAATAGTATCTGGTGACGTCAGCATGATGTGAGGGTGATGTCAGCGTGGTCAACAGTCAACTTTGACTAATTTAATTAACCAGGTTTAATTAGACTAATGTATAATTAGTTTAACTAAACATAATTAATTAGGATTTAATTATCAGGATTATTTAAGTTAATTATTAATTAATTAATTAACTTTTTATTTATTTATTTTTTTATTTTAAAAAAACCTTTTTCAACCCTTTTTTTAAAGGGGCTGGGCCCCATTTGTCATAGGCCCATAGGGGCCAGTCGGTCGCTGGTTTAACGGGCACAGCCCCAATCGGGCGCTGGTTGGGTGCCCGCCCGACGAGGCACGGGTGAGTAAGGGCGAGCAGACGCGCTAGGGCGCCGGCGCGGCGCCGGCGCCGGGCGCCGGAGATGGCCGCAGATGAGGGGGGCCGGCGGCCAGGGCAGAGCAGCGCGGGGCAAGGAGGCCGGAGGCTGGGCGCGGCCAGGGAAGGCCGGGAGGGTCGCGGCCGCGGCGGGTGCGGCCAGGCACCGGCGGGCGGGAGCGGCCAGGCGAGACGCTGCGCCGCCCCCGCAGAGGCCGGCGGGAGGCCCTAGAGCTCGCGGCCCCGGCGGAGCTGGCGGAGTGCAGCGAGGGCGCGTGGGAGGCCTCGGTGAGGCACCGAAGGCGGGGTAGCCGGAGGCGGCTGCGGCCAGGCGCCGGCGCGCAGGGCGGTGGCGCTCGGCTACTCCACGGGGACAGCAGGGCGGCCAGAGGGAGCTTGGCGGGGCTCAGGAGAGGGGGCAAGGAGAGGGCTCGGCCGGAGGAGCTCCGCTCCGACGAGGCGAGGACGGGGGGCACGCTGGCGGAGGCGGTAGTTGTAGGTAGCGGCGCGGAGAGGCCACGGCGGCGGTGGGTGCTAGGAGCGGGGCGTGGCGAGGCAAAGGGTTCGACGGGGAGCGCGGTCGGGCGCCGTGGCTACGGGCGAGGAGCAGAGGGGGTCAGGACGCGGTCGACGTCGCCGCGGGGAGGGGAGGAACGAGTGCGGTGCCGCACCACCGATGCAGGGGAACAGGGCGTCAAGGCTTGGTGGAGTCCGGCGAGGAGGAGACGAGGACGAGGCGATGGTGGGCGGCTCCGGCGAGCGCCGTCGAGGTGGAGTCCAGCGAGCCCGATCCAGATCGAGGTGGAACGAGGGACCGAGCGGGAGAGAGGGAAAGGGGATCGGTGAAAAAGTGGGATTGCTCAGTTAGGTCACGGGGAGGGGGCCTATGTAGGCCAGAGGCATGGGCCGGCCTGGCTGGGTCATGGCCCAGTTGGGCCGAGAGGGGGGTGTCTTTTCTTACTTTCATATTTTAGTATTATGTTTGTCTCTTTTTTTATATATTCTTTTTGTTTCAATTAGTTTAGGATGCTTTAAACATTTTGCAAAAATGTTGGCCCACCACCAATATTAACAAAAGAATATTTCCACAAGATGAATATTTTAGTTTTCATGTTTGAGCAATTTTGAATTTCACTCACAATTTGAAATTTGAATTCAACTAGAATTTGCAAAAGATGACGACCAAAGTGATTAAGCATTGTTTTAGCAAAATGATTAGCTTAACCCCATGGGTTACTGTAGCATCATTACACCGGGGTGTTACAACTCTCCTCCTCTAAAAGAAATTCTCGTCCCGAGAATTAAGAGGTAGAAGGAAAAAGGTCGGGATACTCTGCCCGAAGATTATCCTCGCGTTCCCAAGTGGCTTCATCTTCAGAATGATTTGACCACTGCACCTTGAGGAACTTGGTGACCTTCCGGCGGGTTCGACGTTCAGCTTCTTCAAGAATGCGGATCGGATGCTCTTTGTAAGTGAGATCATCTTGAACTTCAATCAATTCCGGATCCACTTCACGTTCCGGATCCTTGAAGCAACGACGGAGTTGCGACACGTGAAAGATATCATGCACGTGAGAGAACTGTGGTGGTAACTCCAGTTGATAAGCCACCAGTCCACGACGGGCGAGAATGCGGAAGGGACAAATGTAGCGCGGGCTAGCTTGCCCTTGACCCCGAACCGATGAGTACCTCTCAAAGGAGTGACACGCAGATAAGCTTGTTCACCAGGTTCATAAGTTGAACCCCAGTGTTTCCGGTCATAGTTGCTCTTCTGGCGGGACTGGGCCGCCTTGAGATTATCCCGGACAATGCGAACCTGCTCTTCAGCTTGTTGAATAATGTCCCGGACCAATGAGTGCTCGTTCCCCAGTTTCTGACCAATTCAGAGGGGTTCGGCACGTACGTCCATAAAGCACTTCAAAGGGTGCCATCTTCAAGCTGGCTTGATAACTGTTATTATAAGAGAACTCCGCATAAGGGAGAGATTCTTCCCACTTCTTGCCGAAAGAAATAACACAAGCCCGAAGCATGTCTTCATGAATTTGATTGACTCGCTCGACTTGGCCTTGGGATTGGGGATGATAAGCAGTGTTCCAGGTAATATGAGTTCCCATTGCCTCTTGGAAACTATCCCAGAACTTCGAAGTAAAAATACTGCCACGGTCTGAACTGATCTTCTTCGGAATGCCGTGGAGTGACACAATTCTGGAGATATACAAGTTTGCTAATTGACTAGCAGTGATTGTCTCCTTGACTGTCAGAAAGTGAGCAACCTTCGAGAATTGGTCAATGACGACAAAGATAGCAACATTACCTTTCTGAGACTTAGGAAGGCCAGTGACAAAGTCCATCTGAATCTTATCCCACTTCCATTCAGGAATCGGAAGTGGTTGTAGAAGTCCAGCTGGTTTCTGATGTTCAGCTTTGACGCGACGACAAACGTCACATTCTTCGATATACCGAGCAATGTCTTGCTTCATGATAGACCACCAGTACTTCTGACGGATGTCTAGATACATCTTAGTACTTCCCGGATGAATAGAGAGAGGGGTGTCATGTGCTTCTTTCATCACCTTCTCAGTCATAAGCTCGAAGCGGGGTACCACTATGCGATCTTTGAAGTACAAGGTCCCATCTTCAGCAAGTGAGAAATCTCTGGATTTCTCTAAGGCAAGATCCTTTTTCATTATATCAACGTGAGCATCTTTGGCTTGAGCAGACTTAATTGCTTTCAAAAGAGTTGGTTCCAGGACAAGGTTATTCAGAGAACCCTGTGGAACTAGTTGAAGGTTCAGCTTGCAGAGCTCTTCGTACAGGCGGGGTTGAGCTTTATGAACCATGTGGTTATTGCAATAAGACTTGCGGCTCAGGGCATCGGCCATGACATTAGCCTTGCATGGGGTATAGGAAATACCCACGTTATAATCTGCTATAGCCTCCATCCACCTTTGCTGATGGAGGTTCAGATCTGGCTGAGTAAATAGATACTTCAGACTCTGATGATCGGTAAAGATCTCGCAACGATTACCGAGAAGGTAATGTCGCCACAGCTTTAATGAATAAATAACCGCTGCAAGATCGAGGTCATGAACTAGGTAGTTTTCTTCGTGAGAACGCACTTGACGAGAGGCATAAGCAATCACCCTGCGCTCTTGCATTAGGACACAGCCTAACCCTTGACGTGAAGCATCGCAATATATGACGAAATCCTTCTGTGAATCCGGAGAAGCAAGCACTGGGGCAGAAGTCAGCTTGTCCTTGAGAGCCTGGAAAGTTTCCTGACATTTTTCTGTCCATTCAAACTTAACGCCTTTGTGTAGCAGATTGGTTAGTGGCTTGGCGATCTTGGAAAAGTTCTCAACGAAACGATGGTAGTAGCTGGCGAGTCCGAGAAAGCTTCTGACTTGCTTGACATTCTTGGGAGGGGTCCAGTCAAGAATAGCCTGAACTCGCTCTGGGTTGACGGCAATACCATCCTTGGAGATCACATGACCAAGGTAGGTTACTTCGGGTAGCCAAAATTCACACTTAGAATACTTGGCATATAGTTGATGCTCTCGAAGCATTTCCAGAATAAGACGAAGATGTTCAGTATGTTCTTATTTATTCTTCGAATATACCAGGATATCATCCAGATAAACCACGACGAACTTGTCGAGGTAATCCATGAATATATAGTTCATCAGACGAGAGAATGTCGCTGGAGCATTGGTCAAACCGAAGGACATGACGGTGTACTCATAAGAACCATAACGAGTGACGAATGCGGTCTTTGGAATATCCTCTTCACGAACATGGATCTGGTGGTAACCCAACCTCAAGTCGAGTTTAGAGAAAACTGATGAACCAGCCAGTTGATCATACAGATCGTTGATCCGAGGAAGCGGATATTTGTTCTGATTTGTAGCTTGGTTGATAGGACGGTAGTCTTGGACCAAACGGTTCGTGCCATCCTTCTTCTTCACAAAGAGAGAAGGTGCTCCCCAAGCAGAGGAACTTGGACGAATGAAACCACTATGAAGAGACTTGTCAATTTCCTCCTTAAGTTCAAGGAGCTCATGAGGTGGCATCTTGTAAGGTCGTTTGGCGATAGGAATGGTGCCTGGTTTCAAGTCGATCACAAATTCAACAGACCGTGTAGGAGGTATGCCTGGGAGTTCTTCTGGAAAGACATCTTGGAAATTGCGAACGACTGGAATCTTCTTAATGCCCTCAAGAGGTGCTGCGTTCAACGCATTCAAGGCATAAAGTCGTCCCTCGGCATTTCGAACAACTTTAGCATGGTAGCTTACTATCTCATTCGATGGATGTAGGAGATGAACGACTTTGGTGGCGCAAACGATAGAGGTAGTATGTGCTTTCAACCATTCCATTCCCAGAATGAGATCAATATTAGAAGACTCCAATATAATGGGAGAAACATGGAATTCCAACCCTACAATTTCAACGGGGACGTCCCGACCAATCATGGTGGTTCGACACTGACCCGCAGGGGTGCGTACCACTATCGGAGTGTTCATGGGCTCGCACCGAATGTCGTGTGCGTAAGCAAAATTTTCTGACATGAATGAATGTGATGCTCCTGAATCGAATAACACAGAAGCCGGTACTGAGTTCACGAGAAGAGTACCCATCACAGTAGCAGGCTGGTCTTGAGCTTCATTCAGATCGACGTGGTTAGCCTGACCACGACCATAAGGTCTGGCATTTTTATTGCGGGGCTGATTGTTAGGGCCAGCTGTAGGGAGGGCCAGCTGGTTCTTGCTCTGACTGCAATCCCTAGCACGGTGACCTGGATGGCCACATCTGAAGCACAAATCACCGTTGGGATTGGGAGCAGGAGCTCGGGGTGGTGCAGTCCGGAGAGGTAGCCTTGATGGTGGAGGGGGCAGACGCGGAGCAACATAGGATGGTCTTGGAGCAGGAGCAGTTAGATGATACATGTTGTGGGGGATCCAAATCCGACGCTTCTGTGCAGACGGGCCCGAAGATGAGCCAGCGTCACGGTTGCATCTGAGGGATCCCTGGTGTTCCTGAAGACCAGTCTCAACCTGAATAGCCTTGTTCACCAAGGTGGCAAAGTCGGCAAAGTCATGAGCGAGAAGTGCTAGCTTGATATTAGGGTGAAGTCCATCACGAAACCTTTCTTGCCTGCGAGCATCAGTAGCAATGTCTTCTTCAGAGTAGCGGGACAAGTCCAAGAATTCTCGCTGATAAGCATCTACAGACTTGCTGCCTTGGATGAGGTTGCGGAACTCTCGCTTCTTCCTGTCCATGATTCCCTGAGGAATGAAGCGGGCACGGAAGGCGGCTTGGAAATCCGGCCAAGTGATCACTGTTCCAGCAGGTAGGGTACGCCTGTGGCTGTCCCACCATTGAGCAGCGGGGCCCTTCAGATAGTATGCCGCGAAGGTGACATAGTTGGTAGGGGCTACATTAGCAGACTCTAACTCGAAAGCGATGTCATGGAGCCAATCATCATCATCCAGTGGTTGAGTTGAGCTGCGGTAGACGACAGGGTTGAGTTGCGCAAAGTTTTGCAGAGTTACCGGGGTTGGCTGCTGATTCATATTTGGGCGAGGAAACTGAGCCATCACTCTTTCCATGAACTGGCGATCCAGCTCAAACTGTTGCATCATTCCTGCCACGAATTCGGGCGGTGGTGGAGCGTTGCCACCACGGCCACGACCACTTGGTCTAACCATCTTGCTAACATGTAACAGGGGTAGTTCAGCATTGAGCATTTTCAAAGACAAAGTATTATTCATTATCTAACATGTAGAATTAACGAGTTTCGACGAGTACCACATAGTAGTCGTCAAGACAGAGAGGGGTACTCATTCAAAATACTAACCTAAGGAATAACTATGGCTTATCCAACTTTGGGGTGAATGTGGTCACGGGATCCTAAGGTTAGAGTTAGTAAATTCGTTTAACCCGAATAGAAGAGAGTTCAGAGTCCCAGAGTAAAGACGAGGAGTAAAAGATCCTAATACCACCCAATTGGCGACGTGGGCCCGTAAGCCACACAGCCATGTTAGTAAAACAGTTTTTCAAAGACTAGACTCAACTTCGGCCAAGGAGTTGGAAAGGGGGGGTTCTTACAGGCAGTCGGCTCTGATACCAACTTTTGACGCCCCCGATTTGACCGTACACTAATCATGCACGCAAATGTGTACGACCAAGATCAAGGACTCACTGGAAGATATCACAACACAACTCTAGACACAAATAAAATAATACAAGCTTTATATTACAAGCCAGGGGCCTCGAGGGCTCGAATACATAAGCTTGAAAACACAAGAGTTAGCGGAAGCAATAATATCTGAGTACAGACATAAGTTAAACAAGTATGCCTTAAGAAGGCTAGCACAAAACAACACAATCGAAAAGGCAAGGCCTCCTGCCTGGGACCTCCTAACTACTCCTGGTCGTCAGCTGTCTCCATGTAGCAGTAGGCTCCGTCGGGGTAGTAGCAGTCGTCAAGTGTGGCGTCTGGCTCCTGGACTCCACCATCTGGTTGCACCAACCAGCAAGAAGAAAGAAGGGGAAAGGGGGGAGCAAAGCAACCGTGAGTACTCATCCAAAGTACTCGCAAGCAAGGATCTACACTACATATGCATCGGTATCAATGAAAAGGGTAGTATCTGTGGACTAAGCTGCAGAATGCCAGAATAAGAGGGGGAGAAGCTAGTCCTATCGAAGACTAGCATCTTCTGGAAACCATCGTCTTGCAGCAAGAGGGGGAAGTAGAATAGTATAACATAAGTCATATTTATGTTGTTGTTCCAACGCTCCGGGATCCTTTCTCAACTCCCGAAGCAACATATCCAAACAATGCCTCAGCATCCAGTTCTAGTTGTAGCGATCGGGATACAACTCCAAGTGTCCGTTACCGTAGGACAGGCTATCGATAGATGTTTTCTTCCGTGCAGGGGTGCACCAACTTACCCAACACGCTTGCTTAACTCCGGCCGGACACACCATCAGGTCATGCCCGCCCTCGGCCAAACAATACGCCGCAACCCGACCTAGGCTTAATTGAGAGGTCATGCACGCCGGACTAAACCCTATGCTCCCAAGGGTCATGGGCCAATCGCCCCGGGAGCTCCTGCACGTTGTGTGGGCGGCCGGTGAGCAGACCTAGCAACCACCTTTAAAAAGGTAGGAGCCTAACCAGTCCAACCCGGCGCGCACCGCTCAGTCGCAATGACGTCAGTTAAGCTTCGGCTGATGCATACTGTAATGCCCAAGATGGAGTTATACCTCCTACGTGTCGAGGCACGACTTAAAGGCATAAATCCATCCTAGAATGATCTCAAGTTTGGTAATCTTTGCACATCTCAAGTAAAAGAGGGGATTGTAAACATAAATAGTTGGCTTACACTCGCCACGTCACACAATTACATAACATGTCTCAAACATCAAACATTAAGAACATCACAACCCTCTAAGGGCAAAATCCAAAAGTCAAGATACCAAACTGAAATAAATAAACCACAGGCGGATCGAATCCTAGTAGGAGTCTCCACTACTGATCATCCGGATATCACACATAGTACCGACTACGCTCCTCGTCGAACTCCCAATCCAGCTCGGTGCCATCACCTGGATAGCTCACAGCTGGACCTGCATCTGGTGGTGAAGTAACTGTGAGCCACAGAGGACTCAGCAATCTCGTTACCGGGTAACAAGACTATTTAAGCCTTTGGGAGAGGTAAAAGGCTGAAGAAAAGAATAAGTGTCTGCGGCAGCAACTAGCAACTAGCTTACGTGAGTGAGAGCGAGAAGAGAAAGCCTCGGACGAGAAGTGATCACGAAGTGATCCTAGCTACAAGCTCAACAATCATAACCCCTCCGTGTTCAACTCCCGAATCCCTATTCGGAAATTGACAGTCACGGAACACACGCTGGTAGTGTATTAGAAACATTGTGTCAAGTTATCTACAACCGGATATTAACAAGCTCCCATCTGCCACATAACCGCGGGCACGGCTTTCGAAAGTTCAAACCCTGCAGGGGTGTTCCAACTTGACCCATTACAAGCCCACGATCCGCGGAGTCGCAACTCCAAAGTGGGAAGACCCGAGTATCCTCGGAATCCCGTGCTCAAGATATACCGAGCTAAGGTAAGGCTAATCCAGCAAATCCTCCCGGTGTGCCGACACCCTGATAGTAGCCGTGCGTATCTAGTCTCAGGCCACGACCGGATGAGCACAGCGTACAGTGGCCGAAATACCCAAGTTGCCAAGGGGGGCCCCGCACACGACTCTAGTTTGGACCAACACTCAAATCGAGCACTGGCCCAGGGGGGTTGAATTAATTAAGCCTCGGGTTAATTACTCCCTCGGGAAGTTTTAGTTGTTTAGGCGAATAGTACCAATGTTGGGACTTGCTGGAAAAGACTTAGCACTTAGCGGTTTATCGAGGGGGTCCCATACACCCCAACCGTGTTAGGAACGCATAATCAAGGAACATAACACCGGTTTATACGGTTCCTAACGGCATGAGTGGAACAAATCACCAAGAAAAAGGCTTAGCCTTCCACCCTTGCCAATATATAGATGATTTCATTTTAAGAATTTCTATAGTGTGATATAACCCAACCAAACTTCAACATGAAGCAAGCATCTTTGATCTTCACCTGCAACTAGCAATGCTATAAGAAGGGCTGAGCGAAGCGTAGTTAGCCAAGCAAGGGTTTGCATAGGTAGGTTGGTTAAACATGGCAATTGGTTACAAGTAGGAGGCTGACAAGAAGATCATGGGCATCGAGGCAAAACTATAGAGCGGAACTACTAGCAATAGGCAAAGATAGTAATGTTATCGGGGTCCGGTCATCTTGCCTGAAGTGAAGTCGTTCGGATTGTAAGAAGGGTCCTCGTGCTCAACCTCGTTGGAAAACTCGTGCTCGTACTCGATCTCGGTCTCGGCTTCCGGCTCTAAACAAAACAATCACACCAAGCACCAATCAACAAGATGCAATGCGCACTCGAAAAAGATGAATGCATGATGGATGCACTAAGGATGCACACGGAGCACGGAAATTATCACTCAAGCAAAACACCTCAAAACATGATAACATTAACATATTATGATTCTACACAGAAAATCAATCAAGTTTGGTATAAGATTCGCTGAAATCGGAGTTACGGGCTAAAAGTTATGCCCGAAACAAGAAATGAACGAAAGCTGAAAATTACAGCAACATAGCATCTTCGGAGCACAAAATAATTGAGCTAAAGCAT
This sequence comes from Secale cereale, assembly GCA_902687465.1. NCBI lineage: Eukaryota > Viridiplantae > Streptophyta > Magnoliopsida > Poales > Poaceae > Secale > Secale cereale. The sequence goes on from LR738715.1 coordinate 647,503,010, forward strand.
TCAAACAACATGGCAAAGGACATGAACACAAACTAGACATATACTACAGCAACTAAGTCCAAAGATGCACCCCCAAAGGAGCCACAGATCAATAGCAATGATCTTGGACATATTGAACTTGACAATAAAATTCTGGCAGCAGAATTTTATTGAAACTTTGGAGCAAAAGATAAACATGCTACAGCCACTTAAATGGACATGTGAGGACATGAATGGAAAGACAACAATATATACTACAAGGAACAATCAAGATCCACTCCAAAACTGTCATGCTTTGTCCTAGAACATCACACGAACATGGCATCGGAACGCTACAAATTTCAGACTTAGTGAAAATCCACTAAGTCCTAAAACAGCAATTTCATCATGGCATCTAAAAGAGCATGTTTAGGTCACCTCGAAACTAAACATGGCAAGTGGTAAGCACCTCATCAAAGTACACATAATGGTGATTCCGAAACACACAAGCATGCATCATGGAGATAAACAAAACGATAGCAACGAGCTCAACAAGATGGCATTTCATAACAAGTGAAACAACATCACAGCCACATGGCACTTTGCAACGATGATAAACATGACAAGATTAAATCTAACATGCAACCTATCACATACAACATGTAGAGCATGGCAAGACGAACACGTGGACATGTCATTTGCATCATTCGGACAAACGAGCTAAAATATATCACATGGCAAAGATGGCATAAAAACATCACATAACAGCAGTTTATATCATGATGCACTCTTGCAACAGCAAAACAAGCACCTAGATGATCTCTAACATTCATGACAACAAGAGATAAAACGTAGTGCACGATCCCACGAACGTCTGGACATGCTATACGCGCGAATCGGAGCAACACACAAAAAGTTAGAGCAGTTTGAACATTGCATCAGAGATCAAAATTCTGGGACTTAGAGAAATTGGGACTACCTCGGATCTGGGAAAAAAATAGGTCAACGCTGAATCTGGAACAGGCCGCGGGGCACCGGCCCGGTCAGACGAGGCGGCGCGGATCCCGGCCCGCGACAGGAGGTGCGGTGCAGCCCGCGGTGAGGAGGCCCAGCGAGCGCGCGGCTGGGCGCCTGGCGGCTGGCTGGCGGGGCGGCGTCCTGGGCCCGCGGCGGCGAGGCGGCCCAGCGACGACTTGCGGCGAGGAAGGCGAGGCCCGCTCGGGCGCTGGAGCGGAGTGGGAGCCGGCGGATGGGCCGAAGCGGCGGCGCGCGGCCTGGTGGAAGTGGCGGGAGGCGGGAGGCCGATGCGGGTGGAGCGGCGACCGCGTCGCTGACTTGGCGAGGCGATGTGGTCCGACGCTGGGCCCTGGAGCGCTGCGGCTCGAAGTGGTCGGAGGGGAGGGGTCGGCCCAGCGGGAGGCTGGCGCCCTGGGCGCTCAGTGGCCCGGTGAGGCTACGAAGAGAAGGAGGCGGGGAAGTGGTCCTGGCCTACGGGCCCGACCGATCGAGGCAGATCCCAGCGATGCGTTAACTCGAAGGCTGGCGGGGAAGACTGGATCGAGGAATTCGGTCGCCCTCGATCCCAGCGAGATTTGCGGCGACTCTGGCAGGTTCCCTCGGGAACTGGCCAGATGGAGAGGAAAGAGGCTAGATCCAGAAATTTAGGGGAAGGAGGAGGAGAAGCTAGATGCCCAAATAGACTAGGGTCTAATATATAGCAGTTTTTAGGGTTAGGGGATCTGGGGGTGTTAGGAGCCCTCCGATCGCGATCCGACGGATCCGATCGCGGGGGTAGTTTAGAAGAGCCTAGGAGAGGTAGTAGCAGCTGTAGGGGTGTTTCTAGGACACGAAGTGAAGGCACTTTGGACCCACACGAACAACGGATGGGATAGCCAACGGAGTCCAAACGCGACGAGATTTGAGAGGCGGGTTGCACACAACAAACCAACAACACACACAACAACCTCGCGGCACACCGGTAACATTACACGCCCAAACACCAAAGTAGGCCTACGGGACGTCACGGACACGTGAGGGAGCTCCGGAACGCGAAACGGACAACGGGAAGGAACGCGTGGAACCGGATGCAACCGACAACACAAATGTAATGCAATGCACTTGTCTACATGATATGAATGAATGCCACACACTCACACAACAAAACAACAAAAACCCAAAAGACAAAGAACCCGGAATGGAAATAGATGAAGCCGGAGATATATTATATGCCCAAAAGGGAAAGTATTACATCCGGGGCATTACAAACTCTCCTCTACTACAAAAAGATCTCGTCCCGAGATCTAGGACTGGAAAAAGGAAGGGTACTTGGAACGAAGATGATCTTCTCGTTCCCATGTAGCCTCTCGGTCGGTGTGATGTGACCACTTGACTTTCAGAAATTTGATGGACTTGTTGCGGGTCTTGCGTTCGGTTTCTTCGAGAATTGCAACTGGGTGCTCTCGGTAGGACAGGTCTTGTTGAAGATCAATCTCTTCAAACGGAATCATGCGCTCAGGTGCCTTGAAGCATTTGCGGAGTTGAGACACATGGAAGACATCATGAACATTGGCGAAGTTTGAAGGTAGCTCAAGTTGATAGGCTAGATCGCCTCTCTTGCCAAGAATCTTGAAAGGCCCGACGTATCTAGGAGCAAGCTTTCCTTTGATACCGAATCTTTGGGTGCCTTTCATCGGAGACACACGGAGATAAACATGATCATCAATGTTGAAAGCCAAATCACGATGCTTGCCGTCATAGTAGCTCTTCTGACGCGACTGAGCAGCCTTGAGATTCTCACGTATGACTTTGCACATTTCTTCGGCTTCTGAGATCAAGTCATTGCCAAGGAGTTGACGTTCGCCTGTTTCAGACCAGTTGAGAGGGGTACGGCACTTTCTGCCATAGAGGATTTCAAACGGTGCTTTGCCTGCACTTGCTTGAAAGCTGTTGTTGTAAGAGAACTCGGCAAATGGAAGGCAGTCTTCCCATTTCATGCCAAAGGAGATGACACAGGCTCTGAGCATGTCTTCTAGAATCTGATTCACGCGCTCGACTTGACCACTAGTCTGAGGGTGAAATGCAGTGCTGAACCTGATCTTAGTGCCCATGGCGGACCGAAAGGAGTCCCAGAACCTTGATGTGAACAAGCTTCCACGGTCTGAGGATATAACTTGAGGAATGCCATGTAGGGACACAATTCTGGAAGTGTACAGCTCTGCAAGTTGAGCTGCATTGATTGATTCCTTGATTGGCAGGAAGTGAGCGACTTTGGTAAGCTTGTCAATCACCACAAAGATAGCATCATTTCCTCGCTTGGATTTAGGAAAGCCAGTGACGAAGTCCATTTCAATGTGGTCGAACTTCCACTCGGGATAGGAAGAGGTTGGAGAAGACCGGCTGGACGTTGATGTTCTGCTTTCACTCTTCTGCATACATCACATTCGTTCACGAATTGGGCAACCTCCCTTTTCATGCGTGTCCGCCAGTAAGATTGCTTGAGGTCTTGGTACATCTTGGAACTGCCAGGATGAATGGAAAGGAGAGAATCATGAGCTTCTTCCATTATGAGCTTCCTGAGATCACCTTTGGGAACAACGAGTCTGTCCTCGAAGAACAAGGTATCTCTCTCATCAACACGGAAGCACTTGTATTTTGGAGTGCCCTTTGCAATCCCATGTTTCACCTTCTTCACCATGGTATCACTGAGCTGGGCCTCACGGACTTGATCTTCCAAGGTAGGAGCAATTTGAAGATTTGCAAGAAAACCCTGCGGAACAACTTGAAGGTTGAGTTTCCTGAATGCTTCACAAAGCTCAGGCTGGCACGGCTTGATGAGAAGGCTGTTGCAATATGCCTTTCTGCTCAAAGCATCTACAATCACATTCGCCTTGCCAGGAGTGTATTCAATGCTGGGATTATACTCTTGGATCATTTCAACCCAACGAGTCTGACGGAGGTTCAGATGCGGCTGTGTGAAGATGTACTTCAAGCTCTTGTGATCAGTGAAGATGTCGACCTTTCTGCCCAACAACAGATGTCTCCACGTAATCAAAGCATGTACCATAGCTGCTAGCTCGAGATCATGTGTGGGATAGTTCTTCTCACTTGGCTTGAGCTGACGAGAAGTGTATGCCACAATTCTCTTATCTTGCATAAGCACACCACCAAGACCTTGAAGAGAAGCATCACAGAATACTTCATAGGGCTTGGATTCATCTGGAGGAGTCAGAACTGGAGCAGAGACAAGCTTTTCTTTGAGAGTTTTGAATGCCACTTCACACTCTGGAGACCAAAAGTATTTGACATTCTTCTGAAGCAGGTTGGAAAGAGGCTTGGCAATCTTGGAGAAGTTCTCAACGAACCTTCTACAATAGCTGGCAAGATCCAGAAAACTGCGGAGCTGCTTGACGTTCTGAGGAGCTTCCCAGTTGACAATTGCTCCAACTTTCTCGGGATTAACCGCAATGCCGACAGCTGAGATGATGTGGCCCAGGTACAAAACCTTATCGAGCCAAAACTCGCACTTGGAGAACTTGGCATAGAATTTATGCTCTCGGAGTCGATCAAGAACCAGACGTAAGTGCTTTTCGTGATCTTCTTCATTCTTGGAAAACACCAGAATATCATCCAGATACACAAGCACAAACTCGCCAGTATAGGGGTTGAAGATGTAATGCATCATCCTCGAAAAGGTAGGAGGAGCATTGGCGAGACCGAAGGACATGACGGTATACTCGTATGAACCGTAGCTCGTTCTGAAGGCCGTCTTGGGAATGTCTTCCTCGCGAATGTGAATTTGATGATAGCCCATTCGGAGGTCAAGCTTAGAGAACACTTTAGCTCCTTTGAGCTGCTCAAAGAGTTCGTTGATGTTGGGGAGCGGATACTTGTTCTTTATTGTCTTCTTGTTCAATGGCCGGTAGTCAACACAGAGACGCTCCGTGCCATCTTTCTTCTTGACAAATAAGACACCACAGCCCCATGGAGACGTACTCGGCCTGATGAGACTCATACTCTCCTGCTTATCAAGCTGCTTCTTCAATTCCTTCAATTCATCCGGAGAGAGCTTGTACGGACGCCGGCATGCTGGCTCAGTACCCGGCTCGAGTTCAATGACAAACTCCACCTGACGGTGTGGAGGCATGCCTGGAAGTTCTTCAGGAAAGACGTCTTGATATTCGTTCACCACCGGAATTTGAGATATGGCATTAATTTCGCCCTTATCATTGAGAGAGAAAAGCCTGATAGTATTATCCCTGGAGGCGAAGATAATCACATCTTCATCAGAATGAGTCAACTTGACTTCCTTTTGAGCACAATCAATGTGAGCATCATGCTGAGAAAGCCAATCCATCCCGAGGATGAGGTCAATATCAGAATTACCAAGAACCACCGGATTAGCCAGAAATCGATAATCACCCATGCGGATAGAAACATTCGGAACAAAGTTGTTGGAGTTCATGAGCAAACCCGGAGAAAGCACAGACATCGGACTCGGCAAAGCTTGCAATGGCATATCATGTGATAATGCAAAAGGTCTTGACATGAAAGAATGTGAAGCACCTGAATCGAACAAAACTTTAGCAGGGATAGAGTTCACTGGAAGGTTACCCAAAATGACATCAGAAGAGTTCTACGCTTCAGCTGCACTCATCAGATTGACCCTTGCAGACTTTGGATCATGCTTGACAATAGCTGAACTCACAGGTGGAGGAGGAGGAAGACGCTTCGGATTCGGACATATGTTGGCATAATGACCCTTCTGGCCACATCTGTTGCACACCACTTCAGAGAGAGGACGGAAATGAGAGCCACTTGACTTGGAGCCTTGAGACTGAAACTGCTTCTTCGACTGGTTGCTCGGGTTGGGTGGGTGGGAGAAACCACGTCCACTAGAGTTCTTGTTGTATGGAGCTCGAATCACTGGAGGAGGAGGAAGCCACAATTCCTGATGCTTCGAGACCATCTGAGACGATGAGGAAGAGTGAACGGCATCTCGAATTCTCTTCTTAGAAGCCTCCATCTTAAGCTGAGCTGCTTCTTGTTTCAAAGCCATGTTATAGAACTTGTCGAATTCATCCGGCTCGAACAAGGTGAGAGCAAGCTGAAGTTCATCTTTGAGACCTCCACAGAACTGGTAGATTTTACTCTTGGCATCAGGAATGTCTTGCTTAGCATAGCGGGCAAGGTTTTGGAACTTGACATTATACTGATAGACTGTCATGGAGCCCTGCTTCGGGTTGCGGAATTGCTCACGCATACCCTCGATGACACTTGTAGGAATGTGGTGCGAGCGAAAGTCCTTGCAGAAATTCTCCCAAGAGATCACTTGACCTGGCCTGGAGTCTTTGTACTGCTGCCACCAATCAGCTGCTTGATCTTTCAGTTGGAAGGCTGCAAACTTCACATAATCATCTTCCTTCACGTTACTGCACTCAAAATGCTTCTTGATATCGGTTAGCCAATCTTCAGCATCAAGAGGGTCGACACAGTAACTGAAAGCTTTAGGATTGTTGGCCAAGAACTGGTTGAGAGTAGCATGGTGCTGCTGGTTGAAGAAGTTGCCTTGATTCCCTGGAACACCCTGATTAGCTTGATTAGCTTGCATCTGTTGCATCATCTGCATCAACAACTGAGTGTTCTGAGCAGTAGTCTGCATAATCGCTCTCCAAGCCTCAGACGGAGGAGGAGGGGAAGGAGGATGTTCTGGGATCTCTTCCACCTCTGGGTTAGCGTTGGGAACCTTTTTCGGAGCCATCCTGTAAGAGATGACCACGAATCAGCAATTGATTGACAAAAGGTATAAGCTGAATCAATGGAATGAATTGCAACAAGTCTTCACAATAATCATTCGAACAATAAGAACGAATGAAATCATCCGAACAAGAGGAACGAATGAAATTCTCAGTTAAATGATAACATCAATCTTCACGAGAAGCCACATAGGGGACAAAAAGGAAAATAAGAAAAACAACAAGGTACAGACGGGAACAAACACAAGAGAGGAGTTTTGTTCTAACATCTTTGTGCTGAAAGCATATGAATGCGTTACGAAAAGGTTTTGCAATCACCGGATGAGCATAGCCAAGGACCCTTTAAGATGCAACTCCTGATAGTAACATCGGTCATATAACCCCTTCACTCAATGTAGAACCCCGAACTCACTAACCTGCATTCGTTGGAAGAATGCCTAGGATCTACTGGATAAACCCACCTATAAATTTCCGAAAGGTTCCAGTTATGCAATCAGGTGTTGGGGATACACGGGAAGCACCGCGCAATCAACTCTAACCTACATTCAGGTGTATCCATCCTTCAACACATAACCAGTCTTTCTCGGAAACTGTGTACCTCGGACCTTCGAAAAGCATCCACTATAACAAGCTATGGCAATACTCCCGAACTACCTCCCCAGTACTGGGTGATGTCGGGGTTATCTTGCCACTGGCCGTATAGGAGAGATTTTCGATGTCGGCCGTCTTAAGTATTTAGTACTGCCGCGATATGCTTGTGACAACAATACCCCGAAGCTCAACTCCCCGGGAACAGGAGGCATTGAGAACAATATCCTTGTCACAAGAACATCGAAACAATCCCAGAATACTCGCGGGATTCCTAAAAAAAATTGGTGCAATTTTTGAAGATAGGAGAGACAAGAGTAGTCGTCAGGAGTCCTCACCAGAGAGAAAGGGGATGAGAAGCAAAGAAATCCTACTCTCCGATATAATATAGGACTCAAAAAGTTTTCAGTGTGTGCCTAGACTCGACCGTCAACGATTCGATCAAACAGTGGGGGCTCCTAGGTCGGAGAAGGCTCTGAATACCAACTTGTAATGCCCAGGATGGAGTTATACCTCCTACGTGTTGAGGCACGACTTAAAGGCATAAATCCATCCTAGAATGATCTCAAGTTTGGTAATCTTTGCACATCTCAAGTAAAAGAGGGGATTGTAAACATAAATAGTTGGCTTACACTCGCCACGTCACACAATTACATAACATGTCTCAAACATCATACATTAAGAACATCACAACCCTCTAAGGGCAAAATCCAAAAGTCAAGATACCAAACTGAAATAAATAAACCACAGGCGGATCGAATCCTAGTAGGAGTCTCCACTACTGATCATCCGGATATCGCACATAGTACCGACTACGCTCCTCGTCGAACTCCCAATCCAGCTCGGTGCCATCACCTGGATAGCTCACAGCTGGACCTGCATCTGGTGGTGAAGTAACTGTGAGCCACAGAGGACTCAGCAATCCCGTTACCGGGTAACAAGACTATTTAAGCCTTTGGGAGAGGTAAAAGGCTGAAGAAAAGAATAAGTGTCTGCGGCAGCAACTAGCAACTAGCTTACGTGAGTGAGAGCGAGAAGAGAAAGCCTCGGACGAGAAGTGATCACGAAGTGATCCTAGCTACAAGCTCAACAATCATAACCCCTCCGTGTTCAACTCCCGAATCCCTATTCGGAAATTGTTAGTCACGGAACACACGCTGGTAGTGTATTAGAAACATTGTGTCAAGTTATCTACAACCGGATATTAACAAGCTCCCATCTGCCACATAACAGCGGGCACGGCTTTCGAAAGTTCAAACCCTGCAGGGGTGTTCCAACTTGACCCATTACAAGCCCACGATTCGCGGAGTCGCAACTCCAAAGTGGGAAGACCCGAGTATCCTCGGAATCCCGTGCTCAAGATATACCGAGCTAAGGTAAGGCTAATCCAGCAAATCCTCCCGGCGTGCCGACACCCTGATAGTAGCCGCGCGTATCTAGTCTCAGGCCACGACCGGATGAGCACAGCGTACAGTGGCCGAAATACCCAAGTTGCCAAGGGGGGCCCCGCACACGACTCTAGTTTGGACCAACACTCAAATCGAGCACTGGCCCAGGGGGGGGTTGAATTAATTAAGCCTCGGGTTAATTACTCCCTCGGAAAGTTTTAGTTGTTTAGGCGAATAGTACCAATGTTGGGACATTCTGGAAAAGACTTAGCACTTAGCGGTTTATCGAGGGGGTCCCATACACCCCAACCGTGTTAGGAACGCATAATCAAGGAACATAACACCGGTTTATACGGTTCCTAACGGCATGAGTGGAACAACTCACCAAGCAAAAGGCTTAGCCTTCCACCCTTGCCAATATATAGATGATTTAATTTAAAGCATTTATATAGTGTGATATAACCCAACCAAACTTCAACATGAAGCAAGCATCTTCAATCTTCACCTGCAACTAGCAATGCTATAAGAAGGGCTGAGCGAAGCGTACTTAGCCAAGCAAGGGTTTGCATAGGTAGGTTGGTTAAACATGGCAATTGGTTACAAGTAGGAGGCTGACAAGAAGATCATGGGCATCGAGGCAAAACTATAGAGCGGAACTACTAGCAGTAGGCAAAGATAGTAATGTTATCGGGGTCCGGTCATCTTGCCTGAAGTGAAGTCGTTCGGATTGTAAGAAGGGTCCTCGTGCTCAACCTCGTTGGAAACCTCGTGCTCGTACTCGATCTCGGTCTCGGCTTCCGGCTCTAAACAAAACAATCACACCAAGCACCAATCAACAAGATGCAATGCGCACTCGAAAAAGATGAATGCATGATGGATGCACTAAGGATGCACACGGAGCACGGAAATTATCACTCAAGCAAAACACCTCAAAACATGATAACAATAACATATTATGATTCTACACAGAAAATCAATCAAGTTTGGTATAAGATTCGCTGAAATCGGAGTTACGGGCAAAAAGTTATGCCCGAAACAAGAAATGAGCGAAAGCTGAACATTACAGCAACATAGCATCTTCGGAGCACAAAATAATTGAGCTACGGCATTCAAACAACATGGAAAAGGACATGAACACAAACTAGACATATACTACAGCAACTAAGTCCAAAGGTGCACCCCCAAAGGAGCCACGGATCAATAGCAATGATCTTGGACATATTGAACTTGACAATAAAATTCTGGCAGCAGAATTTTATTGAAACTTTGGAGCAAAAGATAAACATGCTACAGCCACTTAAATGGACATGTGAGGACATGAATGGAAATACAACAATATATACTACAAGAAACAATCAAGATCCACTCCAAAACTATCATGCTTTGTCCTAGAACATCACACGAACATGGCATCGGGACGCTACAGATTTCAGACTTAGTGAAAATCCACTAAGTCCTAAAACATCAATTTCATCATGGCATCTCAAAGAGCATGTTTAGGTCACCTCGAAACTAAACATGGCAAGTGGTAAGCACCTCATCAAAGTACACATGATGGTGATTCCGAAACACACAAGCATGCATCATGGAGATAAACACAACGATAGCAACGAGCTCAACAAGATGGCATTTCATAACAAGTGAAACAACATCACAGCCACATGGCACTTTGCAACAATGATAAACATGACAAGATTAAATCTAACATGCAACCTATCACATATAACATGTAGAGCATGGCAAGACAAACACGTGGACATGTCATTTGCATCATTCGGACAAACGAGCTAAAAGATATCACATGGCAAAGATGGCATAAAAACATCACATAACAGCAGTTTATATCATGATGCACTCTTGCAACAGCAAAACAAGCACCTAGATGATCTCTAACATGCATGACAACAAGAGATAAAACGTAGTGCACGATCCAACGAACGTCTGGACATGCTATACGCGCGAATCGGAGCAACACACAAAAAGTTAGAGCAGTTTGAACATTGCATCAGAGATCAAAATTCTGGGACTTAGAGAAACTGGGACTACCTCGGATCTGGGAAAAAAAATAGGTCAACGCTGAATCTGGAACAGGCCGCGGGGCACCGGCCCGGTCAGAAGCGGCGGAGCGGATCCCGGCCCGCGAGAGGAGGTGCGACGCGGCCCGCGGTGAGGAGGCCCAGCGAGCGCGCGGCTGGGTGCCTGGCGGCTGGCTGGCGGGGCGGCGTCCTGGGCCTGCGGCGGCGAGGCGGCCCAGCGACGACTTGCGGCGAGGAAGGCGAGGCCCGCTCGGGCGCTGGAGCGGAGTGGGAGCCGGCGGATGGGCCGAAGCGGCGGCACGCGGCCTGGTGGAAGTGGCGGGAGGCGGGAGGCCGATGCGGGTGGAGCGACGATCGCGTCGCTGACTTGGCGAGGCGATGTGGTCCGACGCTGGGCCCTGGAGCGCTGCGGCTCGAAGCGGTCGGAGGGGAGGGGTCGGCCCAGCGGGAGGCTGGCGCCCTGGGCGCTCGGTGGCCCGGTGAGGCTGCGAAGAGAAGGAGGCGGGGAAGTGGTCCTGGCCTACGGGCCCGACCGATCGAGGCAGATCCCAGCGATGCGTTGACTCGAAGGCTGGCGGGGAAGACTAGATCGAGGAATTCGGTCGCCCTCGATCCTAGCGAGATTTGCGGCGACTCTGGCTGGTTCCCTCGGGAACTGGCCAGATGGAGAGGAAAGAGGCTAGATCCAGAAATTTAGGGGAAGGAGGAGGAGAAGCTAGATGCCCAAATAGACTAGGGTCTAATATATAGCAGTTTTTAGGGTTAGGGGATCTGGGGGTGTTAGGAGCCCTCCAATCGCGATCCGACGGATCCGATCGCGGGGGTAGTTTAGAAGGGCCTAGGAGAGGTAGTAGCAGCTGTAGGGGTGTTTCTAGGACACGAAGTAAAGGCACTTTGGACCCACACGAACATAGGATGGGATAGCCAACGGAGTCCAAACGCGACGAGATTTGAGAGGCGGGTTGCACACAACAAAACAACAACACGCACAACAACCTCGCGGCACACCGGTAACGTTACACGCCCAAACACCAAAGTAGGCCTACGGGACGTCACGGACACGTGAGGGAGCTCCGGAACGCGAAACGGACAACGGGAAGGAACGCGTGGAACCGGATGCAACCGACAACACAAATGTAATGCAATGCACATGTCTACATGATATGAATGAATGCCACACACTCACACAACAAGACAACAAAAACCCAAAAGACAAAGAACCCGGAATGGAAATAGATGAAGCCGGAGATATATTATATGCCCAAAAGGGAAAGTATTACATCCGGGGCATTACACATACGATGCAGAACGCCCATACTATGCCCACGTGATGGTTAGCGCTATCAGGCCAGAGGCCCCTCGTATCAAATATCCAAACCTTTTAGTGTCTTGGGAACGCGCGGTAATGAGCAGAGACTCACGAAAATGTGACCCCATCGCCCCGTCTCGAGAGCTTGCGGCAAGGGCGATTGCCCGGACACGCCTCGTAGTTATCTCACGGGCACCTTCCAGGTCAACCCGACTACACATCACTCGCAATTAAGCTCGCGCGGGTACCCCTCAGGGTCGACCCGTCTTTAGTAACCAGGTTCAGTGTAAAGTCATAGTAACCATAGTAACTGTGTGTCTGACACCAAAGGAAAACCTAAGGAAATCACCCTCGATGGAATTCCACCTGATGTTTATCGTCAAGGTGAACGAAAGAGGAGTCACCCACGAGGTCCACTCTTGAGGAGTTGCATGACAGTGTCGTTATCGGGAGTGGAGAAAGAGGAATCACCCTCGATGACCACAACCGATGAACTAACCTACAAGGTTAACATCAGAAGTGCTGATGAGGTCTCACCCTCGGCACTCGATAGTAACCCAGTAGTGTCGAGCAATTAAGGGGAAAGTGATGTGCGGTGCTGGATCCTGGTCTTCGATCCCGTTGATCAGGTCTTCTGATAATCCAGCGAGGCAGTCGGGACAAGGTAGGGGGTCACTGGAGGATCTCTAACCAGCCTATACTAAGCAGTTTAGTATAAACATGTAAGGTATGAAAGCAGTATCAACAACAGGCTATGCATCAGAATCGGATCATACAAAAAGCAGTAGCAGTTCTAATGCAAGCATAAGAAAGAAGAGAATGGGCGATATCGGAATGATCAAAGGGGGTTGGCTTGCCTGATTGCTTTGGCAAGGAGGGGTCGTCAACACCGTAGTCGATCACCGGGGCATCATCGGTCTCGGGGTCTAATGGAGAGAAGAGGGGGAAGAAACAGTAAATATAAAGCAAACAGTTGCAATAGAGAAGCACGACAAGTCAACACGCAGTGCTAGGGTGCTCTAACGCGGTGGTACACGGTACCGGCGAAGGGGGATATCACTCGGGAAAGTATCCTCGGTGTTTCGTGTTTTCGGACAGATGAATCGGAGGGGGAAAAGTTGCAGGTTCACTATGCTAGGAACGTGTGGCGGATGAACGGACCGCGTATTCGGATTCGTCTCGTCGTTCTGAGCGATTTTCATATATAAAACATTTTCATCCGAGTTACAGATTATTTTATATGATTTTCTAAAGTTTAAAAGATTTTCTGAATTTATTTAATTAATTAAGTCTAACATTATCCAGAATAGTATCTGGTGACGTCAGCATGATGTCAGGGTGATGTCAGCGTGGTCAACAGTCAACTTTGACTAATTTAATTAACCAGGTTTAATTAGACTAATGTATAATTAGTTTAACTAAACATAATTAATTAGGATTTAATTATCAGGATTAATTAAGTTAATTATTAATTAATTAATTAACTTTTTATTTATTTTATTTTTTTATTTTTTTTAAAAAACCTTTTTTTAAAACCCTTCTTTTAAAGGGGCTGTGCCCCATTTGTCCTAGGCCCATAGGGGCCACTCGGGCGCTGGTTTAACGGGCACAGCCCCAATCGGGCGCTGGTTGGGTGCCCGCCCGACGAGGCACGGGTGAGCGAGGGCGAGCAGAAGCGCTAGGGCGCCGGTGCGGCGCCAGCGCCGGGCGCCGGAGATGGCCGCAGATGAGGGGGGCGGCGGCCAGGGCAGAGCAGCGCGGGGCAAGGAGGCCGGAGGCGGGGCGCGGCCAGGGAAGGCGGGGAGGGTCGCGGCCGCGGCGGGTGCGGCCAGGCACCGGTGGTCGGGAGCGGCCAGGCGAGACGCTGCGCCGCCCCTGCAGAGGCCGGCGGGAGGCCCTAGAGCTCGCGGCCCCGGCTGAGCTGGCGGAGTGCAGCGAGGGCGCGTGGGAGGCCTCGGTGAGGCACCGAAGGCGGGGTAGCCGGAGGCGGCTGCGGCCAGGCGCCGGTGCGCAGGGCGGTGGCGCTCGGCTGCTCCACGGGGACGGCAGGGCGGCCAGAGGGAGCTTGGCGGGGCTCAGGAGAGGGGGCGAGGAGAGGGCTCGGCCGGAGCAGCTCTGCTCCGGCGAGGCGAGGACGGGGAGCACGCTGGCGGAGGCGGCAGTTGTAGGTAGCGGCGCGGAGAGGCCACGGCGGTGGTGGGTGCTAGGAGCGGGGCGTGGCGAGGCAAAGGGTTCGACGGGGAGCGCGGTCGGGCGCCGTGGCTACGGGCGCGGAGCAGAGGGGGTCAGGACGCGGTCGACGTCGCCGCGGGGAGGGGAGGAACGAGTGCGGTGCCTCACCACCGATGCAGGGGAACAGGGCGCGAGGCTCGGTGGAGTCCGGCGAGGAGGAGACGAGGACGAGGCGATGGTGGGCGGCTCCGGCGAGCGCCGTCGAGGTGGAGTCCAGCGAGCCCGATCCAGATCGGGGTGGAACGAGGGACCGAGCGGGAGAGAGGGAAAGGGGATCGGTGAAAAAGTGGGATTGCTCAGTTAGGTCACAGGGAGGGGGCCTATGTAGGCCAGAGGCATGGGCCGGCCTGGCTGGGTCATGGCCCAGTTGGGCCGAGAGGGGGGTGTCTTTTCTTACTTTCATATTTTACTATTCTGTTTGTCTCTTTTTTTATATATTCTTTTTGTTTCAATTAGTTTAGGATGCTTCAAACATTTTGCAAAAATGTTGGCCCACCACCAATATTAACAAAAGAATATTTGCCACAAGATGAATATTTTAGTTTTCATGTTTGAGCAATTGTAAATTTCACTCACAATTTGAAATTTGAATTCAACTAGAATTTGCAAAAGATGATGACCAAAGTGATTAAGCATTGTTTTAGCAAAATGATTAGCTTAACCCCAAGGGTTACTGTAGCATCATTACACCGGGGTGTTACATCACTACTCCACGTTCTCTACCACAGCTTGTCTCTATGGCTTCGTCATTGTTGATGATTATTCAAGATACACATGGGTGCACATAATTCTCTACAAGACTGAAGTGCAAGATGTCTTCAAACGCTTCGCCAACCGTGCCATGAAAAACTATGGCGTCAAGATCAAGCATATGAGAAGTGACAATGGCACTGAGTTCAAGAACACCAGCCTTGATCTTTATCTGGATACAATGGGAATCACTCATGAGTTCTCGGCCCCGTACACACCTCAGCAGAATGGCATCGAAGAGCGCAAGAACAGAACCTTAATTGAGATGGCTGGAACGATGCTCGATGAATACAAGACACCAAGAAGGTTCTGGCCCGAAGCTATTGATACTGCATGCCATATCATCAACCGTGTTTATCTTCACAAGCTTCTGAAGAAAACGTCCTATGAACTCCTCGCTGGAAAGAAGCCTAACGTAAGTTACTTCAGAGTATTTGGAACTAGGTGCTGGATCAAGGATCCACATCACAAGTCAAAGTTTGCACCAAAAGCACATGAAGGCTTGATGCTTGGATATGTAAAAGACTCACACTCCTACAGAGTCTTCAACATCTTTCTCCATAAAGTAGTTGAAACTATGGATGTGCGGTTTGATGAAACAAATGGTTCACAAAGAGAGTTCCTGCCAAATGTGGTAGATGAGGCTTCACCAAATGAATCTATCGAGCTAATGGGAACCGGTGAGATCATGCCTTCTGAAGCACAGCCTGACGAGGAACTCATCATTTCTGCTCCAAATCAACCTGACGACAATGCTCAGCCTGAAGACAACCCTCCTGATGACAATGTACAGCATGAGCAAAATCTTCGTCCAGCTCATCCTCGTGTTGCAAACGAAGTACAAGTTGAGAAGATAATTGACAGCATAAACGCACCTGGTCCACTTACTCGTTCAAGAGCAACTTGCAAATTTTTGTGGGCACTTTGCTTTTGTCTCAATATCTGAACCCAAGAAAGTTGATGAAGCTTTTATGGAACCCGAATGGATTCAAGAAATGCAAGAAGAGCTTCAAGAGTTTGAGCTGAACAACGTGTGGGAACTTGTCAAGCGTCCTGACCCTCGCAAGCACAACATAATAGGCACAAAATGGATTTATCGCAACAAGCAAGATGAGCATGGTAAAGTTGTCAGAAACAAAGCTCGTCTCGTTGCTCAAGGATACACTCAAGTTGAAGGGATTGACTTCGATGAAACATTTGCTCCTGTGGGTAGACTTGAAGCTATTCGTATACTGCTAGCCTATGCAAATCATCACAACATACTTCTGTATCAAATGGATGTAAAGAGTGTCTTTCTCAATGGAAGGATTGAAGAAGAGGTGTATGTTACACAACCACCTGGCTTTGAAGATCCAAAACGTCCTGATATGGTATACAAACTCAACAAGGCACTATATGGCCTCAAACAAGCGCCTCGTGCTTGGTATGACACACTCAAAGACTTCCTGAAGAGCAAAGGCTTCAAACCTGGATCCCTAGATCCAACACTCTTCACAGAGACATATGATGATGAATTGTTTGTCTGCCAAACCTATGTCGACGACATTATCTTCGGCTGCACTGACAAAATATACAGTGATGAGTTTGGTCACATGATGCAAGAGCAATATCATATGTCCATGATGGGTGAGCTGAAGTTCTTCCTTGGTCTTCAAATTCGTCAGCAAAGCAACGACATCTTCATATCTCAAGAGAAGTACCTTAAAGACTGCCTGAAGAAGTTTGGAATGCAAGACTGCAAAGGGTACTCGACGCCTATGCCAGCTAAACAACATCTAGGTCCCGGCGCAAATGGTAAAGAGTTCGATCAAAAGGTATACCGCTCCATGATTGGTTCTTTGCTTTATTTATGTGCATCTAGGCCAGATATTATGCTTAGTGTTTGCATGTGTGCTCGATATCAAGAGGCACCAAAGGA
This sequence comes from Secale cereale, assembly GCA_902687465.1. Taxonomy (NCBI): domain Eukaryota; kingdom Viridiplantae; phylum Streptophyta; class Magnoliopsida; order Poales; family Poaceae; genus Secale; species Secale cereale. Next base: position 647,519,941 of record LR738715.1, read on the forward strand.
GTCGCATCACTTAGCTGTGAAGCGAATACTTCGATATTTGGCTTACACCCCAACACTAGGATTATGGTATCCAAATGGCTCAGAGTTTGATCTAGTTGGATTCTCAGATGCTGATTATGCTGGTGACAAAGTTGATCGCAAGTCTACATCAGGCACATGTCACTTTCTAGGACGATCTCTTGTCTGTTGGTCTTCAAAGAAGCAGAACTGTGTATCACTCTCCACTACTGAATCTGAATACATTGCTGCTGGATCTTGCTACGCTCAGCTTCTCTGGATGAAGCAAACGCTCAAGGACTATGGTTTCCATCTGAAGCATGTGCCATTCTACTGTGATAATGAAAGCGCTATCAAGATTGCCAACAACCCAGTTCAGCACTCGAAGACAAAGCACATTGAAATTCGTCATCACTTTCTCAGAGATCATGTCATGAAGGAAACATTGAAGAGCAACTGGCAGATATCTTCACAAAGCCCTTGGATGAGAAAAGGTTTTGCAAGTTGCGGTGTGAGCTAAATATCTTAGAATCCTCAAATGTCCTGTAATCAGGCACACATCCTAACACTTATGCATATTGATGACTTACATGTGCAACACACGAAGTAAAGTATATCTTCAATCAATGAAGACTTACATTCTAAGTGTGAATACATTAACGTGGAATTTGACTTCGGAGCACCACGATAATTGTGCGCCGTGTCTGGGTCTAATACTTCCTATATGGTGGGTAACGCCACCACCAAATCTTTGTTTGAAGTGTTTCTCGTGGCGTTACATGTGCAAAGTCTTCACACTTGTTTTTGTCTTCATATAGGACAAATATAGACTTGTGTTCTGTCCTCTACAGCATTCACTTATAGCTAAGTCTTCTTATTTGAATCTTTTGAACTAAGTGAATGTGATCGGACCCTAACCTCTCTATGCTTCCTCGCCTCAAACTCTATGTATCCAAATCATATGCATCTTGTTGGAACCGTCGAATATCTTCTCCGCGTCCTTGTCAGCAGAAGATACGGAGACAAACTTTAAATCTGATTTTAATGCTCCATCCTTTATGCCTGAAACCCAGAGAAGCCGGAACGACCAGTCCGACAGTCGTGGCGTACGTGGGATCATGGAACAACTCCCAATGTGTTACATGTCCGCCACGTGTCCCTCAGATGTGAACTGCCAGGGGCACCTGAGTAATTGCGTTGTGCCGTCTCCCATGCTTAGAAATGCACGTCCCATCACGGTCAAAAATTCTTCTACCACCTCTCCACCTCGACCAACCCTAGCGCCTCTGCTAGCTCTCGACGACACCGGCGACGAAGCGCTTCGCTGTTGCGACCTCGTCGACGCCGGCCGCGGACATCGTCTACTCCGCCGTCGCCGTAGTGTCCTCCGTCGCCAAGTTAGGGCATGGAAGATCGAACTGATCGGCATCCAATTCCTCTCCGTCTAAGAAGTTCATCGTGTGGTAAATTAAACTCTCTTTTTACCATCTTCTTGATCCAGAAAGATTCATCACTTTTGCCACAAGAAGTTTCTGCCTACACATATATATATCCATCCTGTCTGCATCTCATATCTTGCCTCGTACATTCACATATGCTTCAAACATAGTTAGATTCCTCACTTGTACCTATTCATGGATTCGTACAAATCTGGAACCAACTCTCATCATATAAGTGAATGTCTGCGAGCTATGAGGTCAAAGTCTTCTAAACGGATTTATCTTCTAAAGCTTCTGAGAATGCATATGACCTCTTCCCCTTCCCTTGCATCTCTAATGCTATCACAGGTACATGTCCGTGGGAGAATCCCTTGGTTCTCATAGTCTGCATTCATTTGCAGAATTCTTGCAGCGTCACATTCACTCTCGTGAAGCTAGTTCCTGTCTGACCAGCAGACCGAAGAAATTGCCAGTGTTGAAGCCATTTAGTTTGAAGCCTTTCAGATTGAAACCTATGGCAACTAACAAGTCAGTTAGGAAGGGTGGCAGACAGCGCCGTGGCAACACCTCTAAAGATTTGCCTCCTGATCTAAGTGAGATGTACAAGACTGATCCAGAGGAGGATTATAATCAGAGGAAGACACGAATCCAATGGATTCGAAGATATTGGGTTGAAAAGTGGTTCAAGTACAGGTTCGTGACCCAAGAGTATGTTGAAAAGAATGCCATTAAGCATCCATGGGGAGATATTACCTACAAAAATCTTCCACCCAAGACTCAAGCTGAAGCCATTGCTCAAGGCTTCTACCCTTGCATGGTCAGAGGGCCACAACCAACTGACGCTGATCCTTCTTCTCTGCTCTGGTGTCGCGACGACAATTTGTTCAAGCGCAATCTTCAATATGCCAAGAACTCAGCCAAAGAGAACAAGAAGAACTGGGGATTGGACTTCAATCCTGACCCCTCTACGCCCCGTGCTAATGGCACGCGCAAAGCTGAACCAAACCTGGTTGGGCCTTTCTACAACCTAGAAGGCCTCATCAGTCACATCAGGGTTCAAGGGGCGGATGTGGATCAACCTGCAGATGACGCTGATTGTGATGAAACGCCTGCAACTCCGAAGCCCAAGAAGAAGAAGAAATCCAAGGCTTCGAAGACCACTCCACCAATTGCTTCTAGAGAGAAGCCTTTGGCCACTGCTCCACCAGCACCAAGTGTGCAGTCTGAGGAGCACTCTCACATCTCCAAGAGCATACAGCTAAGGAAGAAGCCCTCGCACAACCCCAGTCCAGCTCTCACTCCTGACGCTATTGTGAAGACTGCCAATGAAGCCTTTGATCTCTCGAGCGATGAAGATCTAGGTGACGATGCTCTGGAGCCATTGATCAAGAGCAAGCAAGACGCAGAAATCTTCAATGATTTGCTGCTCTTCGACATGGAAGTGCTAAACAATTTCATTGATGAATGGTTTGACACCCCAACCTTAGCTTCGACGATCTGCAGCTTCCAGTTGGCCTCAGTGTCTCCTTTCATGGCGCCATTGCTTCTGAGCTAGCTCTTGCTCATAGAATTGTTGAGCTGAAGCAAAAGATTGATTATGAAAAGGTTCAGTTCAAGAGGCATGTGGACAAGCTCAGCGTCCAAGAGATTCGGAACTTCAAGGTCATGATGCATGAGCTCAAGGAAGCCTTTCGCAAGAGGCGTGACGAAGCCAAAGGTTCTCGTGAGCGAATCAAGGCCTTGGCTGCCAAATGCGTTCAAGCATATAATGAAGCTGAAAAGCGCAAGGCCCTTGGGCGTCCTGGCATTGACCCTAGGATGGCTGCCAAGAAGAAGAAGAAGCAACCTGTGCCCGATGCTGAAGAATCCAGGCAGGAAATGCCTAGCATTATCTTCCCTACTAGCATGACTAGCACGAAGCCTAAGGTCGCCCCAGCTGCTTCCGAGCTCAAGAAGACAAAGGTGGCTGAAGCTGAAGCTCGCAAGCGCAAGCAAAAAACTGATGATGCTCCACCCACCAAGAAGCGCAAGACAAAGAAGGACAAGGCTGCTTCCATAGAGCCCATCTTTGTCGAGCCCATATCAGTTGCTCGCCCCACATCTACACACCAAGAACGTCGCATGATAGTCCATGAGCCTGCTCCCACAGAGGTTGAAGACATTCCAGCTGTTGACCCCACCGCAGCTGAAGACATTGGTCCTCATGACAATGTTGAAGATGATGAAGTCCTTCCTTAGATCGAGTACAACATGGAATCTTCGCCTGTTCTTACGAACAGAGAACGCATCAGCACTGGTCGTCCATTGACACCAATTGCACAGGATGACTCGTGGGCTGATCACCCACAAGATACACCAGCAACTCCCCAACCAACTCAAGTCACCAGTTCGGTGCTTGAAGATGAAGATTTTGAGGCCCAACAAACTCCATCCCCTCAGGCGTCGCCAGCATTTCGCAGGCTTCACAAAGGACCAAGGCCTCAAGTCGTTACCCCAAGTGTTCCAGAAGGAGAAGAGCAACAATCAGTTCCTGAAGCTACTCCCACTGTGAACCTCTCAGAATCTGAAGCCAAAGCGGCTGAAGATATTCCGGATGCATGAGCCGAAGAAGAACAACCCCAAGAAGAAGAAGCACGTGCTGCCACACCCCCTGTTCTTGAGGAGAACGTGTCCGACCCTCCTGCTCCTGAAGTGGAGGTTACAAATTCAGAGGCTGCCACCACTAACACTGAAGCCAATGACGTGGTCATGGCTGAAGCCAATGTGGCACCTGAAGTGATAGTGGTGCCTGAAGTGATGGCGCCTGAAGCAAGTGATGCACCTGAAGCAAATCAGCAGCCTGAAGCCTCTGCCTATGCTCCTGTTCCGCCTCCAAGGCCCCATACAATTGAGCAAGCTTACAACCAAGATGATCAGCTCATCACTATCCGATGGCCCATTCTGACTCCACCACCTGCTGTTGGACCGCATGCTGCTGGTCCTCAATTTGACCATCATGTTGAGCACATGCCTCAAGTCCAGAAGCCTAAGCCAAGACTGCCAAGGTTTCCAGGTATTGCCACCTCTCAAGGGTCCTTCAATGCCAATAGCTTCACTGCGCACAACACATTCTTTGACAGCGCCAAGAACCCCTATTCCAAGCCAAGAATATCATCAGATAGGTTCTAGAGCCATCAGCAGCACAGTTATTACTCAAGAGTACTCTATGATAAAGGGCGCATTTTCCCTCATATGCGTCTTGACACTGAAGCCATTGCTTGACTGCCCTGTCTGGAGGAAGCTCTTGATTGCTTCTGTGATGCTAGCCTGCTCAACTTTGTGACTGACAAGGAGCATTGGAATGAAGAGCTGCTTCTGCAATTCTATGCAACCCTCCACATTCGAGGCTACAGCAGGGATCCGAAGACATGGGTCCTTGAGTGGATGACAGGCAATGTCCATCATGAAGCCAAAGCCTTTGATCTCATTGAGCTTACTGGCCTGCCCACTCCAGGAGAATTGTATGAACATGGTTGTCAATTGCACAATGACACTTTGGAGAGTATCTTCCAGAAGCGCAAGCCCAACATGAGCCAAATGCTGAGCATGATGAAGCCCTTGCCCAGCGACGCTGAATATCCAAAGGAATTCTTTGTTGAAGACCTAGAGTATCTGCCATGCACCATCTATCATATCATCAGGCGTACTCTATGGCCTGTCAAAGGGCATTCTTCATCAGCCAAGCTTGAAGGCACAATGAAGACATTGGTCTTCTATATCTTCAATGGCATCGGCTTCAATGCTCAAGATTTCTTCATCCGGCAGTTGGTTGTGTCTGGCTCTGATTTGTTTGGTCTGAGGTTCTATGCTCCATGGATTATGCGCCTCATCAAGCTTCATTCAGCTATCACCTATCAGCCTTCTGCTCGCAACCATCATATATTCTTGCCAGAAGTTGATATGTCAGCTGAAGCTATATACCAAGAGCCTGCCAAAGAGCCCGTTAGTCTTCACAACGCTGATCACTAGAGCTTCACTCAGCAAATTGAAGGAGATCCAGCAGTCTCTCGCGTTTATCCTCTGGCTGGCCGTACTCGTCTTCCTGACATGCTGAAACTGAAGCCACTGAGAGGACCATTGCCCAAAGGCCTCAGAAGCGTTCTCATGGTCTCAATAACCGAGAGCTTATGGTTTCCCTCCATCAGAAACAGGATAAGCATCACTACTGGCTGAAGCGTCAGATGCAAAGCCTCTTGGTGGACGTCAATCGCATTCGCAATCTTGCCACCAAGAATGCCTTTGTTGCTCATGAAACCTGTCGGCGGTCATGGAAGAGTTTAACTTTGCTGAGTGCTGAAGCAGATCTTCAAGACGATGTCTTCACAGAAAGATTCAAGTTTGATCACACTCCTCCAAGGAATGCTGTTCTGCGTCGAACTACATCTCTTGAAGATTCTGACTACTCCTCCTTCGCTGCAACGGTTGACGCCAGGGTGATAAATGATCAAGATGATGCTACCTCACTACCACCTACTTCAGCGCGTGTCGACACTGCACCAACTACTTCTGCACCGCCAAACACCAACGCCGACCCTGCATCCTCTCCTGCTCCAACTGGGAACGAGTAGAGGCTCTATGTCTTCAAACCTTTTTTGTCCTTACTGACAAAAGGGGGAGAAGCATATGAGTTGATAGTCTTCAAGCGGGTCCATATGGACGGGTGCTTTATATTTTGCCTAGTGTTTACATCTCTCGTTCTTGCTACATTTGGTTCTTTGAGTTGTAACACTTAAACTGATGGTCGTCTGCTACGTTTCTGCTACTCTGTAATGCGATGATAAATTCCACATGTGCTACGTTATATTCCGCAATTAGTCATTTTTGCAGACGTCCATTTCTCATTATGCATATCATTATATTCGACATATCAATTATGCATGATGAATTGTCTTCATAAGTTGAAGGGGATCTCCACAAGTACAACCTGCCATGTGCATTTGCATTCAAAGGCAAATCAACTATATGCACATCTTCAGGGGGAGCCTTTTGCTACTTACGAAGATAATCCATTTATCCGTTAAAATTTCACATACTTTTATCCCCGTTGAAAACTTCAACCAGTTTGTCATCAATCACCAAAAAGGGGGAGATTGTAAGTGCATCTAGTGCCACTCCTAGTTGGTTTTGGAGTATTGACGACAAACCTGGTTGAGGGACTAATGTGTTTGTGAGAATTGCAGGATAACACAGGTAGTAGTCCCTCATTGATTCAGTTTACCTACCGGAGATGACCCCTAAAAATGTATGAAGACATTGACAACAGTGGTGGTACATGAAGATAATCTTATTGAAGACTATGACAAGAGAATACATTGTGTGAAGACTATGGAGCGCGAAGACTTAGATGTTTCGTTGTTTCCTTTTCTTCTTTGTTTAGTCATAGGAACCACCGTACTGTTAAGTGGGGTCCAAGTGAACTAAGTCAGAGTGACTGAAGTGATGCTCAACCAAATCCTATGTCTTCGAGCGAAGACAATGAGAGCAAATCTTATCCAGAGCTGGATGAGTCAGCTTTACTTGTAGCCCAAGTAAAGTTGCCGTGTGAGTGTTTGAAATCTGACCGTTGGAACACGTGTCAGTTCCTTAGTGACCCAGGGTCACTTCGGACAAATCAGGTCGGGTTGCCCTGTGGCTATAAATAGCCCACCCCCTAAACCATAAATTGGTGGCTGCTCAGAGTTATTGCACGGCTTTTGTCGTTTGAGCGCAACCCACCTCCGAAGCATTTGAGAGAGAGATCCTTGCGAGGACAAAGCCAAAACACCCAGAGCCAAAGAGTGTTAGGCATCACTGAAGTCTTTCTGTCTGTGTGACCTGAATACTTATTACACTTGAGGACTGTGTTTCCTCCAGCCGGTTAGGCGTCGCGTCTTGAGCATCCAAGAGTCATTGTGGATCGCCGGTGAACGAAGTCTGTGAAGGTTTGGAAGTTTACCTTGAAGACTTACCAGAGTGATTGGGCGAGGACTAGGTGTCCTTAGCTCAAGGGGAATAAGGTGAAGACATGGTCTTCTGAGTTAAATCTCAGCCTCCCTAACCAGACGTACAGTTGTCACACCAACTGGAACTGGTCTAACAAATCACTGTCTTCCCCGAGCTACTGGTTCCATCCTTTCCTTCCCTTTACTTATTGTCTTACATTGTGAAGTCTTTGCTAGCTTGCCTATCTGTTTGACTTCACTGTGTGACTACTTGTTCTGATTGGCTTCATTCAATCTTCCATCCTGATCCTTACTGCCTAGCTGCTATTAGTCTTCATGCTTTCACTTCATTGAATACTTGACTATGGCTTGTCTAGTGTAGTCTACCTTCCGCTGCATATAAATAGGATCTTTACTATTGTCTGTCTTCGAAACTTCCATGTTTTGAAGCATTCCATAAAAATCTCCTATTCACCCCCCCCCCTCTAGTCCATATACTGCACTTTCAGCTTCACCAGGTCTGCGTCTAAAAAGAAAAATAGAGGTATAAACAAATGAATATGTTTGTGCAAGTAGACGGCCGATTGGTGTCTTACCTGGAAGTTTCTCAGGATGGGTTTAGCATATGCCGTGCTCGCTGTCGATGGTTGGTATGAACAAATCGATGAGAGGGTGATATCTCGCGTTGTCAGCACTCACTTTGGCCTCAAGGTGCTCGATCAGCTCCTGATCCGTGGGATCGAACTTGACGCCAGCTGGCAGCACCGACCAATCCTTCTTTGACTTGCATGGGTTAATACCAGTTATATGGTACTCAATGTATGATCAATCGACTATTTTAAGTGAATGATGTAATATTTCACCCGAACACGCCACCGGGATTCTTGTGTCACCTCACGCGCAGCATGTTGTCACGTCAATTCAATATGTGGAAATGATGAATAAATTGACCGACGTATACTAGTACTGCTACTGTACTACTTACTAGTCGTATTTAGTGTCACATTTTAACCATAGGTTTAACTAACAAGTACGCACTTGAAGCCTAAGTGATATATATACTGCACAACTTCAAACTAACAACAGTACATAATATCCAACAAAAGAGGGTCGTGCTACTGTTGGAATTTTGCTAGTAGGCCTTTGGCCTCATATTTACAACAGCTACAGCAGCAGAATACATGGCTCAGTCTACATATCAGTACGAATCAAATTGTGCATATTTGATGTTGGCATGAACTACATCGCCGCATGTCGCGTTTGCAAAAGCCATCCATCGCATGGAAGCTTGATGCCTTTCACACACTGAAGATTATCTGGCAACAAGCAGTGTCAACAAATCTCTGGATATGGTGATTCATGAAACCCATGGTATGATGTGTAAACACAGCCCCCCCCCCTGGCGAATGGAAGTTGCATAGCATGGTAATCATCGCCGGTGATATGACCGATGATTGGTTGGATGATCGGATAATTAAGCCCGAGGAACATGGAGTGGTTGCTGAGGTTGTAAACCCGCCTCCAGTTGAATACGCCTGGCACAACAGAGCTGGGATCTTTCTCGAACACGAAGCAGCCATAGCCATCAATGTCACGAACACCCCAGGCATTGTACTACATGCGGTTTGATGAAATGGTTTGTTCAATTTGGTACGTGCAAATGAGCATCAAATGACCACCATCAGCTGAACGAGCGATAAACCACCACCCATCGACTGGTATGATTCCAGGTCTTGGAATCATGAAGGCCAGCGCATTTGCGTCTGCTGCAACAATTCAAATTGGAGACCAAAATGACAAAAATAAACAATCATGTTCAGAGTAGTGTCGAATTAAGATTATTATAATAGTGACACATATCATAGACAGAGAATTGCAATGTCGTGGTCATAATCATACCCCAAGTTTAAAAAAAATAAGCCAATGGCTTTCATATTCTAGCAATATATCATAGTTCAAACATCATGTAACAATGAGAGGAAAATAGATATGACGGGGCCTACTCATATTCTACCATAGCACTTACTACAGTTATCATATCAACTCTAAGCAAAAACATGCATTGTTATAAAAATCCTGGAAATGAGAGTAACATATAGAAATCATGAGGTTATACTCATAATATCTATTCTAACAATCATTAGATACCAATTGTTCTCATATCAACTCTAACAATAACATGCGTGGTCATAAAAATCTAGGAAATGAGAGGAACATATAGCAATGATGTGGTTATAGACATACTATATATTCTAAATTTGTAACAATGAACAGGCAGTCGTATTCTTAAGGTAAAGATGAGATGAGATAGAACAATTACACGATGATAGATTCCACCAGTATAGGCAGCCAATCTGTGCGTCGACCGCATAAACGATGCCATCGTGCACTATAGCATCAGACAGAAGTGTTAGGTAAAGAGGATCGACGATGAGCCATAGCCATGTATGGTGACCGGATTCCAGATAGACTAATCCCATGTTGAACACGGCAATGAGCTTGTAATCCATGTTGTCTTCTGATGGTGTGGGCACTTCGCAGATTACAACCTTCAGCAAACAGAGGTCGATCCAAAAACTCGACGCGTCTTGTGCGTAGTAGGTAGGAGTGTCCGGCGGGCCACGAGGCTCGATGGCGGCGGTATCCAAAGATGGAATGGTGATCTCTCGCTGGGTGTAGATATCCACGAGATGCCATGGACTACCGGATTGGTGGATGAGGATGATACAGTTGGCCTTCATGCCCGCCCACTAGTGGTCGCGCATGAAGGACTGGTGGACGGGTAGTGGTAGCATGTCGAGGGGCACCACGGCAACCTCTGTAGGATCATCAAGTCGGTGTCTGGGACACCTGTGAGGATCGGGCATCAGCAAGCAGGGTGTCTTGAAAAGAGCTGGCCGGTTGTAGACGAGTAGACGGTACAAAGACACCGAGCATGCGGCCAGACGGACGGTGTTGAGTAGGTCCATACGATTACATATCTGCTCCAAGAGAACATCAGGGAGGGAATTCCAATCGTGGCTCTGCCTGTCAGTCGGTTCTGCCATTGGGGTTTTTGGTGCCTGCGAGCCAGCGGGGAAGTGGATTCGGGTGGGTGAGCGAAGAAGCTTCTCCTCGTGTGGCCGAGCAGGGAGCGGGGGATATGGTACGCGCGAGCTACCAAGGAAGATAGCGTGGGCGGGCGAGCAGAGAGCGGGGGGAAATGGTGTGCGGCCGACGATGGGGAAGAGAGGAGGAAGAAGAAGAGAGGAGGAAGAAGAGTGGAAGACGGGGAAGAGAGTGCATTAAATCTCAATTCTACTACTACTATGAGGATATACCGTCCTTCGGGGTGTAAATAGTTACACCAATGACATATGTGTCTACCACAAGAGGGCCCATATGTCAGTTAATGGAGGACAGAAGCGTAGTAACACCAACACACTGGTTCAGCTTATTAATTAAGTGTCCCATCTACTGCAGCATGTATTGTCACTTCACTGCGAAGACTAGTTGAATAGTTCTCTCTAACCGAGATGGGGAATAATGGATCACGAAGACTTCCTTTCTACATTATCCCTATGCCTCTACGCTCACTTCACTCATTTTGCTTCGTACGTAGTCACTTGTTGAAATCTCTAGAAAGACAAATACTTTGTATTTGGGAACAGAGGGAGGATTTTACTCCGTATTTGGGAACAGAGGGAGGATTTTGAAATCTCTAGTAAGCCTTATGCATGCATGCATGCATGCAACATGCAACACTCACACGTACACATGGACACACGCAACACTCACGCACCCATGCGGCACACAGCACACGACGCAACACACACGCTCATGCTCAAGTGCTCAACCTACTCCCTACGTCCGTGAAAGACTGTACATTTAGATATTTACACATTGACCAAGGCATAATTAATGCCCAAAAGTAGCAGACTTATGTGTGCATGCGACCATTGAGAGAAGAAGATTAAATGAAGGTCGTTGCATGCTGTAATTAAGGATAGGCATGTAGCCTATACCGGAAAGGACGCAGTATGGACTAGTACTGCTTTGATGTGTCCCGTCAACTCGCCGAACGAGGAGAAGCTTGCTTACTACGCCTCTCCCTCGCCCATGCGCGCGGTGGTTCGCAGGACGAGGAGAGGGTTTTGACTACAGCGCCCTCTCCCTCTCCCTCTCCCTCACCCTCGCCCTCACGGTGGACGTGCAGCAGTTCAATCGGTGTCAGATTGCCAGAAGCATAATGTGTATTGTAGTATCATCGTTGTTGGACCTTCCGAAGAGACGAAGAGCCACGTGCAAGGTTCACACGAGAACGGACTGTTGAACCTCCCGAAGAGGCAAAGAGCCAAGCGCAAGGTTTTATAGAAGTTGTCGTCCTAGTAGGAGCGTACTACACGGAGTAAAACTATAGCGAACGATGCTATTGTATGATGCCGTCACGTCACGTATATCCAAAGTTCTGCCACCTTTTTTTTCTCAAAGAGCGTGTTGGAGCCTGTGCAACAACCACACAAGTTGCACGTACACATAACACATTTACTAGTAATAAATTCTAAAGGACAAATGTCAGTATGCCACACAAGTTCATCTCCAATTCATGTGATAAATTTGTGCACGACTAGTCTACATATATTCACAGCGCTACCGTTCACAATTTACCGTACTCCACTTACACATTATAGATGGGCTACATGTCCTCCTCCAGGTTCCAGTCACAGGTGTTCTTCATGGATGGCACGATCCATAGAGGTGGGCAACAGGAATCATTGTCGCAGCTTTCTAGTCCGGTTCCGCACGATGGAGACTCATCCAAGCTGAAGCGACATAAATCAGGGATAGCATGTCCCAGCATGTCGTGCATCCGGCTGTGCGCACTAAAGACACAACCATGCTTCATGAACGGCAGGCCTTCCGTGTCGTGCACGGAAGGTGGCATCCGCTTCACAATGGGGTAGTTGTCCCCAATGAAAAGCGAGTACTCTCCAAGAGTGTTCCTCGGCACCCACATAGCATCACGGGGGTCGAACTCGGCGCCGTTCATCTAGTACACGCGGCATCTCAGATCTGGACACATGGTGACGTACATAGTCAAGGTCCATGCATAATAATGTTGTGCTCAAATATGGCGGTCAGTAATACTGTGCAGCAAATAATACTACTCTGGTATAGAGGAAGTAAAATAACCGGCTTATTATATATAGCCACTCTTGGCTACATGGATGAGATAGTAAGACATGGAAAAACAAAAATGGTGGCAGCTAGTGGGTTCAAGTCTTCAAGGGCCTAGCTAGCTATACGCGTCCTCCAAGGTAAAAAGTACTCCTACTAGTACGTAAGTAGAGTACTAGTACAACAATGAAAGAGAAGGCGAGAGGGTTAAAAAATGGAATACCTGGGTAGAAGGTGACGGTCCGATCGTGGTAGATTGTGTGACCATGTTGCACATCAGTGGTACCATGGGTAACGACTGCTAAGATAGTTGATCCCAATATGCCATAGTCAGCAACAAGGTTCCAGGTTAGACCGAATCACGGATGCAAATGCACATCTAGGATCGGCGATCTTATTTTGGTCGCGGGATGACTGGTCCCTGCAAAATAACGGAGTATCATTAGGGGTGCAAATGATGGTTTGTGCATTCCGTTTGTAATCTCCTGTACTATAGGATGGATACCAGATGAAACAAGTCCCTTGGCTTGTCACCGCGAAGATGCGGCCTAGATGGCGCACGGCGGCTTCGAACGTGTCGGGGTACAAATCTGCCGCCGCCAACATGCGCCAGCCTCTGCCATTACTTCATCTTGCATTGATGGCAATCCTTATGTCGAACACCGCGATGAGATAGTAATCATCGTAGCCATGTCGCTTTGTCGGCGGGTTCGCAATTGCTATCTTCTTCAATCTCATGTAGGCATCATCATACGTATTCAAGCCCAGCCAGTCCGGCGGGCCGATCCCAATGGTGGAGAAGGGGTCTACCGGAACGGCCGCACTGCTGTGGATGTTTTGCAAAATGATGGTGGTATCCGGCCGAAGGTATGCAAGCCAATCTTCATTGGCCCTGACCCAGACATATATATAAGACGATGGGCAAAAGAGAAATTACGGGATGGAAATGGAATAACTAAGTACTACATGATCAAACTCTATTACTGAACTGCTCATCGGACAAAACCCGACTACCTCTCAACGTCGGCAACTCTAGTGGAGTCAACGTGCAACCATGGCCATGGAGCGGTGGACTGTTCGAAGGATTGTCCCATAGAAGAACCTTCTCCTCAAGGATGCATGGAAGACCAACAAACATGGCCTTTTCTCAAGCCATTTCAAGCATCGTCTTGAAAAGTTGGTGCAGGAAGCACTGAGTCTTGCGACGGTGAGGACGTCGGAGCGGCGTATGATTTCTCCCAGAGGATCCTTGCCCAAGGTCTCCCAGCCCCAACGAGGAGGAGAACCGCCTGGCGAATCCATGGGAGCAGCGATGAACTGCCTTCTCTTCGGGGGGAACTGGCGAGGAGGTGATAAGAGCGTAGTAACCGCAGGGCCTCGTCCCTTCCAGCTGTAGCGAAGGGGTGAGGCTATTATTTACTACTAGTACTAGCATTATGGGACGTTATGGGGTTGCATTATACTGTAAATAATAGCACTAGTAAGAAATTTTTGGCACTAGCTAGTAGTTTTTGGCGTGGATTAAGAAATTTTGGGTATGTTTTTGCTATTTTTTGTACACACCAACTAGTGTCAAAAAACGTCTTACATTATGTGAAGGAGGAGTACGTACTCGTACTGTAGCAGTACTAGTACTGCTTTCTCAACTAGTAGTGCGAGGGTACTACTAGTGCTATGTACTGTACATTATAGTGCACCAGTTTTGAACTCTTGAATCTCAGGGCCAAGGAGCTATAGTTGGAAGTGGAGGGTACTATTGTTCTTTAGAACCATCGTTGTACTATCAATGCAAGGAAAGTACACCTGCGTAGTGGCCTAGTGGGTACTCTCGGTGCTCTATTCAACCGCTCCTCTCACGTAGCTGGCCTACTCAGGCCCTCCACTATGTAGGCTAAAACCGGTGCCAAATTCACTTTTTGAACATTTGGCACCGGTGTCCTACATTGCCCAGCCGATGCCATATAAAAATTTCAGGGCATCGATGCTTCTACTAGCTCCGATGCCATATTTCGTTGACACAATAAACAAAGCAGCCACTGTATATTTGCATGTGAAGCACCACCAGCACCACTAGCGGGACACAGATTTGAGCTGATATGTTACTAGTTTATAGCTAGGTGGGCCAGAGGTGGATGGATGACAAATCCTTCACATTGTGGTGCCGGTGCGAAATATTTTTCATTTGGCATCGAAGTGTATGTGGCAAACTTTTTAGATTTCTGGCACCGAACACATACAGTGGAGGGCCTCAGCCGCTCCTCTCACGCACACACTAGTAGCCTGTTTATCAACGACAGTTACTGCGGGGGCAGAACATTTGAGTTATTTGATACAACAAGACTAGGCTTTTCGCTTCCATTTGTGGAGGTGTAATGGATCTCGTCGAACTTTGTTAGTAGTTCCTTCTTTATGAATGAGATGATGCAAAGCTTTTGCCTCCGTTTCAAAAAAAACACGTCAAGAGGAATTTCTTTTATAGTAGAGCCGATAATGGAGTGAAGTCCATGCATGCAACGCCACAAGCTACAGTGTAGTAGTAGAGCACTTTACGTACATATCCATATTGCACAGTTCCCAATGCCCTGCCAGGCTTTTCCGACTCTTCGGGCTTAATTGGGAGGCGCTAGTTTAAATATGCTACTAGCTGATGAGGAAGCTGCAAGCGAGGTGCGGCTAGGGCAAGCACGCGAGCCACGAGATGCTGGGAAGGAAAAGCCGTTCACATGGCTAGGCTATCCAGTGCACCCAGATTGTGGTGCCGCACATCCGTTTGACTTCAAAACTGAAACTACTCGTGTAAAATATTGGCTCGCAGCGAAGTTACTATTTTAAAAAAAGGCCACCGTGCGTTCGGCCGGGATCGAACCCACAAAATGAGGTATACACTCCCGCAACCACTAGTAGTACTCATTGGAGTACAACGCAACCTAGAATCGCCTTTTGTCGCTAGTAGTACATTGTTCCTTACAAGAAACCCATAATAATGCAAGAAACCACTAATAATTCCAAGAAACTACTACCACTTGCATACGTGGCAGACTTAAGATAAGACTACCTTATCAACCATTGTACATGCTCTTACCAACCAGCCCTACCAAGAAACGACTACTCTACAAAGTGTCGTTATAGCACGTTTCAACCCATGGCCCTGTTTGGATACATTTGCTACCAATCTAACCCTGCCATCCAAACACCACATTGGTTAGAGTTAGTTCAGGGTTAGAATCTAACCTCTAACTTAGAGTATCCAAACAGGGCTGACATCGCCCATTAAGTCAACGCCTTCTATTCGACCGGGCGTTATAACTTGTGGGACCTACATGTCAGTCTGCATAAAAATCCCCGAGTGACCTCCTACCTCCCGCCCATCCACCTAGTCATCCTCGGCCATGGGACGCAGCTACTGCCACCGGCAGAAGGCGAGGTCAAAACGCCGGTGATGCGGAGCCAATTTTGCGGTAGCCCGGATGCCAGCTCCGTCCGGCGCTCGCGGCCACTAGCTAGCCAAGATAGCTCCGTTCAGCCGCTTGTCTACAAGGTTTGCTAGCTAGATTGGCAAGGCGGCGCGGCGGCTTGCTCGCGCGCGCCGCGCTAAGGCCAGCCGTCTGGCTCGAGCGAAGGCCAGTGCGGCGGCTTGCTCGCTCGTGAGTCACGCTCGGGCCAGCCTGCCAACCCGTGGGGAGGCCAGCGCGGCGTCCGGCCCGTCGGGCGGAGCAGCGGCCAACTCGCTCATCACCAGCGCCACCGACGAACACGCATCACTATTGTTTGAAGTAATGTTTAGGAAAAATAATGATTTGAGGGGGAATAACATGATAGAAGGTCAGATGTGGGTCCCTCGTGTCAACGGTCAAACAAAATGTGTTGGTTTAAGCTGCCTCGTCAACACGGACGTGTGGGCCAACCCTGTCATAAATAGGTTTAAACTAACCTAATCGGTAGGTAGTAGTCTTTGGCGTGGATTAAGAAATTTTGGGTATGTTTTTGCTCTTTTTTGTACAACAGATTCTTCCTAGGGCTAGTTGAAAGTGGTAGTTTTTTGTTAAATACTCTACATATTGTAAGTAGGAGTGAAAGTTAAGCTTTGAACCCAATAAGCAAGGCTAGTTACATAGTGCATATGTGTACATGATTGAAAGTAATTATCAACCATGAGTGACTAATATCTTGATGGAAAACTCGAAACTATGGAATACTAGGACAAAATTGCATGGTTGGAAATACTAGCAATGTTCATGTGCAATTCAACGAATCATAATTAGAATAATACTTATTCACAAACTTGATACAAAACACTCTAATTTTGATATACATATATCACTAGAGATATATTATGTTTCAATTAGAATATATTCCTTGGGGTGTTTTGGTGAGGTCAGGGAGGGATGTGGTTGGTTTTAAGACACTAATTATGGGTTTTTCTGCAAAATGGTAGACAAGTGGGTTGTTTGTGAGAAAAGGCAACAACTTACCTCATAGTCATTAGATGTAGATCTAATGGTCACAAACGATGGATGGCAGACACACCATCATCACCAACTTAATCTTTTGTAGGAGTACTAGCAAGATCCGTGCATTGCACGGATCATCAAGATGCATTTTTTAATAAAAACACTCATTGTGATTGACCCATGCGGGAGTAATCCCATGTGTAAAAACTAATGATATCTCGAGAACTAGGAGATAAGGTGAAGAAGAGTGGGGCGTGGTGGTGATTGGTGGTCGGACTGAGCAGGGGCATGGGGATTGACGACGCCAGCAGCGGCCACCAGGCCAGTTTGTTCCAGAGGCTTCCGTTCTTAATTGCTCAACAATGAGGTTGTTGGAGACAAGGATGAACGAGGGAAGGCCTTGTCTGCAAATGTGGAGAGGGGTGCGGGTATCTTTTAGTTTAATTTCCATCAGTTGGATATAGATCGGACGGTGTATATTGCAAGATGGCACGTGTACCATCATCACCAACTCGTTTTTTTATAAGAGTAGAAATATAAGTATGGAGATACAAACGTATTATCGATACTTGTTTCCATAAACTAGCATCTACATTATATTCAACGCCTCAGCATGTGAGGCCTTAGCACAATGACTTCTCGACTGTGTAAAACAAAGGTTTTCCCGTCGTCGATAAGGAGGGGGTGACGGCGGCGCGATTTTTGGCTTGCTCTAGTCCTAGTAGTCATACTAGGTGGTCTAAGCACGTGTAAATTTATTCTTTTTCACATCTCGTGTTCGCCGTACTGCCACGACTGTTGATGAATAGGCGGTAAGTTATTCACAGGGAAACCCTTGTTAAGCGTGTTTGCGAGAGAGAGAGAGAGAGAGAGAGAGAGAGAGAGAGAGAGTGTGTGTGTGTGATATGTCTAGAGACTGAGGCAATGATAACATATTCTTTGTGTCTATGTGTGTGGAGGATAGAGAGAGACATGTACATGGGGCTTTGTGTTGTGTAACGTGGACACACATATACATAATTAGAGAGTGAGTGTGTGAGATACACATGCGGACATGGGGAGTGATGAGGATCAAGATTAATGGGTGTTTGTGCGTGTCTGTGTGTGTTTGTGCATGCGTTTGTGTGTGAGAGGGAGCGTGTGTATGTGGAGTAGAGAGACCACTAATGATGTAAACCTAGTATAAGGGAAGGGGGAATGGTGTGACATGTGTAGTAGCGGGATAGCATGGGTGCGGGCGGGGGGCAGGCTATTTGGA
>LR738715.1:647538393-647609756 GCA_902687465.1 Secale cereale
AGAGAGAGAGAGAAAAAGAGAGGGGGCAAGAGAGAGAGCTAGCGACGGAGAGAGAGAGAGAGAGAGAAAGAGAGTGGGCGAGAGAGGGGGCGTTTGTGTCCATAAATGGCGTATAGATAGGGAGACAATGTTGATGTTGTTTGAAATTGGCCTA
Source organism: Secale cereale (assembly GCA_902687465.1). NCBI lineage: Eukaryota > Viridiplantae > Streptophyta > Magnoliopsida > Poales > Poaceae > Secale > Secale cereale. The sequence goes on from LR738715.1 coordinate 647,538,548, forward strand.
TGTACGAAGACGCAAGGGAAGCGAGTCATCGTGTGTGTGATAGGGACTTCATGAGAGATCTAGAATAGATGGTGCAGAGAACAATGTGCAAGATCGAGAACGATGATACATTAGGGAGCTATGGAAAGGGTCACGACATATATGTATACAGGGAGGAGCTAGGGCGGGTCCGCATGTGGGAGAGATAGAAAGAGGAGTGGTGCACAAGGAGACAAAGTGTGCTTGTTTTGCAGTGGGGGTTGTGTGTGAGGTGAGTGTGCGAGAACCACATAACTAGAGAGATAGACGCTTGGGGGCGACGTTTTGTGTGTATGGGAAAGATACACTCTACATAGTGCGTGTGCATGGGAAAGAGAGATGTCGGGTGACCTAGCTAGAGAGTAGGGGAAGAGATGTGTGCATGCACAAGAGACAAAGTGATAGAGACCTATATTGGGGTCCGGACTTTAGAAGAGAGAGAGAGGGGTGTTAATGTGCTCGTGTGTTGGTCTTTGGGGGAGAGAACGACTTCCCTGTGTGTGGGGCGACGAGGGGGGGGGGCTTGGCTTCAGATAAAGAGTGAGGTGTCTATATTTGAGGGACTTTAGCGTAATTGAGATATACATGGTCAATAGTGTGTGCACTCAAGGTTGATCAATTTGTTTCACAGTTTGGACTATGAGATAATGATACTTTTGAACATGCGTGATATACTTTGATGTACCAGAATTACAAACCTAAGATTGGAATTTTGGAATTCGACTCCATCATTAGCTTTTGTAATTCATTTAAACGGAGATACATTTTTAAGCCGGGATTTCGTGATTTCAAATTGATATGTCAAACCTAGAGATATACACATACGGGCATGTTCAAACTTTATAATCATCCACTTTATTCATACACATACACATTTTTGCTTTTGTCATCATATTTAGGATAAACACATTTGGAATTTCATTTGAATTGGACCATATGATGGTATTTGCTTGTAGTAGCTCAATGATCCATATTTGAATTGAATGGACAATCTAAGTTTCGAGTTGGAGACACTGATTTTCAAAACTTGCACTTTTTTGCGTGCAAAACAAACAAATTCTCGGCCATGATATCATAGTTGGCCGTATAAGAGCAGAATATAATTTCAGGCGCCAAAAGCTTTCAAACTTCCCGCTCACATCGAAATATCTCGCGCCCGAAAGTTTAGCCCTGCGATATTCCTGTTTTACCCCTGCCACATGACCGGAAAAGGGATGCTTTGGTAACTCCATTGTTTTCCCCTCTTTGCCCCCAACATTCTTCCCCAAAGCCCCTCCCCGACCCCCCCCCCAAACCACGCCAAGCCGCCAAATCTAGTCCTCCGCCGCAGCGGTGGACCACACACCCCGACGGATCTACCTTCCGCACCTTGGAACCCCCAACTGCCAACTCACCACTTCACCGGAGCCGCTTCAGCGACTGGCTTGTACACTCCAGATATCCTTGACCGCCATCATGGTCCACCGCACCGGATCTGCTTAACCGGCGCCCTCGTCCACCATAGTGTAGGCCCTTCACTGACTCCCTCGTCCGTCCCTTCGCTGGCCCTTCATCCAAGCCCTCGTCCACCGCAACAGATCCGCCTCACCAAAAGCACTGTACAACGCGCCTACCGAAACCTTCGCCCACTGCACCGGACCCGCTACACGGATGCCATATTCAACTCCATCGGCCCTATTTTACCGATGCCGCAGCCTCATCAGGTTATTTCGATCTGTACTCCTTCGGTTTTTCTCTTTATCGTGCAACTGTTCACTTACCACAGATGAGCTTTCTTGTATGTCGACAGGCGCCGCAACCGTAGCACCGGAGCCGCTTCAGCGACGGCGACAGCCGGCCCAAATTCAACCGCAACACGACCACCATCGACGATCCTTAGCTATCAAGTATGCCAACGATACCCGTACGCCGCCGAGAATTAGGTACTATTATCCAACGGTCGGCGCCTACGTTCACTTTCTTAGCATAAGCACCGCACCTTTGAATTTCTTCAGGGCATCATTCAGTTTTTCATGAGACGCATTATTCGGCTTGCACCTGTAGGGCCATACTTCTGGCAGTGAATATGTTACATGTGCTAAATTACATACCAGTGCACATATAGTTAATATGCTTTAGTTTTGTCCTGAGTATTACTATACTTCCTAGATATCAGTGCCTACTATTTTACTTCTTGCATGCTATATTTATGATAATGGTGTTGTTCTGATGCCACCTGTTGTTCCATCAGACTGCTTCATGTTCCCTATGCTTAATTACACATCAACAAACTAGCATGTGGTTCCGCTGGTTTTTGTTCGTTTTACCCTACATTTTCTGATGGTAGCTATTACATCTCTGCTACGAGCCTCTGTTCCTTACTTTTTTGTGTGTTCTTGATCTTCCCAAGTTACATGACTAATTTGATGCTTCTATTAATTATGGAGCTGCCAACCCCATCAAGCAAAATATTTGTTCTTTTGGGGCTGGCACCTCGAACAAGCATAAAAATAGAGGGAAACAGATATATTGTCGTGTATGCACACACCCTTCTTTCATTAGTTTAGATGAACCATTGATGATCAATTTGAACCAGTGCATGCGATTAAAATTAATTTTACCTAAATAGAGGGTGCAGAATAAACTATAACAAGTAGATTTGCAACCACGGGATGCTGACGATATCTTCAAACAACATTGCAATAGCAGCGAGGCTTCACATCAACATATGGTAAGCAAGTGGGTTTTAGTACATGTGAAATATAATGCGTGTGGGCTGCTTTCTTGGCTTGTGCCCTCAACCTGTAATCCTACAGAATAACAAATAGTTTAGTTGTCTGCTTTGCTGTATTGCTTGATTCGAATGCTTGTTTGTTACTTATTACGCTATACCTGAGTTGGCCAATATGTCAGCAGTGCCTGCTGTACTATCGCAAAGAAATGCATGCCTAGTTCATTTGAGTCCTTAACTTTTCCTCTGAACTTCATCACAAAAATCTCTTCGTAGTTTATATGAGGCCACACTGTTAAGTGCTTTCTCAGATTATTTCAACTGCTTAGATGCCTTGGCAACTTAAATATAGCGGTGGTACACTCCCTTTCAAATTTTCATCTTACCATTTTAATTTGTTTTCGGCTGATGCTGCTTCGAACCATTTAAATATAGCTTGCCATGCTCGACAATAATTCGTATGTCATTTACCATGTAAGCTTACTGCCTGGATCATGCGATAACTATCTCTTACTTATGTCCAGCGGAAACCTTTCAGGATGCCGTTCATACTAGGACACAATGTACAACCCCAGAATCTATTTGTGGAAGCAGTGCGCCATCCATGTTACCAGATGGTAGCAGTTCAGAGGCAACACCGCCTGAGAGCAGTCTGAGCAAAGATATTATAGTTCACGAGGCTCTACTAGAGGCAGCATTAGATGGTGTGGCTGCCATGAATGAGGTAATTTCGATCTTGAAGCTGGAAATTACGCAATTAGCTACACGCATTATGCGAGCAACCCAAGAATTGGAGGAAGTAAGAATGTTGCATTTGAAGACAGAGGAGGTCCTGCTGCTTCTGCTATCTGAAGCCCAGGGTAATCCCGGTTCTTCTTTAGATAGCAGTTGAAATTGTCATTAGATTATTGTACTTGCCTGTTGTGTCATGTCTCTGAATGAATTATGTTGTAAGACCCCCTATGTTGTCCATGTGTTGTAATGATCCGAATTTTTTAGGCGAGGTAATCCTCGGTACTTGTATGATTGACATAAGGTGAACTATTTTTCGTGTGAGCATATTGTATTGGATGAAATAACTGTTTGACTCAAAGTGTATCCAACCTACTGAATTCGAAGATCACAGCCTTTCTAAAGCATAATCATATATAAAGTTGGAATAAATCTTTGTTGTAGTTTTGAAGAAATTAATAACAAAACATAGAATTATTTGTGGATATTCGTAATCGAATAAAAATTGGATTTGGATTTAGTTGCCAGGGCCCAGGGCAAACGTGAATGCTAATTCTCCCAAGTTTTGAACGAAGCGGCTAAACACCCACTATCATTTGTGGGCTGCCCGAAGCAAGTGTTTGCGAGATGGAAATTACTGTCTACCCTCACACTTGACATCCTTATCGACCGGATTTACATTGCCGTCGATAGGGGTAGACTAGTAACTTCAATCAGACGTGACACGATGGCCTCTGAGCCCATTCAGACACGGTGGGCGCCAAACATGGGCGGCAAATCACATTTGATTCAAGCTCGTCTGAAAGACATGTGTATCTCCCTCCATTTCCCCATTCATCCACGGTGGGCAGCAAAACAAACTCTCCTCGTCCAAAATCGATGTAGGCTAATATTTTAAATAGGGGTAGATGTGTAACTTCCCTCAGATGTGACACAACCGCCCTACCTGTCAGCCTCGTTCATACACCGTGGGCGCCAACCGTGGGCGGCAAAACACCCTCTCCTCGCCCGAAATCGTTACCGGCAAATATTTGGGAGATGCAAGATTACCGTCCTATCCCCAACCGACGTGATGTCCAAAATTTTAAACGGGGGAAAGGTTCGTAACTTTGCCACATTTCAGACAAGCGCGTCCCAAAGTTTGAGATCCCGCCTCCCCTTCCATTTCCCCATTCATACACCGTCGGTGCCACGACAACCTTCCCACTGCGACCAGCCTCCTTCGTCCGCCACCCCATCCTCCACCTTTCCGGAGTCGCTACCCCTACCCCGTCGTCCATTGCAAGAGATGGACGTCTCTCATCCACGGCGTCGGACCAGGATCCTTTCATTGCTTCGTCTTGCTTCATCAGCGTCGTCGTCCACTTTGCCGTTGCCGCTCCTATGACCGCCTCGTCCACGGAAACATGATTTATCCCCCAACCCGGCCGTCTGCCATCTATAGTCTTCTTCCCCGCCGCCGACAGCCATCGCACCCGCAACACCCTCAACGTATCAGCAAGGGCCTACACGGCGTTGCAAGAGAGGTGGTACTCTTCCATATGTGCTTAATTTATTGATCTCACCCGGAAAATAGATCTTAAATTGTTTACTGTACTTTTCTTGTCCGTACCAAATCGCAGTGGCTAGTTGAATGCAAACATTGGTTGCGGAGTAGCTTTGTCCGGTTTGCACCTTCAGATCCGCCATGTCACGGTCACTATACTCGTAAAGCTTATGGTTTCCCCCTTTTATATTCACTACCATCATCGTAGGTGCTTCACTGCTTCGTGTCATGCTAGCACTGCTCCTCAAGACCTCAACCCATCAAGCGAAATAACATGCCACTCATAATTCCAAAGCTTACGTGTTGAAATACGAATCTGATTTGATGCTCATATTACTAAAACAGAGAATGTTTAATTGGTCACCTAATGTTCCTATATTCGTTTCGAAAAGCATGTGCACCACCCACTGGTCCAGCTAGTTCCACTTTCCTGATTTTACTCTTGATGCTTAGGGTTTTCCCCTTTTATCTACTCTACTATGATCTACGTAGGTGCTTTCTGTCATACTAGCATTACTCCACCCTTCAAGCTAAACAACACAACACTCAAAATTCCAAAGCTTAGTTGTTCAAATATGATTGTGATATGATACTGATATTAGTTAACAGACACATTTAATTGGTTAGCTAAAGGTCCCACTTGAGTTTCCAAATGCAAGTCACGACATATAGAGAGACAGCAGAATTGCATTTCTTTGTCACTTGTTGACCGTACTTTCTTGTCCATAACAAATCTTAGTTATTATTTCAAAGCAAATATCGGTTGCTAACTACCCTTTGCGCGGTTTGCAGCTTCAGATCTGCCATCCCACTGCCACGGCCAACACTATACTCATCAAGCTTACGGTTTCCCCATTTTATGATGACCACGATCAGCCTACATGGTTCGTGTCGTAATAGCACTACTCCACCCATCGATCTAAACAAGCTTAGTTGTACAAATTCAAATCTGATATTACGCTGATGTTAGTAAAACTGGGAGATGTTTAATTGGTCAGCTAAATGTTCCTACTTTAGTTTCGAAATGCATGTGAGGCGCATATGGAGAGACCGGAAGGAATAGTATTTCTCTATGAGCTCTGGTTCATCATGGGTGGCCAACCGACATTGTATAGAAAGACTTGTAATATCTTCAATCTGCTTGCTCTTCTGCTCTTCTTTAAGATGATCCTCTTCTCTTGTGGTTGACTGGTCAGGTCGAGTTATTCTCCCTTAGTATATTTTGAATCTGTCAGGTCAGGTCGACTTGTTCTTCTTTACTATATGTTGAAGCTGTCATCTGCGGAGTATCATCACTTCTGGAGCTCTCATATTTTGAGTAGTAGGCCACATTATATTAATGCACACACTAAATTACAGCATGCATGGCACCTCTTAGAAGAATTGCAGAGATAGCACAAAGGGGTTTACAGGGAGGAAGTATTGGATTAGAATCACTTCTGCATTACAAAGATAATCTCACTTGTTTTTATGTTTTCATGCATGTCAGGTATTGAACATTATCAAAATGAATATGAGAATGGGCGCACGAGAGGAATATTGCAGAACAATCCACTGGCTAACAAACTTGGCATGGTGGAGGATGGCCTATCTTATTCACCCATCAAGGTGCATGCTCTAACTTGGCAAGGTTGTATTGGTCGCACATTTTTTGCATGTGACCTCTTGCATTACTTCTACTTTGTTACACCATCTGCTTAGTTTAAGCATCATATATGAGTATATGCCATACCTATCCATTTTCTATACCTATTCCATGTGTCGTCATACTATGTTTTTCCAGTCAAATGTTGTTCTTTCGTAATAGATGTCCAAAAGGAAGAGGGTGATTGTAGATCCTCAAGGAGTACAAACTAGGTATTGGGAAAAGGTAGTGATACCTGTTAAATCAGATAGATCAGGAGCCACAGAAAACACAGGCCCAACTGTAACAGACTTTACCCCTACTCCAGTGGCCAAACCCCTATTAGAACTGGTGACAACCTAGCGTCAGGTACTGTCTATGATATCAATTCAAATTTTGAACTCCTAAATTTCTGCATGTGCCTTACCTTCTCTCTTGTATAAAAACTAATTTCAGATGAATCTCCTTGCTCAAAGGATCATAGGATCTCATGACAATACTAGGCTCTGCATTTCTCTTGTCAGTACCTCTTGCCCTTTGTCAGCATACTTACACTCATTGCTGTTTGATTATGTAGCATCACTGTAAATGTTCGCTTCTTTATCCTCCCTTTGCTTGATATTATAAGATATGTATTTACTCTTAGATAAATATAGAATTAACACAATGGTTATGAAGTTTTGGATTGCTCATGTAAGTACCTGTTGTCATGTACTCCCTCTATATCGAATTAATTGTTGATCAATTGGATGTATTTAGAACTTAATAGTGCTAGATACATCCATTTTAGCGACAACTAATAACGGACGGTGGTGGTATTACTGTACATGCATCGCGAGATAGTTGATTGTCTAGCATTACTCTGCATCTTATCTGCCCTGCCCTCCACTTTCTCCAAATTATCATATCTACATTTACTCTTACCAAAATGTGGAATAAAGCCAATGCCACTGCACACATTGATGTTTGCATTCCTCTTCTCAGTACCTTTTGCCTTGTAATGTTGTACTTAATTAATTGCTATTTGATTATGTGTCATCAGTCTACACCTGAGCTTCATTATCCTCTATTTCTCCCAATATTATTTGATCTATATTTACTCTTTCCAAAATGTAGAATAATTACAACGCTTATAAAGGATTTTCTTTGGGGAATTACTTGAATTGTCTTTCCATCAACATGGAGAAGGGCTTTGTCCAGCCCGTGTTAACATGTAATGTAAGTTCATCGTTCTCAAGCCTTCAAACTTTGTTCTAGTATAGATTTGGATAGGCATCATTTCTTCCACTACTATTTACATCTGATTGGATGTTTGCAACAACTACCAGTTTAAAATTGTAGTTGTAAAAACATGTTCCTTATGCAGAACAGATCCATTTATTTGCTTATATAATTGTGAAACATGTTACGTGTCTCCATGTTTCTCTTTCAGAGTTGTTTCTCTTATGATAGGCAGAACTTTAGGAAAGATAGTGAGCCAAACCATCTTGAGGATAGCGAGATGACCCCAAGGTCTTGTCTTGATGAACACAGTGAGTTGAAGCTACTCACCAGCAGGTGTGAGACAACCTATGTGTAGCCGCTGCCCCAATCAGTTCGACTTCTTCAGTCTCAACTTAAAGCGGAAAGGCTTGCTTGAGCTTAGCTCCGACTTGAAGTCAAAGATGCAATCAAGATGTCAGGGGACTGTGTTGTGCACTATGGTTCCATACAGCTAGGGATCAAGCATCTATCGTGGACATAACTGAGGTCTCATCAGCTTGTTCGATTGCTTGCGGGGCCCGAGCTTGCCAGGTCTAGTGCCTTCTGAAATGCTCTCAGTTTTGTATATTCTTTTGTCGGCGCGTTTATATGCACTGGTGGCAACCATTGATGCCCAGTGTATGAAATCCGCGGTCATGTTGCGCTTTATTATCACCGGTAGTGAACTTTGATTCCTAGTGGATGTAATATGCCATAATTTCTTTGTTGTATGGTCTAGGTTTATTCTTTGGTCGGTCTGCTGTAATTTAGGTCGGTAGGTTCAGTGGATCTCAGTGTTGTCGGTCTTTGGGCCGACCCGTTACTCATATGGGCCATAACGTGGGCCTATAATCATATTGGGCCATTAGCAGGTCTAAACTTATAGTAGTTTCCCGCCTTTAACAGGCCATGGGCTACATATTTACTGTAGTGACATTGGGTTTCCTACGGGCCATACAAACAATGGGCCTTCTACGGTCTGTAGAAACAATGGGCCTTCTACGGGCCATAGAAACAATGGGCCTTCTACGGGCCGTATCATCAATGGGCCTTAGACGGGCCGTATGATCGATTGGCCAAACATGGGCCAAAAACAGACCGCATTATGGCCATAAACGGTCTAGAGTTGGAGTCATCCGTTCATGGGCCGACCATAACGGGCAGTCGTTAATAGGCCAACAGTGACGGGGCTTCGTCGGAGTTGCACAGCGAGGTGCTTCATCGACGTTGCTTTGAGCTCGGGCTCGGAAGGAGAGTGAGAGGAGAGGTTTCAGGCCGAACAGAGAATGGACTAAGGAAGAAGAGACCTGGAGAGGGAGGGTTTATATAGCCTGAGGAAGAAACTGACCTCTCCGAGACCGATGGCCGAAAAATGGGGGACGTTTTGTATTCAACAGACAGGATCATGAACGTGAGATCGTGAGCACGTGTCAACGCTTTCCTGTGAAAATCTCGTAACTGAACTAAAAGCCGAAGGGTTTGAGGAAGCGCAAGCGCCAAAACAGATGAACTTTTGAATCTGATTTCATTCGCGATCTAGGACTTTGGAATGAAATCATCTTTAGATCAAGTTGCATGTTTATGACACGGAAGAACCAAAAAAATAAGAGGGACTGACTCGAAACAATGAAACCAAAAGAGGATAAAAACACAAACATTTCGAACGAAAAAACAGAAGGATAAGCACCAACAATAATTGATCTCAGGGCTAGTGATAAACATGAGATATCCCTGACAGAGTTTTCTGCAAGAGATGATTAGTTCTTCTTCACAACCCACACTTGCGTGGGGGTGAGGATCTCATTTGCTGGAGCTGGCTAGGGTTATTCCTTCGGTGAGGCCTGTGAGATACATGTGCACTTTGATGATAGTCATATGAATAGGCATTGAAGTTATTTCCTGATACATGAATGTAATGATGTGAAGATGCACGCATGTACTCCTTCTGACGCAGATTAGAGTAATAATCATTCGAGAATGATACTCGAGTAGATTTGGAATGATAACCATTTCCCTGTCGAGAGTTATCCTGCACAATCAGGTTAGTAGTGACGGATAAATTTTCAATGGTGCACTTCTTTACTCGGATTTTTCTTTTGGGAAAACCTATCATGCAGTTAGTTCTAACATATCGAGAGAAAACCTTGTCAATTTGTTGTTTGAAGAGTTTGTAATTTGAGTATTTGACTCATCAGTATCAACGGGAATGGGCGAAAGATAACCAGATAAAGTTTCAGGTTCGAGGGTTTTACTCTTTGCACGAATCCAAGTCGTCCGAGGGTACTGATCGGGAGTCCAATAGGATCCATCCACATTGAGTTTCTTTTAGAAACCTAATCCTTCCTTCTGAGGATTTATGCGAAGTATGGACTTCTTGAGCACATCACATAAGGTTTGATGCCCTTTTAGGCTCCTTATCATTCCAGTCTCAAGTTATCCCTTTAACCTGCAATTTTCTTCAGTGATAGAAGCAAAATCCTCGAAAGTGGGGTTAGTAGTACCAACTTCAGTAGTGGCAGAATTATTTATGATAGCATTAGAGGTTTCAGCATGGGAATTTGCACTGCTACATTCTAGGCATTTCAAGCAAGGAGGTACAAAACCATCAGGAAGTCAAACAGATTGCTCAGCGAAGAGAGAAGCTTTCTCTAATACTAACTCATTATGAGATTTTTTTTCAGTGATACGAGTTCTTGATTCCTGTTAAGGAGTTCATTTGATAAACTCTCGTAGTCAGTTGAGAGTGAGTCAAATCGAATGGTAAGATCATCAATAGCTGAAGAAACAACATCTTGCTCTTTGATCAACTTCTGATTCTTCTCCATCTCTTCGACCAGCAATCCTTCGGTTTTCCAGAGATTTCTCTCAAGCATTTCAAGTTCATCATGTTGGGATTTAGCGATCTTGACTAGCTTGGCATAAGAAATATATTCAGGTGAATATTCATTCATGGATGTTTGGTGTTTTGTAGATACCTGATACTTTGATGATTTTGCCATGAGACAAAAGGCGACTGATTCATCACCACTTGAATCATCATTACTTGAAGTATCATTATGAGTATCTTATCTGCTGAAATTCTTCGATGATGGCAACATATGCATTGCTTCTTCCAATCTTTTTTGTAGAACTATTCATCATCTGATTAGTGTCAGTAGCTTCTTCTTCGGAGTCCAAAGTCAGATCAGCCCAAGCTCTATTCAGTTGAGACATTCTCTTCATGTTTGATTCAATGATAGCTCTAGCTTTCACATCAGTGACTGGTCTCACCTAAGAAGATGATGGAGATGCAGTTTTCTTCGAGATCTTAGTATGATGACCTACTCACGTAAGGCCAGTGAAGTGAAGGTATTTCCATCTGCTGCTAGGTTTTCCTTACCAAATAGGGCAACCAGCGATGAGATGACCGTATAATTTTCACATGAAACACTTCATATCTTTTGGAGGCAATCTCCTTCTTGATGATTCTGGCGCATGAAGCTCGTCATCATTTGTGAGGCGGAGATTTTGCCTTTTTATATCACTTGGTATTTGTGTGAGCATTTCAAGTTCTCTGGTGATGGTGTGTTGATTCTCAATATCTTCTTCTTCTTCTTCTTCAGAACTGTCATAGTGTGAGAGAATTTCTCCTTCATTTTCCGAAGAAGATTCTTGATTAGCATTTTTAAGTTCCATCTTTCCTTCATGAATTGACAGTAGAGTCATGACCTCAACATAGTGAAGTTCTTCATATTTAGGTCTTTGTTCGATTTTAGCTACAATAGTATTGAAAGATTCATCAAGCTCGCTCAGTAGTTTGTTGACTACAGCTCTATCGGTGATATCAGTTATTCCTCACTGATGTTGTCTTTAGACAATGTTTGTCAATTGATCAGTGAGTTCCATAACACTTTCTATATGAAGCCTTCTAAAACCAGTGAACATAGCACGAAGCATTTGAGTGTGAGGATTTGATCTGGCGACAAATTCTTCATGAGTACTGTTGATAGCATCCCAAATTTGCTTTGTTGTGTTGAGCCTGTGGAACCGAAAGAATATGTCTTTTGATAGACAACCAGAGATGATATCTTTATCTTGAGCATCCAACTGCAAATTTTCTTTGTTAACGGGGGTCAGATCATTTTGTTGCTGAATGATGTAGCCACCTTCCACAATCTGCCACACATCATAGTTGATAGCTTGAATTCTGATTCCAATTCGTTCCTTCCTGTGCGGATAGTCATTTCATCGAAGATAGAAAATCTTTCAGAGTGCGAGGATCTACCTGCATACGACATACTCAAAACTCCAAGGACGTTAGACCTTTAACAAACAGAGAAAGGGAGAACATGCTCTAATACCAATTGTTAGGACCGAGAGTATATCGACCAGAGGGGGTGAATGGGAGATCCCAAATTTCTTCCGAAAGTTTTGAAACTTATCCAAATCACAGCAGCGGAATAGAGTATGGAAGGAAATGAGCTAAATCAATCTTATTCGTCAGAAGCATATTCATGGACGAAAGCACTGACAGCAATACAAGCTTGATAAATCACAGGTTTGACTATGACGAGAGAAATGCAACAGGCAAACGGATGTACTAGGATGAGACACAACATGGTGCACATTAAAATAAATACTATAGAATGAAATCACAGGTGAAACCAATGGACAAGATGGTGACGAGTGAATACAGGTGATGAGAACGAGACAAGATGAATACAGAAACACACGATGTAGACAACAGAACAAAAGGATCAAGTAATCTATCGACACAGAGCACGAATATAAACTGCTGAGTGTAATTTTAGTAGAGTAAATAGAACTAATGGTGCTCGATGGCGACAGAGAGATTTGGTAGACCAGTTCACCCTTCTACCAAAGGGCTACGTCTGGATGGAGGGGCTGTGATTTAACACGGAAGATAAACTCTCTTCACCCTATTCTCCTTCAACAAAGAGCTGATCAGACTCACGTTGATTTCACTCATGGTAGATCCTTGTCGGCGATCTCCAAACACTTGATTGACCTTCGCGAACCACAATCACTCTTGGTTGCTGAATATTTCGCTAGGTGAAGACAACAACTCTTCAACACTCGAAGCCGAAACCTATCTTTCTAGAGAGTGCGTGGCTCTCAAGAGTAATAGGTACAAGAACTCTCACTCAGAACTACTGTGATCTTAAACCACTGTCTAAGTTTGGGCTCTTGCTTTTTCTCTCGGTGGATCTTAAACTCAAATCACTCGGAGAGGGATTGCTCAAATCAATCTTCTCAGAAATCTCAAGCGGAGCAGCCAATTGACAAAGTTGGAGCGGGGTGGCTATTTATAGCCACAGCCTTCCCTGATGGGAAAAGGCCAAATTAGACATCAGGTATAGACAATGGCCGAACGGCATGACTCCAGTGGTCAGACTTGAGCACAATGATAACATTGCTTGCGGGGCAAGTAATGCTAACTCCTTGGTGTGAGACAAATCTCTCGTGGCGAAGAAGATCTCATTCTCTTGCAGGCAAGTAATTTCTCTGAACACAAAGAGATTTCTCTCGCAACTTTCATAGGTTGTGGCTAAGCATCACAAATAGATCTAAGCATTGAGAACCTATACCCCTCTTCATAGTACGGAGGTCCTATGACTCGAAAGAAAGAAGGAAGAACAACCAAATGAATAATGCGTCTTCACTTTGTCTTCAACTTTCAACTCTGCATTCAGTTTCTTCGGACGACAGTACCGAATCAACAGCTTTCCTTTGGCAGTAAATTTTCGAGGGGTCAATTTCTTCTCATCAATCTTCTCGACTATATGACCTCAACAACTATGGTTCATTCTTCTCTGCAACGCAGATATACTTTGGTGAAGTTCCTCGAACTCAGTACCGGGGACAGCATTCTCTTTGGTTGTGTATGGACTTTTTCTCTCTGTGTGTACTAGTAAACAAATCAATCCATACATGTTTCTGTCAACATTCTCCAAAACACAAGGTAGGCACATATTGCACCAATAGTTGTACATTATACTCTTTACTTGAAGATCAGGATGAACTCTATTTTAGTGAACTCCAAACCACCGACATGAACATTATATTAGTAGATGGGACATTTAGAATGCCTTATGGTATTCTCCTGGATGTCTACGTCGTCATTGGCACTTTCACTTATCCTACTGATTTTGTGGTCATGGGAATTTCTGAAGATGATTTTGTTGGGAAAAGTTGCATGGAAAATATAAAAAATCTACGCACACACAATGATCTATCCATGGAGATGCATAGCAATGAGGGGGAGAGTGTATCTACATACCCTCGTAGACTGTAAGCGAAAGCATTTGACAACACGGTTGATGTAGTCAAACTTATTCGTGATCCAACCGATCAAGTACCGAACATACGGCACCTCCGCGTTCAGCACACCTTCAGCTCGGTGACATCCTCGCCTTCTTGATCTAGCAAGACAGGCAAAGTAGTAGATGAGTTCTGGCCACACGACAGAGTAGTGACAGTGACGGTGATGCGATCTCCGCAGGGCTTGGCCTAAGCACTATGAAAATACGATAGAGGGAGTAAGCGGTGGACGGGGGCACCGCACACGGATAAGACAATGTTGTGTGTCCTTGTGGGGAGCCCCTACCCATGTATACATTTGTGGGAGGGGAGAGAAGGTAGCCAGGTGCGCCCTAGGGCTGGCGGCTGCCCACTCGAGCCCCTGCCTTGCCCTGCGCGCCCCTACCATATTTCCCCAAAGGGGAAAGGAAGGACGGGGAAAGGGAAGGAAAGGGGAGACCTAGTCTCCACTTTCCTTCCCCCCTTGGGCCGGCCAGCTATGGGGCGCAGCAGCCCCTTGTGGGCTGGTGTTTTCCCTCACTTGGCCCATAAGGCCCATAACTTTGCCCGGGGGTGTGCCCGGAACACCTTCCCGTGACCCGATAAGTACCCGGTACTACCTGAAACACTTCCTGTGTCCAAATACCCTCGTCCTATATATCAATCTTTACATCTCGACCATTTCGAGACTCCTCGTCATATCCGTGATCTCATTTAGGACTCTGAATAACATTCGGTCACCAAATCACATAACTCATATAATACTATATCATCATCGAACATTAAGTGTGCGAACCCTACGGGTTCGAGAACTATGTAGACATGAGCGCGACACCTCTCCAGTCAATAACCAATAGTGGAACCTGGATGCCCATATTGGCTCCTACATATTTTATGAAGATCTTTATCGCACGAACCATTATGACAACATACGCAATTCCCTTTGTGTGTCGGTATGTTACTTGCCCGAGATTCAATCATCAGTGTCTCTATACCAAGTTCAATCTCGTTACCGGCAAGTCTCTTTAATCATTCCATAATACATAATCTCATAACTAACTCATTAGTCATTTGCTTGCAAGGCTTCTTATGATGTGTGATGACGCTTGAACTACGTCAATATTTCCCCAAAGAGGAAGGGATGATGCAGCACAGCTACGGTAGGTATTTCCCTCAGTGATGATACCAAGGTTATCGAACCAGTAGGAGAACCATGCAACACTATGTAAACAGTACCTGCACACGAATAACAAATACTTGAAACCCGACGTATGAGAGGGGTTGTCAATCCCTCCCGGGTAATAGATTGGTAAATGGATAGATTGCTAGAATCAAATGGAAAACGGCAAATAAAACGCAGCAAGGAATTTTTGTGTTTTTGATAATATAGATCTAAAAATAAAAGTTGCAAATAGAGGAAAAAGCAAATAGCAATATAGATATGAAAGTATATGATAGGAAAATAGACCCGGGGATCATAGATTTCACTAGTGGCTTCTCTCGAAAAATAGCAACGGTGGGTAGACAAATTACACTTGGGCAATTGATAGAAAAGCAAATAATTATGACAATATCCAAGACAATGATCATGTATATACGCATCACGTACAATATTAGTAGGCCAAATCCTGCCTGCAGCTACTACTATTACTCCACACATCAACCGCCATCCAGCATGCATCTAGTGTATTAAGTTCATGGAAAACGGAGTAATGCAATAAGAACGATGACATGATGTAGACGAGATATATTCATGTAGGAATAGACCCCCATCATTTTATCCTTAATAGCACCGATACATGCGTGCCTCGCTGCCCCTTCTGTCTCTGGGAAAGCACACCGCAAGATCGAACCCATTACAAAGCACCTCTCCCCATTGCAAGATAAATAGATCAAGTTGGCCAAACAAAACCAAATTTCGGAGAAGAAATACGAGGCTATAATAATCAAGAATGGATATTAAATCAAGGTAAATTGGATCATAAACTCACAATTCATCGGATCCCAACAAACACACCGCACAAAGTCATTACATCAAATAGCTCTCCAAGAGACCATTGTATTGAGAAACAAAGAGAGAAGAAGCCATCTAGCTACCGCCTACGAACCCGTAGGTCTGAGGTGAACTACTCACGCATCATCAGAGAGGTACCAATGAGTATGATGAAACCCTCCATGACCGTGTTCCCCTTTGGTCGAGTGTCGAAAAAGGGCTCTAGATTGGATCTCGTGGTTCTGGAACTTGCAATGGCTGGAATAAAATTTCGTCGATTCCCTTAGGGTTTCTGGAATATTGGGGTATTTATAGAGCGAAGAGGCGGTGTGGGAGGCCACTAAGGTGGGCACAACCCACCAGGGCCCGCCTAGGGGCCTGAGCATGCCCTGGTGGGTTGTGCTCTCCTCGAAGCACCCCCAGGTGCTTCTTTGGCCCATTAGGTGTCTTCTGGCCCAGAAAAAATCTCCAAAAAGTATCACTGCATTTGGAATCCGTTTGGTATTGATTTTCTGCGATGTAAAAAACAAGCAGAAAACAACAACTAGCACTAGGCACTATGTCAATAGGTTAGTCCCCAAAAATGATATAAAATGATTGTAAAACATCCAAGAATGATAATATGACAGCATGGAACAATAAAAAAATTATAGATACGTTGGAGACGTATCAGCATCCCCAAGCTTAATTCCTACTCATACTCGAGTAGGTAAATGATAAAACAGCATTTTTTATGTGGAATGATGCCTATCATGTTCATCACATATTCTTTTCTTTATAGCATGGACATTTGGACTTTTATACGTTTCAAAGCAATAGTCTAGTTTTGACTTTAAGACTTTAATACTCAAGCATACCAAATAGCAACCATGTCTTTCAAAATATAAATACTAAAGCAAGTTATCCCTAGCCCATCATCATCAATCATTCGTGAAACACACTCGTATATTAGCTACAACCAATGCTCAAGTACGGTCATAGTGCCCCTTAGTTGGTGCTTTATAAGAGAAGATGGAGACTCACATAAAAATAAAATTGCATAAAATTAATTATAAAGGCACTTCGTAGAGGGAAGTAGGGATTTGTAGAGGTGCCAGAGCTCAAAGCTTAAATCGAGAGATAAAAAGTTTTGGGCGGCATACTTTTCCCGTCAACGAAAACGACTTAGAGTTTCCAATACTTTCCATGCTAGATACATCATAGGCAGTTCCCAAGTAGAAAATAAAGTTTATTCCTTTTTCCACCATTCTTTCACAATCCATGGCTAATCGTATCCACGGGTGCCCTCCATACCAACACTTTCCAAGGAATTTATTATTTGGCAACATAAAGTAAATTCATTTTTCATTTCGGGATTGGGCATCCCTAATAACTTTGATGCACTCTCGTGCAATGAAAAGTGAATAAACACTCATCTTGAGAATAACACATCTAACATGGAAAAATATCGGCCACCCCTCGCCGCCTCAAGAGCGGTACGAGCACACAAAATAGAAGTTTAATTTGAAAATTAGAGATGACACATACAGATTTTCTTAGAACAGCAAGGGAATACCGCATATAGGTTGCTATGGTGGACTCATGTAGCAAAACTGGGCTAAGGACTTTGGATGCACAAGTAGTATTTCTCATAGTACAAGTAGAGGCTACAAAATAGATTGAGAAGCAACCAACCAAGAAACGAAAAATCACATAAGCGAGCATTGAGCATAACTAACACCGAATAATGCACCACAAGTAGGATGTAATTTCATTGCATAACTATTGACTTTCTTGCTTGCATAGGAAACCACAAACCTTAACATCAATATTCTTACTAAAACATAATTACTCATTAACATGACTCACATATCACTATCATCACATCTCAAAACTATTACAAAGAATCAAGCTTATTTGTCCAATTATCTTCAAGTTTTTATTATATCCCTCTTGAATATTTATCATATTGGGACTAGTTTCATATGTTGCTTTTGAAAAGCTCAACCAAATCTAAGTGAAGAACATGAGCATAAAGTTTACAACTCTCAAATTAATCTAAGTGAAGCGTGAGAGAATTTCTTCAAAAATAATAAAGCACACCGTTGAGGGATTCCTGGGTTCAGGAGTCCTCAGGCGTCCGGGTTGATGAAGCTGGGCCGTATTGATGGGTCGCGAAGATAGAGGTAGAAGACTCTCCTCGTATTTGGTTAGGACTCCTATATGCGTAGAAAGGCCAGCATGATGTCCGGATGTAGCTATTACTTCCTCCCCAAGTCATCTTTGTAACCCTAGGCCCCCTCTGGCGTGTATATAATCCGGAGGGTTTAGTCTGTAGTGGCTAATGACAAAATCATTACATCCACATAGACTAGGCTCTAGGGTTTAGCCATTACGGTCTCGAGGTAGATCAACTCTTGTAACACATATTCATCAATATCAATCAAGTGGGAGTAGGGTTTTACCTCGATTGAGAGGTACCGAACCTGGGTAAACATTGTGTCCCCTATTTCTTGTTACCATCGGTCCTTGGATGCATAGCTTGGGCCCCCCTACCCAAGATCTATCGGTTTTGACACCGACAACCATGCTTTCATTGAGAACTTTGATGTGCGCTCACAATAAGCGATCGATGGCTCGTCTTGTCATCAACAATGAGATCACCCTTGGAAACAACTTGGCCATTGGCCAGGTTCTCCAGCTCAGCGGGTTCGCTGTATACGCCAGCGTGGCCTCAGGGTCGGCCGCACTTCCTGCGGTCATCGAGCATCACCCTTGTGTTGACTCCGGCCACTCCTATGACGCGACCACGGCAGATCTTTCGCCCTTAAACGAGCAGCTGGATCGCATCGCCGCCCTGGCGCTTTCATCGCCAGGAGACCAGATCCGACCCAAATCCGGTCAGGATGAGATTGATCCCATCCCGATCACTCATCTAGCGGTGGCAGTCGAGGACGGAGCCGAAGATACTCCCCCTCTTGAGACGGAGACCATCAAAGTTCGGATCTCCAAACCCATTGAGCCAAACACAGCCCTGTCGGGTGGCACTTTGTGTTTTTCGAGCTCTGGGATTGACGCCGGGCCCACGGAACATCCAGATCCTGCTGAGCCCACATCGTCCACACCGGAGGTTGTCAAAACCCCGAATACCACGTTGGGCCGGGACTTAAAATTACCAACACCCACCCACCTTGGGAAAAACTCTCCAAGTAAATTCGGATTCCCAGACATAAAAGATCTCACGAACATACAACAGCAGCCTGAGGAGACGGTTAACCACTTTTGGGCCAAATTCCTGCTTGTCAAGAACAAGATTAAGGACTGCTGCGACGATGATGCGGTCCCCTTATTTCACCGCAACTGTACGGATGAGGGATTTTTGAACGCCCTCAACCGATGTCGTGTTCTGAGTTTCACAGACCTGTCGCACTTAGTATGAAAGTACTGCGCAATGGAAAACACATGGAAAGCCCAAAATACACCTCTCGAACAGTCCATATTCGGACAACACACTGTTAAGGCTAAACGGACATACCCCAGCAAGTCATCCGATAATATGCCTATCGGCAAAAATAACAAACCTTCTACAGGTCGCAGGTTCGTACTGGACGAACTGCTCAATAAAGCTTGCCAAATACATGCAGCCCCGGACAATATCCCAAACCACTGCCTTAGGGCATTTTGGGTACTCCGGCAGGTAGCAAAGAGCGATGTAGCAATCCTTGCCACCGCAATATCAGGGGAGAAAGACGTCGGTGCCTTCACCGTCTTCGAGACATTCTCCTCAAACAACTGCCGCAAGAGAGCAAATTGCGAACTTGCCGAGGTCTAACAAATTAGCTCTGCAAGCCCGTGGAGCGACACAACAATCACTTTTTCTGCTGAACGCACCTCGAGTCCGGCCAGTCCCAGCAACAGCAGCTCTTGTACTAGATCCAATAGTAGACGGCTTTCGCCTCACTAAAGTACTCATGGACGGAGGAAGCGGACTCAACCTCATATACGAGGAAACGCTTGCAAAAATGCAGATTGACAAATCCCGCGTTGAGCACACTAACACAACCTTCAGAGGAATTATTCCCAGCCGGGAAGCCCAGTGTTCGGGAAGCATTAAGTTCGACGTAGTATTCGGCACATCCGAGAACTACAGGTCGGAGGAACTGCTCTTCCACATTGTTCCCTTCAATAGCGGATACCACGCCCTTTTAGGACGGGACGCTTTTTCATGCTTTCAAGCCATACCCCATTATGAGTACATGAAGCTTAAAATGAAGGGGGGCAATGGAGTAATCACATTAACAAGTGATCCGGACAGAGCACTCCGCGCCGAGAACAAAATGGCATCTTTAGCCCTAGAGGCATTATCCAAAGCCCTCGCAGCCGAGGAATTAACCACCTTACGATCCACGGTAGACAAGGACGATATAATCCTTGCCAAATATCGAAATTTACCTCCTTCAAGCCAGCAGATGAAATTCTAAAATTTCAAGTGCACCCAACGGACCCTAATAAGGCAGCGTCTATCGGGGCACAGCTAGATCCGGTGGTAGATAGCGCGTTACGCGCCTTTCTTCGTGAAAATTGGGATATATTCGCCTGGCACCCTTCTGATATGCCAGGGATCCCACGCAGGCTGGCCGAACATAGCCTCAACATTATCAAAGGGTTCAAACCAGTCA
The DNA here is from genome assembly GCA_902687465.1 of Secale cereale. Classification (NCBI taxonomy): domain Eukaryota; kingdom Viridiplantae; phylum Streptophyta; class Magnoliopsida; order Poales; family Poaceae; genus Secale; species Secale cereale. The sequence continues at coordinate 647,559,371 of LR738715.1, forward strand.
AGCAGTCACTACGAAGAGTTTTCAAACCCAAAAGACAAGCAATGGGAGAAGAGCTAGCAAAGCTATTGGAGGTTGGATTCATCAGAGAAATTAAACATCCGGATTGGCTAGCCAACTTAGTCATGGTACCGAAGAAGGATAAATCATGGCGCCTCTGTGTCGACTTTACAGGCCTAAACAAGGCTTGCCCTAACGATCCCTTTCCTCTGCCCCGCATTGATCAGATTATCGATGCAACGGTCGGACACGACTCGTTGTGTTTCCTTGATGCTTAATCCGGATACCATCAGATAAAGATGAAGGAATCCGATCAGTCCGCAACGGTATTTATCACCCCGTATGGTCCCTTCTGTTTCAACACAATGCCCTTTGGACTTAAAAACGTTGGTGCCACGTATCAACGCATGATTCAAACATGCTTAGAAAAACAAATCGGCAAGACAGTGGAGGCATATGTTGACGACGTAGTCATTAAGACCAAACACATCGAGACATTGGTGGATGATCTCCTCCTTATGTTTGATAACCTTCGAGCATATGACATAAGGCTCAATCCGGAAAAAATGCATCTTCGGTGTTCCGGCCGGAAAGCTATTAGGGTTCATTGTATCCCATAGACGAATCGAAGCTAACCCAGCTAAAATACAGGTCTTGTCACAGCTCAAAACGCCAGCTGATCTCAAACAAGTGCAAAAACTAGCAGGCTGCGTAGCGGCCTTGAGCCGCTTCATCTCCACGTTAGGAGAGAAAGCATTGCCACTTTATAGATTGCTATGACGCACTGACAACTTCGAATGGACGGATGCGGCCACAGCTGGATTGGAAGAAATAAAAACTCTACTAGCGAGCAACCCAATCCTAGCCGCCCCTGGTGTTGGCGAACCAATGTTGATGTATATATCAGCCACTCACCAAGTAGTGAGTGACGTTCTCATCGTCAAACGAGCCGAAAAGGGACATAAGTTCCCCATTCAAAAACCCGTATACTACGTATTCGAGGTTCTCACACCGTGTAAATCATGGTACCCCCACTATCAGAAAATTGCCTATGCGGTCTTCATGTCATCTCGAAACCTCCGACACTACTTTCAAGAGTGTTCGATCGCAGTGGCATCCGAAGTACGACTTAATGATATCATCAATAATAAAGATGCCACTGGACACATAGCCAAATGGTCCATCGAGCTCTTACCGTTTGAAATATCATATAAGCCGCACCGAACTATTAAAATCCCAAGTGTTGCCTGACTTCGTCGCAGAATGTACTGAAGCCGAACTCCCTCAAGAGTATGGCTCATATTCCCACTGGACAATGTACTTTGAAGGTTCCAAAATGCTAGCCGGATTGGGGGCCGAAGTCATTCTGACATCTCCAACAGGGGATACAGTCTGGTGATTCCCGTAGCATGCACGTATGGTGAACCGTTGTGTGACTAAGTTAGAGCATGAGGTATTTGTAGAGTGCCAACCTTTGTGTGGAGGTCGGGGGCGCGCGATGGTTAACTCCTACCAACCTCCCCCCTAGGAGCATTCGTTGATTACTTTGTTTTGATGACTCGTAAATTTTTGCAATAAGTATATGAGTTCTTATGACTAATGTTGAGTTCATGGATTATGCGCACTCTCACCCTTTCACCATTGCTAGCATCTCTCGTACCGCGCAACTTTCGCCGGTGCCATAAACCCACTATATATCCTTCCTCAAAACAGCCACCATATTGTTCCTCAAAACAGCCACCATACCTACCTATCATGGCATTTCCATAGCCATTCCGAGATATATTGCCATGCAACTTTCCACCGTTCCGTTTATATGACACGCATCATATTGTCATATTGCCATTGCATGATCATGTAGTTCACATCGTATTTGTGGCAAATCCACCATGCATAATCTTATCATACATGTCACTCTTGTTCCATTGCACATATCGGTACACCGCCGGAGGCATTCATATAGAGTCATACTTTGTTGTTGTAGTATCGAGTTGTAATATCTTTTTGTAATGAAAGTGTGATGATCATCATTTTTAGAGCATTGTCCCATGGAGGAAAGGCTGAATCTATAAAGCCCCTCCGCAAAAAAAAGGCCAAAGAAAGAAAAGGCCCAAAAAAAGAAAAAAAAGGGACAATTGCTACTATCTTTTTCCACACTTGTGCTTCAAAGTAGCACCATGTTCTTCATTTTAGAGAGTGTCATGCTTAGTCACTTTCATATACTAGTGGGAATTTTCATTATAGAACTTGGCTTGTATATTCCAACGATGGGCTTCCTCAAATGCCCTAGGTCTTCATGAGCAAGCAAGTTGGATGCACACCCACTAGTTTCTTTTGTTGAGCTTTCATTCATATTTAGCTCTAGTGCATCTGTTGCATGGAAATCCCTACTCACTCACATTGATATCTATTGATGGGTATCTCCATAGCCCGTTGATATGGCTAGTCAATATGAGACTATCTCCCTCTTTTTGTATTCTCCACAACCACCTCTATTCCACCCATAGTGCTATATCCATGGCTCACGCTCATGTATTGCGTGAAAGTTGAAAGGTTTGAAAAGATAGAGTATGAAAACAAATGCTTGGCCGAAATCGGGGTTGTGCATGATATGAATATTTAGTGTGATAACGAGGGAGCATAGCCAACACTATATGATTTTGTAGGGATAACTTTCTCTAGCCATAGTATTTTGAGAAGACATGATTGCTTTGTTAGTATTGCTTGAAGTATTGATATTTATTATGTCAATATAGACTTTTATCTTGAATCTTTCAGATCTGAACATTCATGCCACAATTAAGAGAATTACATTGAAAAACTATATTGGTTAGCATTCCACATCAAAAATTCTTTCTTTATTATTTACCTACTCGAGGACGAGCAGGAATTAAGCTTGGGGATGCTTGATACGTCTCCAACGTATCTATAATTTTTGATTGTTCCATGCTATTATTTATGAAGTCTTGGATGTTTAATGGGCTTTATCATTCACTTTTATATCATTTTTGGGACTAACCTATTAACCCAAAGGCCTAGTCCAGATTGCTGTTTTTTGCCTATTTCAGGGTTTTGCAAAAAAAGAATATCAAATGGAGTCCAAACGGAATGAAACCTTTGTGAGAGATATTTTTGGAGAACATCACGCACAGGAAACTTCAGGACCAAGTCAGAGGACAGAGGGGCTGCCCTCGAGGGTGGGGGCGCGCCCCCTGCCTCGAGGCCCCCTCGTGTGGCCCCCAGTGCCCTCCTTCTTCCTATATATACCTACATACCCCAGAAACTCCATACGCAGAGAGAAAACCCTAATTCCACCGCCGTAGCTTTTGTTCCCGTGGAGATCCCATCTTGGAGCATGTTCCGGGAGGGGGATCCATCACGGAGTCCTTCATCATCATCATCATCGCCCTCACCATGAGTTGTGAGTAGTTTACCACAGACCTTCGGGTCCATAGCTAGTATCTAGATGGCTTCTTCTCTCTCTCTCTGGATCTCAATACAAAGTTCTCCTCGGTCTTCGAGGAGATCTATTCGATGTAATCTCTTCTTGTGGTGTGTTTGTCGAGATCCGATGAATTGTGAGTTTATGATCAAGGTTATCTATGAAAGACATTTGGTTCTTCTCTGAACTTTTTATGTGTGCTCATAATATCTTGCAAGTCTCTTCGAATTATTGGTTTGGTTTGGCCTACTAGATCTATAGTTCTTGCAATGGGAGAATGTGGGGACCCCGACTTAGAAGTCGAGATCACCGAATGCATGTGTATAGTGATCCCAGAGATCAATGCTCACTGAACACACAGAAGCTGAAATAACAAGAGTCTTACATCCATACAAATAGTTTTACACGAATTATGGCCGTTATGGCCAAGTCTTACATAGATAGAGCCTCACGGGCTGAATAGCAAATAACTCAAATAGCGGAAGTCTTCGATAACGGGTAGAACCCATGCCATCTGCCTTAACCCTACAGGCATTCTGACTGGGATAGCGTCCTAGTTCGCATGTTCGTCTCCAAAGAACTCTTCCTCATATTCCTGTTCTTCCATGCCTGGCCAATTAAATAACCAGTGGCAAGCCAATGAGTACTTTGAATGTACTCGCAAGCAACCCATGATGTGGTTCAAGGTAACAATGCAATGGAATAATAATGAACATTCTAGCAAAGCTAGAACAAATATTCTACCAACAAGTTTATGCATCAATAACCTCGCGTAACCTCGAAGACAGGTTACCGATATCAACATGAGTATGATTCAACTCATCGAGTCAAGTCACCACCTTGACTTATCACACACATATCATCACTAATGAAGTAAAATTCTGGACATAGTTTAAGTAGCACCACCCAACTGTCCATGACCGTGGACACAGCTATTCGAATAGTTTTACACTCTGCAGAGGTTGCGCACTTTACCCACAAGATCCGGGGAACTTCCGTGTCATCCACGACCCGCGGTACCTCAAGTACCCGGGGTAAGCACCCGATCATTATCTTTCCTTAGACGACACTAACATAGAGTCCACTCGTTGGTACACGGCCCTCGGGTACAAACAATAGATCACGGGACTTGCCCTAATTTCAATGTCACGCATACCCGAAGGGACCAACGGTGTGTCCGGTGCCCTGTGAAAACAGTCATGGTCGTCTATCCAAGCACGACCCCGTCCCGGGAAAGACCTCAAGTCTTCCTGTCACTAGTAATGCGGGCACCATGCTAGTATCGACCTAAGTAATCAATAAAGCCCCGTCCCATAAGGGGTAGTGTGGTTGCACATGTTTGGTTGGGACGGTAGTCACACATTAATCTAATCCATCATTCCAACATGCACATGATTTACCGGCACATCACTTCTTTCTCAAGTGATGACCTAACACATCATCACCCTCGGGCATTAGGGGCACCCGATGGGTTCATGCAAATGATTTCAACTATGAAGGTTCAAGTCACACATGCATCATTTAAGCATCATGACCAACTATTTGCATGTCATCTAGCACTTAGCAAGATCAAGATCAAGCATGCATCATGTGGTGGAATCAACTAGGTTACCATCGTAACCCTAACATCATGCATCGGAAACAAACGGGTTCCGAGGAACAAGTGTATCATGGTCAAAGGGCTGCTTTCCTGGATTGGCTTGGTCTTCAAAGTCTTCAAATCCTTCTCCTTCTTCTTCCACAGCAACTTCGTCAAATACGGGATCAATACGTCGCATAATAACCACGGGAAAAATAAGAATACAAACAAAACAGAAAAATCAAAGTGCTCAGAAAAATGTCAACTTATTTTTGTGAAATACTAGAGGAATTTCTAAGATGGGGAAAATCTTAGTTGGAGTTTTGGAGTAACAGAAAAGAATCTACTGATTTTAGAACAGGAGTATTACTGCTCAAATTTGAATTTAAATTTGAACAGTACAGAAAAGTTTCATGGATTTGAATGAAAGTGGTACCATTAAATAGGTTGGAATATTACAAGATTTTGGGAGTTGGAATTATTTAATTTGGACCATTATTCTTTTCTGTAGAAATGTTTAAAACATTAACAGAAAAGAAAATGGAAAAACCGTCCTGTGCACTGGGCCAGAGAAGGCCACAGTGCACGGCCCAGGTGGTCCAGCCCGGCCGCACGGGAGCCTGCGCGCGCACGTCAGGTTTTTGAACCTGACGGGCGGGGCCCGTGGGTCAATGGCAGAGAGGAGGGGGAGAGAGGTGAGGGGATGACAGGCGGGGCCCGCCTGTCATCTTTAACCCCACGGCCACGGCGATGGCGAGCTCACCGGCGAGGTTTCCGGCCACGGCGACGGCAACGGAGGCCAGGAACGTGACCAGCGTCGAGTGGCGGTTGCTGTGGTGGTGGTGCGGCACGCTGGGGAGGTCAGGTTCGCCGGCGGCAAGGTGGGACGGCGGAAGCTCGTCGGAGGGTCGTGGTTCTGGTCGTTTCCGACTGCCACAGAGAGGGGAAACAAGGGGGAAAGGATCAGTGAGGCGAGGAGGTTCCAAATCAGGTGAAAGGAGGGGCAGGGAAGGCCCGTACCACGAGATCGCCGGCAGCCCGACGCGGCGGAGCTCCGGTCGATCCCGAGCACTTGGACGTCCTGGGGAGGAGTGGGTGGTACTGGGAGGCTCAGTGGAGTGAGGAGAGGTCGCTGGTGGTGCTGGAGAGGCTCGGGAGGGGCTTATATAGCCGCGCCCATGGTCCACCGTGGACCCGTGTGTCGGCGAGGTTGCAGGCGAGGCTAGGAGGGGTTCTGGAGCCTGGGATCACGCCGGGGAGGACCGTGGACTTGCTCCACGTCCGGCTGAGGGGAAAAGAGGAGCGGGGGAGTGTCTGGAGCGTGCGCGCGTGTGAAGCAGCAGAGTGGCCGTCGCGGGCGGCCAGCGCGCGTGCGACGACGACCACTGGAGGGCGCAGGAGGAGGGGGGAGAGCGTCGGGGAGGTCGCGGACGTCGAGATGCCTCGACTGGCGCTAAGGGGAGGCCCGAGGCTGTCGGGGAAGGCCGATTGGCTGAAGCTACAGTGCTTGTCTGCACTATTGCGTGGTCCAGAGCGCGCGTTTGGCTGGCATCGCCGCGCTCTCGCCGTCCTGGTCAAAACCAACATGTCCAGTAGTGTCTAGAAGGTCAGGGGGGAAGTAAAGAAATGGCCTGAGGCCTTGGATGCCCTGGAGATGCTGAGAGAGAGTGAAGGTGCTGGTGAAATGGTGAAAACCTGCTGTCCCGCAAGGTAAAACAGGGCTTTCACCCCTCAATCATGGAGCTGGGGTGCTGGGGAAGTTACTGGAGGTAGCTGGTAGTTCAATGATCATGTGGTAAAAAGTTGAGGCCATGGAGAAAAGTAAAAGTGATCAAGATGGGGGTTTTAGGAATTCTGCAGAAGGTGTTTGATCAGTGTTTGGTCAAGTAAATGACCTCCACTTGACATGGCACTTAACAGGGTTGAAAGACATGAGAAAATAGGGTGCTTCACCAAATTTGGGCTCATTTGAAGAAACTAGCCAATGTAACTTTGGTGAACCCTAGAAATCAACAGAAACAGCTTCATCTTGTTTGAGTCAAGCTAATCATCTCCCCTTGATGCACCACTTGGTGTAGCATCATCCTTTGGGGTTATGAACATGCCCACAAAGTTTGAAGCTCCAGGTAAAAAGTTGGTAATGTCAAGTTGTTCAAATTTGCATTTGAACAGAAAGGGTTTTGAGGTGATCTGATCAAGTTGCTCTATTCCAAATCTTGTGCCATTTGTTCTAGATGCCTTATTAGGTCATTCTAGCATGTGCACCAAGTTTGAGAGCGTTTGGACAAGTTTGGCAATGTAAAGTTGCTCAAACTTCAAATATGGACAGAATGGTTATGAAGGGGTTTGAGGATGTCTTCTTGCTTCCAAAGGCATGGGACTTGGCAAGATCATCAAATATGTCATATATGACATGATAGAACTTCCCTGGAATTTTTGGAGAAAGTTTCCTTTGTTAATATTTCAAAAGCTTGAAATATCCAGAAAGGGTTTTAGAAGGATTAGCCCATTATTTTGAACATGACCAAGTGTTGAAACTCTTATATATGGACAATACATGTCCTCTGAGTCTCTCTGAATTTTGGCAAATATTTTTGAAATAGTTAAATAATTTTCCCCTATTAAAGACCATTTCTGGCCTTAAGAAAAAGCTTTTAAATAAAATAGAAAAATAACTTTTAAAATTATACCTTTGTGGTTTCTGGGAGTCCTATGACTACTAGGTCTCAAATAAACCTTTTGAAGTAATTTCTCACCCTAAATCAAGTACTTGCAGTGCAAATCTCAATTCAGGGGTTTTTGGAAAACTAAATTTATAAAATACTTTTTGGCCAAATTAATTTGTAGGAAAATACTATACTGCTATATAACACTTGGCATGATCATTGGGCAGAAGTTTTGGGTATGGAGATGAATTCTACAAGAGGTCACAGTTGACTTAAATGAGCACATAAAAAAGCACATGAAGAAAACTCAATTCCAAATGAAAGCCAAATGATGCTAAAAAAATTTGCTGGTCCAAATTTTCATGCTCCAAAGATACAAATAACATGTTACAAAATGCAGGGTGTGACAGACCTACCCCCCTTACAAGAATCTCGTCCCTGAGATTCCTAAACTAGGGCTTAAAAGAGATCGGGAAACTCGGATCTAAGATAGTCTTCTCGTTCCCAGGTTGCTTCTGCTTCGGTGTGGTTGCTCCACTAGACCTTGAAGTACTTGATGGAACGGCTCCGCGTACGTCGTTCTGCTTCGTCCAGAATGCGGATGGGCTTCTCGTGGTAGGTCAAATCAGGCTGCAGATCAATGGCTTGGTGATCCACATCCTTGTAGAGATTGGGCTTGTCTGGAACTTGGAGACATTTCTGGAGTTGTGACACATGGAATACATTGTGCACATCGGATAGCTCAGGTGGTAGTTCCAACTGGTAAGCCACTTCTCCTCGTCGTGCAGTGATCTCAAAGGGTCCAATGAACCTTGGTGCGAGCTTCCCCTTGACGTGGAAACGCTTGGTTCCCTTCAGAGGAGTTACCCGCAGGTACACATGGTCCCCGACATGGAAACTCATGTTCCGACGGTGAGTGTCAGCATAACTCTTCTGCCTTGACTTGGCTGCCTTTAATCGCTCTCTGACTAGTTGGACTTGCTGTTCTGCTGCGCAGAGAATATCCGGTCCAAAGACTAGTCCTTCTCCAGTCTCCGACCAGTTGAGGGGTGTGCGACATCTGCGTCCGTACAACACCTCAAATGGTGCCATCTGAAGGCTTGACTGGTAACTGTTGTTATAGGAGAACTCGGCAAACGGGAGACAATCTTCCCACTTGGCTCCATACGCCAGGACACAGGCTCGGAGCATGTCTTCGAGAATCTGATTGACTCGCTCTGTTTGACCTCCGGTCTGTGGGTGGAAAGCTGTGCTGAAAGACAACTTGGTTCCCAAGGCTTCTTGGAACTTCTTCCAGAACCTTGAGGTGAACTGGGTTCCTCGATCTGACACAATCTCCTTGGGAACACCGTGAAGACTTACGATTCGGTCGATGTAGAGAGCTGCCAGCCGGTTGCCATCATAAGTGGTCTTGACAGGAATGAAGTGGGCCACCTTGGTCAAATGATCGACTATGACCCAGATAGAGTCAAGGCCTTTATTCGACCTTGGTAATCCAGTGATGAAGTCCATTCCGACTTTATCCCACTTCCACTCAGGAACCTTGAGTGGTTGAAGCAATCCAGCAGGTCGCTGATATTCAGCCTTGACCCTTTGGCATACATCACACTTTGCAACATAGGTTGCAATCTCTCTCTTCATACCGTGCCACCAGAATCGTGCCTTCAAGTCTTGGTACATCTTGGTTCCTCCGGGGTTGATGGAATACAGAGTGTCGTGGGCTTCTTGCAGAATCATCATCTTCAGCTCGGTGCTGTTTGGTACGCAGATGCGACCTTTGTACCAATCAATCACGTGCTCGTCTTCGGAGAATCCGGGGGCCTTGCCCAGCTTCATCTTCTTCTTGATGCCTTCAATGCTTGCGTGTCCATCTTGTGCCTTCTTGACGTCGTCCATCAGGGTCGGTCTGACTTCCAAATGATCCAGAAAACCAGGGGTGACCAATTCCAAACTGAATTGTTCGATCTCCTTAAACAAGGCTGGCTGTCTTTCTTGAATAACGGCATTCAAGGAGCAAGCCTTCCTGCTTAAGGCATCAGACACCACGTTAGCCTTCCCAGGGTGATATTGAACACTGAGGTCATAGTCTTTAATGAGTTCCAACCATCTCCGCTGCCTCATGTTCAATTCCTTTTGGGTGAAAATATACTTCAGACTCTTGTGGTCTGTGTAGATCTCACACCGTTTCCCTAGGAGGTAATGCCGCCACGTCTTCAAGGCATGAACTACTGCCGCCAGCTCAAGATCGTGAGCAGCGTAGTTCTCCTCATGGGGTCGTAGCTTCCTGGAGAGGTATGCTATGACGCGGCCTTCTTGCATCAGAACGCTTCCCAATCCGGTTCGAGAGGCATCACAATATATCACGAACTCCTTGTGAATATCAGGTGTTGCCAGAACTGGGGCGGTGGTCAATCTCTTCTTGAGCTCTTGGAAGCTCTCTTCGCATTTTGGCGTCCACTCGAACTTCTTGTCCTTCTTGAGGAGCTCAGTCATTGGTCGTGCAATGCTAGAGAATCCTTCCACGAACTTGCGGTAATAGCCCGCTAGCCCGAGGAAGCTTCTGACTTCCTTGACGGTCGTTAGAGATTGCCATTGGGTCACAGCTTCGATCTTTGCAGGATCAACAGATAATCCTTCCTCGGTCAAGACATGACCTAATAATCCAACTTTATGCAGCCAGAACTCACACTTGCTGAATTTGGCATACAGTTGGTGCTCACGAAGCTTGTCTAGGACCATCCTCAGGTGCTGCTCGTGCTCTTCCTCCGACTTCGAGAACACAAGAATGTCATCAATGAAGACGACAACAAACTTGTCCAAATATTCCATGAAGACTTTATTCATGAGATACATGAAGTAAGCTGGGGCATTGGTTAACCCAAAAGACATGACCGTGCACTCGTACAGGCCATATCTGGTTACGAATGCCGTCTTCGGAATATCTTGGGGTCTGATCTTCAGCTGGTAGTACCCAGATCTGAGGTCGATCTTGGAGAATACCTTGGCTCCGCTGAGCTGATCAAACAGATCTTCGATCTTGGGAAGTGGATACTTGTTCTTGATTGTAACTTCATTGAGGGAACGATAATCAATGCATAAGCGGATAGTACCATCCCTCTTGGCCACAAACAGAACAGGAGATCCCCAAGGGGAGGCACTTGGGCGGATAAATCCCTTCCTTAGCTGCTCTTCTAGCTGCTTCTTCAACTCGGCTAATTCTTCTGTCCCCATTCTATAAGGCTTCTTATAGATGGGTCCTGCTTCGGGCACGAGCTCGATGATGAACTCAATGTCGCGGTCAGGGGGCATTCCCGGTAGTTCATCCGGAAAGACATCAGGATACTCACATACCACCGGTACTTGTTCTAGCCCAACTTCAGACAGACAGTTGACTTTAGTGGCTTGAGCGGAAGAGGAGTTGGAAGCAAACTTGACTTCGACTCCCTGGTCATTGGTCACAGTGACTGTCCGATTGGCACAGTCTAACATGCCTTGGTGCTTACTGAGCCAATCCATCCCTAAGATCACATCCAAGCCTTGCGATCTCAGGATGATAAGGTCTGCTAGGAAATCTACACCGTTAATGGTAATACCGACTCCTTTACAGCCTATCTTGGCTCTCATCTCGGCTCCGGGGGTTTGTACCACCATAGGGTTATTTAGGGGTGTAGGGGTCATGCCACTTTTTAATGCAAATCTTTGAGTGAAAAATGAATGTGTTGCTCCAGAATCAAACAAGACAGTTGCAGGTGCTGAGTTGACAAGGAACGTACCCAGCACGACGTCCGGGTCTTCCTGGGCTTCTTCAGCAGTGACGTGATTCACACGCCCCTTCCCATAGTTCGGTGGATTGCGAGGAGCTGGGTTTCTTCGTGGCATTCCACGGCCTTGTCCCTGGTTCTGCGCATTGGGGCGCGGGGCATCAGGCTTCTTGTTGGGGCACACCCTTGAGATGTGTCCGGGCTGACCACATCCAAAGCAAGTGACTTGGTTTGGATTGATCTTGTTGCCACCACTGGTATTGGGGTTGAAAGCCGGCCTGGGGTTGACATACTGCTGAGGCTGAGGGTTGGCACGAGGTGCAGGAGCTCTTGGCTGCTGATAGGTTGGCTTGGCCGGGGCTGACTGCCACGGACGAGGCTTTTGGTTGCTGGAACTTCCCTTACTGACCAACTTGCGCTTGCGAGTGTCTTCCAAAGCACGCCGCTTGTCTTCAAGCATAAGTGCCTTGTTCACCAGGTCAGGGAAAGACGGGCAGTCGCACACGACAAGCGAGTATTGCAGAGTCTGATTGAGGCCTTCCATGAAGCGCTCCCTTTTGGCAGCATCAGTGCTGACATCCTCAGGGGCATACCTTGACAGAACACTGAACTTCTGCATGTACTCCTTGACAGTGCCACTTCCTTGCTTGAGGGCTCGGAACTCACGCTTTTTGATAGCCATGATTCCGGAGGGAATGTGGGCCTTGCGGAATTCTGCCTTGAAGTTAACCCAAGTGATGTCTTGTTCAGCATGCATGACTTTGAATCCATCCCACCAAGCTCTAGCAGTTCCCCCGAGGCAGTGGGCTGCATAAGCCACCTTCTCGCGGTCTTCGGTGCATCCGACTAGTTCCAGTATCTCCTCAATGGAACGGACCCAGTCATCTGCATCCAGGGGTTCTGCAGTCTCGATGAAGGTTGGCGGTGCATGCTTCTTGAACTCTGCCAACGTGGAACGTCCATTGCCATTCCCCGCCGGCTGGCGGTTGTTGGCGACAGCTTGAGCAATCAGCTGAAGAGCTGCAGTGTTGGCTTGGCGTTCCTCTCGGAAAGCTTGGAGAAGCTGAGCCATGTCCATGCTTGGAGGAGGTGGTGGTGGTGGAGCTTGGTCGTTGGTTTGGTCGGGGCCTGCCTCTGGCTGAGAGGATGCTCCGGCTTCGGGCTGCTGGGTAGAGGTACCAGTATGAGTTACAACAGGCATCCTGTTGGAGCGGTAAAAGGTCTCATGACTCGGAAGAGGGAAAGCAAGATAGATAGGTGCCTAGTAAGGGGGTGGGTGTGACACTAAATCAAATCATGCAAGGGCCGAAAGGCCAAAACACATTCATTAAAAATCCAAATGGGTGATGTAGTCGTTTACACATTCCCGAAGGAAGAATACGACATACATCCAGACACGACAAAAGCAAACACTAGATGGTTTCATATGAACCATACAAGGACTCGATTGCACATAGGGGTTACACGACCTATCCTACCGTAGAGGTTACATCTGGCATATCCGAGTAGCGAATAATGCCTAAGCGGCGGAATGCTCGGTCGTGTATTCCGGCTCTTCTGGGTCTTCCTCCTTGTCTTCATCTGTCTAGGCCCCCTTGTCACTTGAGGGTGTGGGGGAGTGGAGGAGTTGGATATGACGGTGCTTCGTCGGTGGTGCAGGGAAAAGCTTGCGATATTTCCTTGCCGTCATCCGGCGTCGTCGAGGTGGTTCTTCACCCTTGGAAGATACATCCTCGGAGGGCCTTCCGCCTCGATATGCGATAGCGGATTGTCCAGAAGGTGCTCCTTCCTTCTTGATCCTATTTGCCTTCTCTTGAGCTCGACGAAGAAGTGCCTTGGTCTTGTGAAGTTCTTCTCGAAGCTTCATTGATTCCGAGGCCAAGTCTTGTGCCAAGCTGTCGGCACATAGACTGAAGTAGGTCTGGAACCGAAGCGAGAGTCCTTCCTTCAGTGGAGGGGCTAGTGCGCTGCTTTCCTCTTCACCTTCCTTCCGGTAAGGTAAGAAGCGAGTTGCCATCTTGGCTGCCATCTCCGGAAGAAGCTCGCGGAGACGGGTTAATGCCTTGAGTGCAGCAGCCTCGACAGCGAGTGGTAGTGTTGCCATCTGGGGTCCCTCGAAGAACCAACTTGTGGGAGGATCGTTTGCCTTCACGATCACTTCCACATGGTATTCCACCTCAGTATCGCTCACCCAATGCTCAAGGTAGGTGAGGATGGGTGCTCGGTGGAACTGACACTCCTGGAGGCTATCCTCGAGAAGTAAGGGAAACCCAGTGGTCAGGTGCTCTTTGGGTATAGCGGCCATCTACAAAGGTGGAATAGGAGGGGTTAATAAGCTGATGAAATCTCAGGTTTAGAAAAGAAGAGAGGTTCAGAAGGTTTTTGAAAAAGGGGTCTCAACTAACTAACGCCCATGCTAACTAAGGCTTCCTACAGTCAGGATGGCTCTGATACCAGCTCTGTGGGGACCCCGACTTAGAAGTCGAGATCACCGAATGCACGTGTACAGTGATCCCAGAGATCAATGCTCACTGAACACACAGAAGCTGAAATAACAAGAGTCTTACATCCATACAAATAGTTTTACACGAATTATGGCCATTATGGCCAAGTCTTACATAGATAGAGCCTCACGGGCTGAATAGCAAATAACTCAAATAGCGGAAGTCTTCGATAACGGGTAGAACCCATGCCATCTGCCTTAACCCTACAGGCATTCTGACTGGGATAGCGTCCTAGTTCGCATGTTCGTCTCCAAAGAACTCTTCCTCATATTCCTGTTCTTCCATGCCTGGCCAATTAAATAACCAGTGGCAAGCCAATGAGTACTTTGAATGTACTCCCAAGCAACCCATGATGTGGTTCAAGGTAACAATGCAATGGAATAATAATGAACATTCTAGCAAAGCTAGAACAAATATTCTACCAACAAGTTTATGCATCAATAACCTCGCGTAACCTCGAAGACAGGTTACCGATATCAACATGAGTATGATTCAACTCATCGAGTCAAGTCACCACCTTGACTTATCACACACATATCATCACTAATGAAGTAAAATTCTGGACATAGTTTAAGTAGCACCACCCAACTGTCCATGACCGTGGACACGGCTATTCGAATAGTTTTACACTCTGCAGAGGTTGCGCACTTTACCCACAAGATCCGGGGAACTTCCGTGTCATCCACGACCCGCGGTACCTCAGGTACCCGGGGTAAGCACCCGATCATTATCTTTCCTTAGACGACACTAACATAGAGTCCACTCGTTGGTACACGGCCCTCGGGTACAAACAATAGATCACGGGACTTGCCCTAATTTCAATGTCACGCATACCCGAAGGGACCAACGGTGTGTCCGGTGCCCTGTGAAAACAGTCATGGTCGTCTATCCAAGCACGACCCCGTCCCGGGAAAGACCTCAAGTCTTCCCGTCACTAGTAATGTGGGCACCATGCTAGTATCGACCTAAGTAATCAATAAAGCCCCGTCCCATAAGGGGTAGTGTGGTTGCACATGTTTGGTTGGGACGGTAGTCACACATAAATCTAATCCATCATTCCACCATGCACATGATTTACCGGCACATCACTTCTTTCTCAAGTGATGACCTAACACATCATCACCCTCGGGCATTAGGGGCACCCGATGGGTTCATGCAAATGATTTCAACTATGAAGGTTCAAGTCACACATGCATCATTTAAGCATCATGACCAACTATTTGCATGTCATCTAGCACTTAGCAAGATCAAGATCAAGCATGCATCATGTGGTGGAATCAACTAGGTTACCATCGTAACCCTAACATCATGCATCGGAAACAAACGGGTTCCGAGGAACAAGTGTATCATGGTCAAAGGGCTGCTTGCCTGGATTGGCTTGGTCTTCAAAGTCTTCAAATCCTTCTCCTTCTTCTTCCACAGCAACTTCGTCAAATACGGGATCAATACGTCGCATAATAACCACGGGAAAAATAAGAATACAAACAAAACAGAAAAATCAAAGTGCTCAGAAAAATGTCAACTTATTTTTGTGAAATACTAGAGGAATTTCTAAGATGGGGAAAATCTTAGTTGGAGTTTTGGAGTAACAGAAAAGAATCTCCTGATTTTAGAACAGGAGTATTACTGCTCAAATTTGAATTTAAATTTGAACAGTACAGAAAAGTTTCATGGATTTGAATGAAAGTGGTACCATTAAATAGGTTGGAATATTACAAGATTTTGGGAGTTGGAATTATTTAATTTGGACCATTATTCTTTTCTGTAGAAATGTTTAAAACATTAACAGAAAAGAAAAAGGAAAAAGCGTCCTGTGCACTGGGCCAGAGAAGGCCACAGTGCACGGCCCAGGTGGTCCAGCCCGGCCGCACGGGAGCCTGCGCGCGCACGTCAGGTTTTTGAACCCGACGGGCGGGGCCCGTGGGTCAGTGGCAGAGAGGAGGGGGAGAGAGGTGAGGGGATGACAGGCGGGGCCCGCCTGTCATCTCTAACCCCACGGCCACGGCGACGGCGAGCTCAGCGGCGAGGTTTCCGGCCACGGCGACGGCAACGGAGGCCAGGAACGTGACCAGCGTCGAGTGGCGGTTGCTGTGGTGGTGGTGCGGCACGCCGGGGAGGTCAGGTTCGCCGGCGGCGAGGTGGGACGGCGGAAGCTCGTCGGAGGGTCGTGGTTCTGGTCGTTTCCGACTGCCACAGAGAGGGGAAACAAGGGGGAAAGGATCAGCGAGGCGAGGAGGTTCCGAATCAGGTGAAAGGAGGGGCAGGGAAGGCCCGTACCACGAGATCGCCGGCGGCCCGACGCGGCGGAGCTCCGGTCGATCCCGAGCACTGGGACGTCCTGGGGAGGAGTGGGTGGTACTCGGAGGCTCAGTGGAGTGAGGAGAGGTCGCTGGTGGTGCTGGAGAGGCTCGGGAGGGGCTTATATAGCCGCGCCCATGGTCCACCATGGACCCGTGCGCCGGCGAGGTTGCAGGCGAGGCTAGGAGGGGTTCTGGAGCCTGGGATCACGCCGGGGAGGACCGTGGACTTGCTCCATGTCCGGCTGAGGGGAAAAGAGGAGCGGGGGAGTGTCTGGAGCGTGCGCGCGTGTGAAGCAGCAGAGTTGCCGTCGCGGGCGGCCAGCGCGCGTGCGACGACGACCACTGGAGGGCGCAGGAGGAGGGGGGACAGCGCCGGGGAGGTCGCGGACGTCGAGATGCCTCGACTGGCGCGAAGGGGAGGCCCGAGGCTGTCGGGGAAGGCCGATTGGCTGAAGCTACAGTGCTTGTCTGCACTGTTGCGTGCTCCAGAGTGCGCGTTTGGCTGGCATCGCCGCGCTCTCGCCGTCCTGGTCAAAACCAACGTGTCCAGCAGTGTCTAGAAGGTCAGGGGGGAAGTAAAGAAATGGCCTGAGGCCTTGGATGCCCTGGAGATGCTGAGAGAGAGTGAAGGTGCCGGTAAAATGGTGAAAACCTGCTGTCCAGCAAGGTAAAACAGGGCTTTCACCCCTCAATCATGGAGCTGGGGTGCTGGGGAAGTTACTGGAGGTAGCTGGTAGTTGAATGATCATGTGGTAAAAAGTTGAGGCCATGGAGAAAAGTAAAAGTGATCAAGATGGGGGTTTTAGGAATTCTGCAGAAGGTGTTTGATCAGTGTTTGGTCAAGTAAATGACCTCCACTTGACATGGCACTTAACAGGGTTGAAAGACATGAGAAAATAGGGTGCTTCACCAAATTTGGGCTCATTTGAAGGAACTAGCCAATGTAACTTTGGTGAACCCTAGAAATCAACAGAAACAGCTTCATCTTGTTTGAGTCAAGCTAATCATCTCCCCTTGATGCACCACATGGTGTAGCATCATCCTTTGGGGTTATGAACATGCCCACAAAGTTTGAAGCTCCAGGTAAAAAGTTGGTAATGTCAAGTTGTTCGAATTTGCATTTGAACAGAAAGGGTTTTGAGGTGATCTGATCAAGTTGCTCTATTCCAAATCTTGTGCCATTTGGTCTAGATGCCTTATTAGGTCATTCTAGCATGTGCACCAAGTTTGAGAGCATTTGGACAAGTTTGGCAATGTAAAGTTGCTCAAACTTCAAATATGGACAGAATGGTTATGAAGGGGTTTGAGGATGTCTTCTTGCTTCCCAAGGCATGGGACTTGTCAAGATCATCAAATATGTCATATATGACATGATAGAATTTCCCTGGAATTTTTGGAGAAAGTTTCCTTTGTAAATATTTCAAAAGCTTGAAATATCCAGAAAGGGTTTTAGAAGGATTAGCCCATTATTTTGAACATGACCAAGTGTTGAAACTCTTATATATGGACAATACATGTCCTCTGAGTCTCTCTGAATTTTGGCAAATATTTTTGAAATAGTTAAATAATTTTCCCCTATTAAAGACCATTTCTGGCCTTAAGAAAAAGCTTTTAAATAAAATAGAAAAATAACTTTTAAAATTATACCTTTGTGGTTTCTGGGAGTCCTATGACTACTAGGTCTCAAATAAACCTTTTGAAGTAATTTCTCACCCTAAATCAAGTACTTGCAGTGCAAATCTCAATTCAGGGGTTTTTGGAAAACTAAATTTATAAAATACTTTTTGGCCAAATTAATTTGTAGGAAAATACTATACTGCTATATAACACTTGGCATGATCATTGGGCAGAAGTTTTGGGTATGGAGATGAATTCTACAAGAGGTCACAGTTGACTTAAATGAGCACATAAAAAAGCACATGAAGAAAACTCAATTCCAAATGAAAGCCAAATGATGCTAAAAAAAATTGCTGGTCCAAATTTTCATGCTCCAAAGATACAAATAACATGTTACAAAATGCAGGGTCTGACAGAGAAGTGCTTGGCTTTGGGTTCAATCTTGCGGTGTCCTTTCCCAGTGACAGTAGGGGCAGCAAGACACGTATCGTATTGTTGCCATTGAGGATAAAAAGATGGGGTTTTCATCATACTGCTTGAGTTTATCCCTCTACATCATGTCATCTTGCTTAAGGCGTTACTCTGTTCGTATGAACTCAATACACTAGATGCATGCTGGATAGCGGTCGATGTGTGGAGTAATAGTAGTAGATGCAGGCAGGAGTCGGTCTACTTGTCTCGGACGTGATGCCTATATACAATGATCATGCCTAGATAGTCTCATAATTATTCGCTTTTCTATCAATTGCTCGACAGTAATTTGTTTACCCGCCGTAGAATACCGCTATCATGAGAGAAGCCATTAGAGAAAACTATGGCCCCCGGGTCTATTCTCAACATATCAATCTACATCTACTTTACTTTTCTTGCTTTTATTTGCTGTTTTATTAAACTAAAAATACCAAAAATATAATTATCATCTCTATCAGATCTCACTCTCGTAAGTGACTGTAAAGGGATTGACAACCCCTTATCGCGTTGGCTGCGAAGTTCTTATTTGTTTGTGTAGGTGCGAGGGACTGGCGCTTGGTCTCCTACTGGATTGATACCTTGGTTCTCAAAAACTGGGGGAAATACTTACGCTACTGTGCTGCATCTCCCTTTCCTCTTCGAGGGAATACAACGCAAGCTCAAGAGGTAGGAGAAATTCTCACATCAACTAGGCAAATCAATGGACTATGGAGATGTCCATCAACCGATATCAATGTGAGTGAGTAGGGATTGCCATGTAACGGATGCACTAGAGCTATAAGTGTATGAAAGCTCAAAAAGAAACCTAGTGGGTGTGCATCAACTTGCTTGCTCATGAAGACCTAGGGCATTTTAGGAAGCCCGTCATTGGAATATACAAGCCAAGTTCTACTATGAAAATCCCCACTAGTATATGAAAGTGACAACATAGGAGACACTCTATCATGAAGAACATGGTGCTATGATGAAGCACAAGTGTGGTAAAAAGATAGTAACATTGTCCCTTCTCTCTTTTTCTCTCGTTTTTTTAAGGGGCTTTTCTTTTTCTTTTTTTTAACCCCCCTCTTTTTTTGGGGCCATCTCTTTTTTTGCCTTTCTCTCTTTTTTTGTTTCCTCACACGGGACAATGCTCTAATAATGAAGAAAATCACACTTTTATTTACTTACAACTCGATGCTAGAACAAAATATTACTCTATGTGAATGCCTCCGGCGGTGTACCGAGATGTGCAATGATCTAGCATAGCAATGACATCAAAAAATGGACAAGCCTTGAAAACATCATGCTAGCTATCTTATGATCATGCAAGGCAATATGACCATGATGGTGCATGTCATAATAAACAGAACGGTGAAGTTACATGGTAATATATCTCAGAATGGCTAAGGAAATGCCATGATAGGTAGGTATGGTGGCTGTTTTGAGGAAGGTATATGATGGGTGTATGGTACCGGCGAAAGTTGCGCGGTACAAGAGTGGCTAGCAAGGTGGAAGGGTGAGAGCGTGTATAATCCATGGACTCAACATTAGCCATAAAGAACTCACATACTTATTGCAAAAATTTATTAGACATCGAAACAAAGTACTACACGCATGCTCCTAGGGGAAGGGTTGGTAGGAGTTAACCATCGCGTGATCCCGACCTCCACACAAAGGATGACAATCAAGAAATAAATCATGCTCCGACGTTTGCGGACAGGTGTGCGGTCATGTTGTTCATGACGTTTGTGACCCATCATGGCACACGGCATGGCACATGTACCGGACTGGATGCACAGACGTATGTGCCAAGATGGAACGTTCATGTGGCCCGACGAGGACGTCGGTTCCTCTCAGTGGGGGTGTATGTGATAGCCTGGCTTAATAGGGATGGTAGACTACTCATATCAATAAGGAATTCCTTCTTTTCCAGGATCCCTTTCGGATAGAACTCCAAAGTTAAGCGTGCTCAGCTTGGAGTAGTTTCAGGATGGGTGATTGACCGGGAAGTTGCTCCCGGGTGCGCACGAGTGAGGACAAAGTGCGCAGAGGCTCGACCGACCATAGGAGCCCCCTTGATTGATCGTAGTTTGGCCGTTGTCGAGTCTAGAAGAAAATTGATTTCAGAGTCTAGTTATATCGGAGAGTAGGAATTCTTTTTACTCCTCAGCCCCTTCGTCGCTTTGGTGAGGAATCTTGACGTGGGTGTTTTGAAATACTCCTCTTCCCCTTTAAATTTTTTTAGAATCACGCAGTTAGTTTTCGTTCGTTGCAATGTCAGCTCTTTTCATCCGGTGCATTTCTCATCGAGTTGATTCCTTCCTCTTCATCTTTTGCAAGTTCGTCCTTAGTTCTTTACAACCAGCGTTGTTTTCCCCATCCGAAGTGGTATTTCCTTTTCCCACCCGCCCAACCTTTTTCTTCTCGGATCCGGAGTCCTTAATCGAGTATGCATCCTATTCGTGCGAAGCCTTTGCTTTCTTTCTTCAAGTATTTCAACTGGTTAATTCTCGTCTAGTTCTTCATCCTTCTTATCTTTTCATCTCCGATGAATTCTCCTCTCATTCGACATTCTTCATCTCTTTTCTTTTACGGTTGTTCCAATTCAATTCAAGTATTCGATGTTGTTCATATTATTTCTGTGGCTCAAATATTTCCCCTTGCTCGTTCGCCTAGCGACATTTAACCATTCCGTAGTGCTGAAGACATCTCAGAAGATTCTTGTTTGTATTCAATTTATTTGAGGTTGTCACCTCATTCGAGTCATTCCATCGTTCCGGTGCATCATTCCTTGTTCAAATAATCCTTTTCCAAGGGTGTTTTCTTTTCGGAGGGCTCATAACCCACAGGTCTTTCCCCATGATCTTACCTGACTCTTCTAGTTTTCTGGAGCTATTCCCAAATTCTTTTCAATTGTGACGTAAGAATGGATTCCATTAGTCATATGCCTCTCCAAGATCGCTTTCAAATTATTTTCATGCTTGGTACAACCTTTTTCCTCTTCTCATTCTTTCGGAGTATCTCAACAATTTTGGTGGTGTTTCTCGTCGTCATTTGAAGACCGAAGGAGAGATTCCTTTAAATCTTGTTCGTTCTCTCGACTATTCGTCGTTCAAGCTTAATGCCATCCCTTCAAATTGTTCCGATCATGACAAATTCGTGTGTCACACATCCAGAGTATTTCATGAATTCTTTCCATTGTGTTCCTCCGAAGGCCATCATTTCAGAAGATTTCTTCATTCTCAGTTTTCAACTTCGTCCTCCAACTATTCTTAATTGATGTCTTTTCGTTCGTCTCCATATTCTTACGGTGCTTCGTCCAAGTATCATTTAATCAATTCGTGATATCTTCGTTCTTTTTCTTCATTAGTATTCTAATTCTTTCCGGCGATTCCTTCTCTTTTCTTCGCTCATCTTAAATTTTTCACAGTTGTTCGTTCTTTTTCTTCACTCGGTTTCAATTCTTACGGTGGTTCGCTCAAGAGTTCTTTTCCTGTGTTGTCATATCAATTCATTCGTTCTTCCAATCCTACCGGTGGTTCATGAAGACTTTCTTAAGTTCTCCGCTATACCCCTCTCTAGTCTATTTCAACGCGAATAAGTGATATGTAAATCCATTGCTTCTCATCAATTTAATTGATGAAGGATAAGCATAACATAATTCTTATTCTTCAAGTTGATTAATTTCGTCCTTCCGAGTTTGTTCTTGATGAATAAATTCTAGTTCCAAGTATTTCCGTCTTTTCTTTTCCGGAGTTCAAAGTTTTCTCGGCTATCTCGTCGATACCTCCATAGTAATCATCGCAAGGCTTTAATCTTGTTCTTTTCATCCTTCATTATATCTCATCATCCTTTTGTTACCGGAGTTCTTCATGGTAATTCATCATGATTTAAAGCATTCTTCAAGTGTCATCCCATATTCTCAAGTTCATGCGGTATTCCTTCCATTTTTCAGTTGGAGTGCTGCCAAAATTCCTTCGTCCGAAGTCCATTTCTACCTCTTATTAGCCAGAGTGGTTTTGAAGTCATTCTTGTTCCTTGAGCTCTTGTTTCATGTCTTTCTACCATAAAGATTCTCGTTTGTTCCTTGTTCATCTTTCTGTAACGGAGCTTATCAATCTCGTTCATCTCTGTTTCCTTGGTTTCACTCACTTGTTCTTCTTTTCCTCTCCCGCCTCGTTCCTAAGATCTCGGGACGAGATCTCTTGTTAGTAGGGGAGTGTGGTGACACCCCGAGACCGATGTGCCAGGTGTCTTCCAATTATTCGCTGTAGTTGCCATGTCATTTGCTTGTGTGTTGCATTGTGCCATGTCATCATGTGCATTGCATCTGCATAGTTTAAAAACATGCATCCGTTCGTAGTTGCCCGATTCTCCGTCCTCTCCATTGTACGTTCTGAGCCCAGATACACTCGCGCGCGCTCGCGACACCTCCGAAACCTAATTTTGTAAGTGGTCGGAAAACATTTTCGGAATGGGTTGAAAGTAGGCGCGCGGTCTTGTTATAGTGTAGGTAGACCGCCTGTCAAATTTCATCGCATTCGGAGTCCGTTTGATAGCCCAACCGTTAAACTATAGTGGCACTATCACCGGTCAAACGTCAGAAGTTTTTGGTCTCCGGAAACCCAGTGCCGGGCTGCCACCTCCCTCTCTTCTCAGCCCACTCACCCCTCTACATAGCCCACTAGGCCCAGCCTACACCCCTTCTCGACCTGAAGCGTTCGATCGAGATCGGAGAGTCCGAAAACCCCTCCAAACCCTATCCCTAACCCCTCCTGCCTATAAATGGACATCCCCACGTCCAAATTTGGACCCCCTAGACCCCTTCCCCTACCTCTAGCCTTTCCATCCTCAAAATCCGTGCCAGGACAGCCCCTCATCACCACTTGGCGCCACCACACGGGTCCGCGTCACCGTCCCCACCGTGCTCCAGCCAACGTGCACTTGCCACGTCGCCCTCCTGGCTTCCTCCACCGCCGAGGCCCGCCCGACCCACGTTTGGCCCGCGCTGGGCCGAATCGGGCCTGAGCCAGCCGCCGCCCTAGAGCTCCTCCTCCCGAGTGCCGGACCCCGAGCTCCAACCTTGCCGCCGTTGACCCCGCATCGCCCCGCGCCCCCGATCCAGCCCACAGACGCCGGCGTTGACCGTTTCGATCACCCGCATGGGCCTCCTCGCCCACTGGCCCAGCCGGCCCCACAAGTTCCAGCCGAGGCCGGCCCATCTACCCCTCCCACCGGCCTGCCACGCCTTGCCACATGGGCCGGCCCAACTGCCCAGTCTCCTTCTCTGCTTTCTGGGCCAGACCCAGTGGTGAGCCCCGCCTATCCATCGCCCGCTGCATCACTTAGCTGTTTGACACTTACTCTATTTTTTCTGAAATATGACTAAGTTCCTAAAAAACCATCATATATATGCATGTTTGTGTGGTCGTAACTTTGTGCATGTTGCTCCGTTTTGCGTGTATGATATGTCAAAATGTTCATCTCTCTGTGCTCTACATGATAGTTGCATTTGCATGCATGATAGGTTCCATTTTGACATGTTAATCCCTGTTGCAAAAGTGCATGTTGATGTTAACTGCTAAAAACTGCTATAACTTGTTGTTTTATCTTTTCCATAGCATTTTGTGTGATTTTATTTTGGGCATCATGTCTACATGTTTTAGGAGCACAATCATGTCATCTTTGCATTGGTGTGATCCAATTTTCATGATATGCCTTGTGGTGAGTGCAACAAGCTTGCAAAGTGGCCTACCCAATGTTTGTTGTTTTCTAAGACTTGTTGAAAACTGTTAAGTCTGAAACTGTTATATTATGATGCCATGTTTGCTTGATGCTACACTCAAAGCTATGCATAATATGGAGATGTCCACTGATTATGTTTTGTTGTCCATGTAATGCTCTATCCATCCATGCCCTTTTTTGCAATTATTGCCTGTTGTAGCTTGTGTTAACCATGCTGTCAAATTGCTAAATAATGTTTATATCAGCCTGTTATTAGTAAGTTCAGTTTTGCCATGTGAATAGCTAGTGTTCTATGCATCCTATGACCATGTTCTTGCCATGAATAGCTGCACAAACATGTCCTCTTACTGTTGGTTATATCCACATGCCATGATATGCTTTAAGATGAGTTGCACAAGCTTGCAAACATGCCTACTTGTCGCTGTTCCTGCCATGTTCAGTTATTTCACTAAGTCTGTGAATCTGTTATCTTTTACAATCTTGCCATGATATTTTGAGCATGTTCTAGTGATTTCTAGCAGTAGCTCGGTAATCATGTTTTGTAATGCTTGACATGTACATGTTTTCCATGCCATTTGATGCCATGAAATGTTCCTGTAGCATTTACTTTTGTTTCCTTAAAGTATGCATCATGAATATGTTTTCAACCTTACTCTGTTTTTCTCTAAGTCTGAGAATCTGCTATATCATGGTTGCATCTTGTTTTGATGAATGTTATGAACCTGTTGCTCCCATGCATATGCCATTTTGCTTTCCTTGAGCTCCATGTTGTGTTCTAGCATGCCATGCTTTTGCTTGCCATGTTCCTGTGATGTAGCTTATTTATTTCTTGCCTCCAACATGTCAACATATTAAATCTGCTCATGTATATGCTCTGTTTTCCACTAAGTCATAATCTGTGATATAAAGTTTGCGTGTTGCCTTGATCATGTTGGATTATTCTTGATGCCTATGAACCTTATCCTCGTTGATATTGGAAGCATGTGATATGTACTTTGAGTTCATGCCATGCTTGTGCCTATCTTATACTTGTAGCATGTTGTTTTGATGCTTGTAAGATGCCTAGTTGCTGTTTTGGACAGCTTGTCCTTTAACTTGTTGCTTGTGTATGTGTTGAACAGTGGCTCCGTTTTGAGCATGCTCTATATGAAACTTGCTTGGTTTTGCACGTAGATGCATCATATCATGTTGCATCCATGTTTTGAGTGGGTTTGCTTGATGTTTGAATGCATTTTGCATCAATGCCATGTGTAACTTGTTTTGCTAATATCTTCTAGGCCGTAGCTCCTAATTAAATGAACCTTATATGTAACTTGACTAGAAATTCATGTAGATCATCATGGTGCATGTTAACTTGCTGTTTAACAACTTTAACATAAGGTTTGTTCAGCTCTGGACCAATTTCGAAATTTGCATATGAGGACTTACCGGAATTGTTATATGTTGTTTCCGGTCTCATTTAAACTTGCTTTGTGTGATTTTCTCGTATGCTTCATCTCTTGACATAATTTGCATCATGTAGCCTTGTCATGCATCATACTTAGTTGAGCATCATGTCATGTTTGTGCGTTGTGTGTTTACCATGTTGTTTGCTTCTTCTCGTTAGTTCCTGTTTTGTTGCGATCGTGAGGATTCGTTCAACTACGTTGGTTCGTCTTCGTGGCTTCGTCTTCTTCATGGACTCGTTCTTCTTCCTAGCAGGATCTCAGGCAAGATGACCGTCACCTTGGATCTCATTACTATCATTGTTATGCTAGTTGTCTCGATGCTATCGCTATATGTCGCGCTACCCACCATTTGTTGTCAGCCTGTCATTGTTGCCATGAAACCTCTAACCTTTGACACCATCCAGCAAACCATTGAATGGCTATGTTACCGCTTGTTCAGCCCCTCTTATAGCGTTGTTAGTTGTAGGTGAAGATGAAGATTGCTCCATGTCGGAACTTGGATGTTTTGGGAATATCACAATATTCATTATTATAATTAATGCACCTATATATTTCACAATGGTTGGAAGGCTTGGCCTTTTGCTCGGTGTTTTGTTCCACTCATGCCACCTTAAGAACTGATAAACCAGTGTTATGTTCCTTGAGTTTACGTTCCTAACACGGTTGGTGGTATGGGATCCCCTTGACAGTTCGCTTTGAATAAAACTCCTCCAGCAAGGCCCAACTTTGGTTTTACCATTTGCCCCACATAATAAACTTAATTAAATTTGATGCATAGGGAGTTAGCGGTACCCAAGGTTCGTACCACATTTTACAGGGGGGCAGTGCTGATGGTGTTGGTCCCAAATGGGCGGGGCCGCCTCGGGGAAAGTCAAGGTATCTGGTTTTACCCGTAGCTTGACCTATCTAGACGTGGCCCGAGACGAGATATGCGCGGCTACTATCAGGGTGTCGGCACGCCAGGAGGTCTTGCTGGAGTTATTTTACCATTGTCGAAATGTCTTGTGCACCAGGATTCCGAGTCTAATCGGGTTGTCCCTAAGATAAGAGGTTTTACCTCTGCTAGTCGTGAGAGCTTGTGCTGGGCTAAGTTGGGACACCCCTACAGGGTTATGATCTTTCGAAAGCCGTGCCTGTGGTTATGTGGCAGATTGAAATTTGTTAATATCCGGTTGTAGAAAACTTGACAGAGGATCCGAAATAAAATACAACAATCGCGTGAGTGACCATGACCGTCTCTTTTCGAGTAAGTTCTGGAAGAGAACACGGTGGGTGTCGTGGTTCTAAGTCTGACAGTACGAGTAGGGGGTACGTAAGAGGAGGCAAGGCCCTAGCTATGGTGAGATTGTACGCAAGATGTATACGAATTCAGGCCCTTCTCGGAGGAAGTAAAAGCCCTACGTCTCAGTGCCCGGTGGCAGTCGACTGGAATGTATAGGGGTGTTTGAGTTACAGGGGGTGCGAACCCTTGTACTGGAGGAGGGGGTGGCTTATATAGTGCGCCAGGACCCCAGCCATGCCCCATGATACAAAGGGTTCAATGTACATAAAGGCAGGCGTTACTGGTAAGCCTGCAGTAAAGAGTGATAAAGGCATTCATTGTTGCGGAGTGAATGCCAGACCGTTGCTGTCCTAAGGAACCTTTCACCTTCATGGGTCGAGTGTCTTGGAAGGGTCGAGTGAAGTTGAGTCGTCTGAACGGGGGTGTACAGTCGAGTGGATTGTCCCCTTAGGCCGTGTCAGTCGACTGTTCTTGTTGCCTTTGATTTCTCTTTTGAGCTTCTGGGATAGTGACCTTGGGTGGGGTATCTGGGTCAGGCATGTGACCCTACCCTAGGTTTGTAGCATCATTAGTAGCCCCCGAATGGATTGAGGCTCGGGCAAAGGAGAGTGTTGAAGTTGGCCTCGACTCGGGTTCGATGTCTCTGGGGTGATCTTCTTTGAGCTCGCGAGCCAGGCCGACTCTTCAACCTCGACTTGGTTGCCTTAATCGATTTAGGAACCGTCGAGTGTACCTGTTCATGTTGACCGTCGACTGAACCTTGCGCGTGGCCCCGAGCACCGTTGGGGTGCGCAGTTTTCGGCGGGATCGGTTGCTCTCTGGTCTCCGGATTTTGCGGGATTTCAAAATTTGGGGAAGCGCGCGGGACGGGTCGCGCCACGGCAATCGGATCGGATATGCCCGGGACGCCTCGATCTCCGCGCCGCCTTTTTCGCCACGTATCACGTGTGCGCCTGTTGCAGGATTTGACAGGGATAGCTCGGGGCCACCAGTCAGCCACTCGACCGTTGCGCTATAAATGCGCATCGCGGCTGAGGCGAGGGCATTGTGCGCCCATTCTCTATTTCTTCGTCTCCGTTCCTCCGCCGCGCCCCTGCCTCCGTCTCCCTCTCCTCGGCCAACGCCAGCTCGCTCGCCATGGGCATGGACAAGACCGCGGTGCTGGAGCGCTCGAAGAAGGCGGCGGCGATGGGGAAAGCTAAGAGGTCCAACCGCGGGGGGTCGTTGTCGAGGTCTGGGCCCCACCTGGCTGGATCCAGGGGGACTGGATCAGGTCCACCATGACGGTGGAGGACATGGAGGAGCTGGAGGAGGAGGGCCTGGTCGCCCGCGACTCCTGGCGGTTGCCGGGGGGCGAGCTCGAGCCTCAGCCGCGGGAGGGCGAGTGCGTTCTCCTCGTGACTCACGTCGACCAAGGTTTCTCCTTGCCTCTGCACCCTTTCTTCCGTGCTTTCTTAGCTTTTTACGGCGCCCATCTGCACCACTTCACACCCAACTCCATCACTTTCTTGGCTGCGTTCATTTCGATGTGTGAGAACTTCTTCGGCTGCCAACCGCACTGGGGTTTGTTCAAGCACATCTTCACTTGCCATTCCCAAACTATCAAGAAAGCGAACCCGAGTGACGAAAAGACGCATGTCATCCAGATGTGCGGCGGACTGGGTATCCAGCTTAGAAATAGGAGTGCTTTTCCTACCATGATCCTTCCAGAGTCGATTCGGGGCTGGCAGTCGACTTGGTTCTATTGTAGGGACATTCCGACTCCGGGTCAGTCGACTGGGCTTCCTCCCTTTTCTTTTAGTCGAGTCAGCCAGCCACCGTCGTTGCTTGTGAGTCAGACTGAGAGGGTAGAGGTAGACATGCTGCTGGAGCGGGTGGTCTAGTTGGTCCACGACGGGGTTACGGGGTTGGATCTGCTTGAGGTGTTCCTTATGAGGAGGATCCAGCCTCTCCAAGCTCGAGACCATCCGATGTGGCTGTATTCCAGCGTCGACGACTCGTCTCTGGTCCACCCAGAGGAGGCCGCTGCGAACACGGTGGCGCAGTGTCTGAAGTGCATCACGGGGAACAAGGACAACCCCAGGGGACTCGGAAGAGTTCCCCCATTCGACGCAGACCACCTACCTGACAAGGTCTGACCTTGACTTTCGAGTGACTTTCATGTTCTCTGTTTGTAGTTGTTTGACAAATCCGACTGATGTTTGATCAATCTTCCTTTCTGTAGATCTATACCGAAATGTTTTCAGTGCCCAATGGGGATCAGGTCCAGGAGGGCGAAGAAGGCATGGGTGAAGCTTCCGACTGGAAGTCCAGCGAGGAGACTGGAGAGGAGAGCGAAGATTCCAGCAGCGGCGAGGAGGTCGAGTCACCTCCCCGCGGCGAAAAGCGCTCCAAGGAGAAGCACGACCCAGAGGCCGTGCGTTCGTGGGCCGGCCCCTCCAGCTCCCAAGTGCAGAAGCGGGCTCGCACGGCCACCCCAGATCCGACCGAAAAGGCACCAAAGCAGCCTAAGTTTGCCGCCGTCAAGCCTCGGAAGGCCCTGCCCAAGATCAAGGTGGACGTCCCAATCGCCTCCACGTAAGTGCTACTCTGCTTCATTTCTCCCCGCTCTTCGAAGATCAACTTTTTCTTCATCGACTCACTTTCAATGAAATCATCAGTGCTGCTGCTTCTGCGACCTCGATGGATATCGACAAGGGTTGAGACGACAAGGAGACCGCTGATGCTGCTACGTCTCGCGTAGGTGCGGGTTGTAGATTGCACTTTGCTTTTTTGTCTGTTTGAACTAACGGTCGACTAAACTTCGTGGTTGTCTTCTGAAGTGCCGCGCCATGTCATAGAGCTCCCAGATGACGATGATGACAATGACGAGGAGCGTGCGGGAGTGACTCGACAAGGCACAGGAAGGAGGGGTCGGAAGACACCCTCTGGCTCTGAGGCCCAGCAACAGGGGGGCGTGGCCCGGGCCACGGTCTCCTTCCATGTCCCTGTGTCGACTGTTCGCCCCTCCTCGTCGACTAATCCGGCCGTTGATCCAGTGCCTACTCCGCCGTTTGTTCTCTTCTCCACCCATCACATCCTGGAGGACCCCGTGAGCGCGGCCCAAGAAGCCGTTCGTCAGACGGGATTGATGATGGAGAGGACGAAGGCGGCGTATGAGGCTAGCATGGCTGCTTACAACGCTAGCTCAGCTCTTCGGACCAATGTCCAGGTTTGTCTCTTCTGACTGGTTTGCCGTGTTGGTGTAGTCTTCAATTTGAAAAATTTACTGCCTTGTTCGTGAGATGATGTCACACCCACACCCACTGGGTGCCTTCTCTTGTAGCTTTAGCTTTTGTAGTCCAACTGATAGTACCAGTGGGGGCACGTTCAGTGCGCCCAGTGGGTGTAGTCCCCGAGGCCTTGGTCGACTGAAGTCAGTCAACCGTGGCCTTTAGAATGTGTCTTGTCCATTTGTTTCGAACCTTTTTTACTCGCGCAGGACTGATCTGGCCGAGTGAGAACCAGTGGGAGCACGCTTAGTGCACTCACTGGGTGTAGTACCCGAGACCGTGGTCGACTGCTGGTAGTCGGCCATGGTCTCAGAACAGAACCTTTCCTCTTTTTTAGGGCTCTGGTCAGACTGACCTGGCCGAGTGAGAACCAGTGGGGGCACGCTCAATGCACCCACTGGGTGCAGTCCCCGAGACTGCGGTTGAGTGTTTGACTCGACTATAGTCTTAGAATTCTGATTTATTGTGTCGATGCAGAGATCTTGTGAGTTCGGAACCAAATTTGCGGATCTCGAGAAGAAGCAGGTCCAGCTCAATCTTGACTTGCAACTGGCTCGGGACCATTTGAAGAAGACTCAGGACGAAGCGGGTGGTAATTTATACGTCCATTTCACATCATGCTTATAAGTTGATATTTATTGCATTATGGGTTGTTCATACATGTTTTGTCACAATACTTATGCCTTTTCTCTCTTATTGTACAAGGTTTACATGAAGAGGGAGAATGCCGGCAGCTGGAATTTTGGGCTGGAAAAGGAGCAAACTCTGGAAACCTATTCTGAACAACTCCAAAAGCCCTGAAACTCCACAGAACATTGTTTCGGAAAATATAAAAAATATCTGGCGAAAGAAACTCACGAGAGGGGCCACTGGCTGGCCTCGAGGGTGGGGGCATGCCCCCCTTCCCAGGGTGCGCCCCCTGCCTCGAGGGCCAGCCAGTGGGCCCCCGGTTCCCATCTTCTCCTATATGAAGCGTTTTGACCTGGAAAAAATCACGAGGAGGCTTTTGGGACCAGACGCCGCCGTCTCGAGGCGGAACCGAGGCGGAAACCAATCTAGGGCTCCACCAGAGCTATTATGCCCGGGAAACTTCCCTCCGGGAGGGGGAAATCGTCACCGCCGTCATCACCAACAACTCTTCGGTCTTGGGGAGGGCTATCTTCATCAACATCTTCACCAGCACCATCTCCTCTCAAACCCTAGTTCATCTCTTGTATCCAATCTTTGTATCCAAACCTCAGATTAGTACTTGTGGGTTGCTAGTAGTGTTGATTACTCCTTGTAGTTGATGCTAGTTGGTTTATTTGGTGGAAGATCATATGTTCAGATCCATTATGCATATTAATAACCATCTGATCATGAACAATATTATGTATTTTGAGTAGTTACTTTTGTTCCTGAGGACATGGGAGAAGTCTCGCTATTAGTAGTCGTGTGAATTTAGTCTTCGTTCGATATTTTAATGAGATGTATGTTGTCTCTCCTCTAGTGGTGTCATGTGAACGTCGACTACATGACACTTCACCATTATTGGGGCCTAGAGGAAGGCATTGGGAAGTAATAAGTAGATGATGGGTTGCTAGAGTGACAGAAGCTTAAACCCTAGTTTATGTGTTGCTTTGTAAGGGGCTGATTGGATCCATATGTCTCAGGCTATGGTTAGGTTTACCTTAATACTTCTTTTGTAGTTGCGGATGCTTGCATTAGAGGTTAATCATAAGTGGGAGGCTTGTCCAAGTAAGGGCAGCACCCAAGCACCGGTCCACCCACATACCAAATTATCAAAGTACCGAACGCGAACCAGACGATCGTGATGAAAACTAGATTGACGATAATTCCCATATGTCCTCGGGAGCGCTTTACCTTGCATAAGAGTTTGTCCAGGCTTGTCCTTTGCTATAAAAAGGATTGTGCCACCTTGCTGAACCTTATTTACTTTTACCTTTTGTCACTTGCTACCAATTATCTTATCACAAAACTATCTGTTACCTATAACTTCAGTGCTTGCAGAAAATACCTTACTGAAAACTGCCTATCATTTCCTTCTTCTCCTCGTTGGGTTCGAAACTCTTACTTATCGAAAGGACTACGATAGATCCCCTACACTTGTGGGTCATCAAGACTCTTTTCTGGTGCCGTTGCCAGGGAGTGAAGCGCCTTTGGTAAGTGGAATTTGGTAAGGAAAAATTTATATGGTGTGTTGAAATTTATTGTCACTTGTTACTATGGCTCAAAATCATGTTTAGCACTAAATATGGACTTGACTCTGAGATAGTAGCTTCTTTCTGTGAATCTTTTGCTACCCATGTTGATCTCCCCAAGGAGAAGTGGTTTAAATATCATCCCCCTATTGAAGTAAAAGTAGTTGAACCTATTAAAGTTGAAGAAAAGACTACCACTTATAATGTTGATCATGTTATACCTACTGCTTATATTGAAAAACTACCTTTCCCTGTTAGGATAAAGGAACATGCTCAAGCTTCAACTGTAGTTCGTAAGAGTAATACTAGAACACCTACACCCTCTGAGCAAATTAAAGTTGAACCTAGCATTGCTATGGTTAAAGATCTCTAGGTAGAAGAGTTAGATGGACATGTTATTTACCTCCAAGAAGATTCACCTAGAATAGCCAAACCCAATGCTAGGAATAAACATAAACCCGTCGTAGGCTTGCTCGTTATCTCTGTTAACATAGGAGATCATTGCTATCATGGTTTATGCGACGTAGGTGCTAGTGCGAGTATTATCCCCCTTGATTTGTATAACGAAATTATGCATGAAATTGCACTCGTTGAGTTAGAAGGGATTGATGTTACTATTAAGCTTGCTAATAGTGATACTATTTCACCAGTTGGGATTGTTAGAGATACTGAAGTCTTGTGTGGAAAGGTTTAATACCCTGCTGATTTTCTTGTTCTTAGTTCCCCACAAGATGCTTTCTATCCCATTATATTTGGTAGACCCTTCTTGAATACTGTTAATGCCAAGATAGACTGCGTGAAAGATATTGTCACTGTTGGATTAGGGGATATGTCTCATGATTTTAACTTTGCTAAATTCCGTAGACAACCCCTTGAAAAGGCACCACCCAGTAAGGATGAACTTATTGGTCTTGCTTCTATTGTTGTGCCACCTAATGATCCTTTAGAACAATACTTGCTAAACCATGAAAATGATATGCATATGAATGAGAGAAGGGAGATAGATGAAATATTCCTTACACAAGGACCTGTATTGAAAAACAACTTGCCTGTTGAAATCCTAGGGGATCCTCCTCCGCCCAAGGGTGATCCCGTATTTGAACTTAAACCTTTGCCTGATAATCTTAAGTATGTTTATCTTGATGAAAAGAAGATATATCCTGTTATTATTAGTGCTAACCTTTCAGAGCATGAAGAAGAGAGGTTATTGAAAACTCTGAAGAAGCACCGAGCTGCTATTGGATATACTCCGGATGATCTTAAGGGCATTTGTCCCACTATATGTCAATACAAGATAAAATTGGAAGAAAATGCTAAACCAGATATCGATCATCAGCGATAGTTAAATCCTAAGATGAAAGAAGTGGTAAGGAAGGAAATTATAAAGCTCCTAGAGGCAGGTATTATCTATCCCATTGCTGATAGCCAGTGGGTAAGTCATGTCCATTGTGTTCCTAAGAAAGGAGGTATGAACGTTGTCCCTAATGATAAAGATGAATTGATCCCGCAAAGAATAGTTACAGGTTATAGGATTGTAATTGATTTTCGTAAGTTAAATAAAGCTACTAAGAAAGATCATTACCCCTTTCCATTTATTGATCAAATGCTAGAAAGGTTATCCAAACATACTCATTTCTGCTTTCTAGATGGTTATTCTGGTTTCTCTCAAATACCTGTGTCAAAGGGGGATCAAGAAAAGACCACCTTTACTTGTCCTTTCGATACTTTTGCTTATAGACGTATGCCTTTTGGTTTATGTAATGCACCTGCTACCTTTCAAAGATGCATGGTGGCTATATTCTCTGACTTTTGTGAAAAGATTGTTGAGGTATTCATGGATGATTTCTCCGTTTACGGAACTTCTTTTGATGATTTCTTAAGCAACCTTGATCGAGTTTTATAGAGATGTGAAGACACTAATCTGGTTTTGAATTGGGAGAAGTGCCACTTTATGGTTAATGAAGGCCTTGTATTGGGACATAAAATTTCTGAAAGAGGTATTGAAGTTGACAAGGCTAAAGTGGATGCTATTGAAAAGATGCCATGCCCTAAGGATATCAAAGGTATACGGAGTTTCCTTGGTCATGCCGGGTTTTATAGGAGGTTTATTAAGGACTTCTCCAAAATCTCCAGGCCTCTGACTAATCTCTTACAAAAAGATATCCCTTTTGTCTTTGATGATGATTGTCTAGAAGCATTTGAAATACTTAAGAAAGCATTGGTCTCTGCACCCATTGTCCAGCCTCCTGACTGGAATTTACCCTTTGAGATTATGTGCGATGCTAGTGATTATGTTGTAGGAGCTGTTTTGGGGCAAAGAGTTGATAAAAAATTGAACATTATCCAATATGCTAGTAAAACTCTAGATAGTGCCCAAAGAAATTATGCTACCACTAAGAAAGAATTTCTAGCAGTTGTGTTTGCTTGTGATAAGTTTAGACCATACATAGTTGATTCTAAAGTAACTATTCACACTGATCATGCTGCTATCAAATACCTTATGGAAAAGAAAGATGCTAAACCTAGACTTATTAGATGGGTCCTCTTGCTGCAAGAATTTGACTTGCATATTATTGATAGAAAGGGAGCTAAGAACCCCGTAGGAGATAACTTGTCTAGGTTAGAGAATATACTTGATGACCCACAACCTATTGATGATGGCTTTCCTGATGAACAACTAGCTATCATAAATACTTCTCATACTGCTCCATGGTATGATAATTATGCTAATTACATTGTTGCTAAGTTTATACCACCTAGCCTCACATACCAGCAAAAGAAAAGGTTCTTCTATGATTTGAGGCATTATTTCTGGGATGACCCACATCTTTATAAAGAAGTAGTAGATGGTATTGAAGGAAATATGCCCTAGAGGCAATAATAAAGATGTTATTTGTATTTCCTTATATCATGATAAATGTCTTTTATTCATGCTAGAATTGTATTATCCGGAAACTTAGTACATGTGTGGATACATAGACAAAACAGTATGTCCCTAGTATGCCTATACTAGACTAGCTCATTGATCAAAGATGGTTATGTTTCCTAGCCATAGACATGAGTTGTCATTTGATCAACGGGATCACATCATTAGGAGAATGATGTGATGGACTAGACCCATCCGTTAGCATAGCACTATGATCGTTTAGTTTTACTGCTATTGCTTTCTTCATGACTTATACATGTTCCTATGACTATGAGATTATGCAACTCCCGAATACCGTAGGAACACCTTGTGTGCTATCAAACGTCACAACGTAACTGGGTGATCATAAAGATGCTCTACAGGTGTCTCCGAAAGTATTCGTGGTGTTGGCATAGATCAAGATTAGGATTTTTCACTCCGAGTGTCGGAGAGGTATCTCTGGGCCCTCTCGGTAACACACATCATAATAAGCCTTGCAAGCAAAATACTAATGAGTTAGTCACGGGATGATGTGTTACGGAACCAGTAAAGGGACTTGCCGTTAACGAGATTGAACTAGGTATAGAGATACCGACGATCGAATCTCGGGCAAGTAACATACCGATGACAAAAGGAACAACGTATATTGTTATGCGGTTTGACCGATAAAGATCTTCGTAGAATATGTAGGAGCCAATATGAGCATCCAGGTTCCGCTATTGGTTATTGACTGGAGATGAGTCTCGGTCATGTCTACATAGTTCTCGAACACGTAGGGTCCGCACGCTTAACGTTTGATGACGATCGGTATTATGAGTTTATGAGTTTTGATGTACCGAAGGTAGTTCGGAGTCCCGGATGAGATCACGGACATGACGATGAGTCTCGGAATGTCCGAGACATAAATATTGATATATTGTATGACTATATTCGGACACCGGAAGCGTTCTGGAAAGTTTCGGAATTTACCGGAGTGCCGGGGGGTTACCGGAACCCCCCGGGGAAATGGTGGACCCTGGTGGGCAATAGGGGAGAGAGAGGGCAGCAGCCAGGAGGTGGCGCGCCCCCTCCCTAGGAGGAGTCCGAATAGGACAAGGGAAGGGGGGCGGCCCCTCTTTCCCTCTCCCTCTCCCTCTCTTTCCTTCCCCCTTCTTCCTTCTTTGGTATACGGGGGCAGGGGGGCACCCAAAGACACACAAGTTGAATTGTTCCAGCCGTGTGTGGTGCCCCCTTCACAGAAACACACCTCGGTCATACCGTCGCAGTGCTTAGGCGAAGCCCTGCGCCGGCAGATACATCATATCCGTCACCACGCCGTTGTGCTGACGAAACTCTCCCGTGAAGCTCAACTGGATCAAGAGCTCGTGGGACGTCATCAAGCTGAACGTGTGCTAAACGCGGAGGTGCCGTATGTTCGGTGCTTGACCGGTTGAATCACGAAGAAGTTCGACTACATCAACCGCGTCACTTGACGTTTCCGCTTCCGGTCTACGAGGGTACGTAGACACACTCTTCCCTCTCGTTGCTATGCATCTGGTAGATAGATCTTGCGTGATCGTAGGAAAATTTTAAAATACTACGTTCCCCAACAGTGGCATCATGAGCCAGGTCTATGCGTAGATGATATGCACGAGTAGAACACAATGAGTTGTGGGTGATACTAGTCATACTGCTTACCAGCATGTCATACTTTGCTTCGGCGGTATTGTGAGATGAAGCGGCCCGGACCGACATTACGCGTACGCTTACGCGAGACTGGTTTCACCGTTATGAGCACTCGTAGCTTAAAGGTGACTGGCGGGTGTCTGTCTCTCTCACTTTAGCTGAATCAAGTGTGGCTACGCCTGGTCCTTGTGAAGGTTAAAACAGCACATACTTGATGAAACATCGTTGTGGTTTTGTATGCGTAGGTAAGAACGGTTCTTGCTAAGCCCGTAGCAGCCACGTAAAACTTGCAACAACAAAGTAGAGGACGTCTAACTTGTTTTTGCAGGGCATGTTGTGATGTGATATGGTCAAGACATGATGAGTTATACGGTTTTGTATGAGATGATCATGTTTTGTAATGTTATCGGCAACTGGCAGGAGCCATATGGTTGTCTCTTTATTGTATGAAATGCAATCGCCATGTAATTTCTTTACTTTATCACTAAGCGGTAGCGATAGTCGTAGATGCAATAGTTGGCAAAACGGCAACGATGCTACGATGGAGATCAAGGTGTCGCGCCGGTGACGAAGGTGATCATGACGGTGCTTTGGAGATGGAGATCAAAAGCACAAGATGATGATGGCCATATCATGTCACATATTTTGATTGCATGTGATATTTATCTTATTATGCTTCTTATTTTGCTTAGAACGACGGTAGCATTATAAGATGATCCCTTACTAAATTTCAAGGTATAAGTGTTCTCCCTGAGTATGCACCGTTGCGAAAGTTCGTCGTGCCGAGACACCACATGATGATCGGGTGTGATAAGCTCTACGTTCAAATAAAACGGGTGTAAGCCAGTTTTGCACACGCAGAATACTCGGGTTAAACTTGACGAGCCTGGCATATGCAGATATGGCGTCGGAACACTGGAGACTGAAAGGTCAAGCGTGAATCATATAGTAGATATGATCAACATAAGATGTTCACCATTGAAACTACTCCATCTCACGTGATGATCGGACATGGTTTAGTTGATTTGGATCACGTGATCGTTTAGATGACCGGAGGGATGTCTATCTAAGTGGGAGTTCTTTAATTAATATGATTAAATTGAACTTTAATTTATCATGAACTTAGTCCTGATAGTTTTTGCATATCTATGTTGTTGTAGATCAATGGCCCGTCCTTTGAATTTTAATGCATTCCTAGAGAAAGCTAAGTTGAAAGATGATGGTAGCAATTACACGGATTGGGTCCGTAACTTGAGGATTATCCTCATTGCTGCACAGAAGAATTATGTCCTTGAAGCACCGCTAGGTGACAACCCCCCTCCCGCTAATGTAGACGCTTTGAATGTCTGGCAGTCGCGGTCTGATGACTACACGATAGTTCAGTGTGCCATGCTTTACGGCTTAGAACCGGGACTTCAACGACGTTTTGAACGTCATGGACCATATGAGATGTTCTAGGAGTTGAAGTTAATATTTCAAGCAAATGCCCAGATTGAGAAATATGAGATTTCCAATAAGTTCTACAGCTGCAAGATGGAGGAGAATAGTTCTATCAGTGAACACTTGCTCAGAATGTCTGGGTACTACAATCATATGACTCAACTTGGTTGCAAAGTTGATGAGGATAGTGTTATTGATAGAGTTCTTCAATCACTGCCACCAAGCTATAAAGGCTTCGTGATGAACTATAACATGCAAGGGATGCAAAAGACAATTCCCGAGCTCTTCGCTATGCTCAAGGCTGCGGAGGTAGAAATCAAAAAGGAGCATCAAGTGTTGATGGTTAACAAGACCACTAGTTTCAAAAAAAAGGCAAGGGAAAGAAGGGGAACTTCAAGAAGAATAGCAAGACAGTTGCTACTCCCACGAAGAAACCCAAGTCTGGAGCCAGGCCTGAAACTGAGTGCTTCTACTGCAAGGGGGCTGGAAACTGGAAGCGGAACTGCCCCAAGTATTTGGCGGATAAGAAGGATGGCAAGGTGAACAAAGGTATATGTGATATACATGTTATTGATGTGTACCTTACTAATGCTCGTGGTAGTACCTGGGTATTTGATACCGGTTTGGTTGCTAATATTTGTAACTCGAAACAGGGACTACGGATTAAACGAAGATTAGCTAAGGACGAGGTGACGATGCGTGTGGGAAATGGTTCCAAAGTCGATGTGATCGCCGTCGGCACGATACCTCTACATCTACCTTCGGGATTAGTTTTAGACCTAAATAATAATTATTTGGTGCCAGCGTTGAGCATGACCATTATATCTGGATCCTGTTTGTTGCGAGACGGTTATTCATTTAAATCAGAGAATAATGGTTGTTCTATTTTTATGAATAATATCTTTTATGGTCATGCACCCTTGAAGAGTGGTCTATTCTTATTGGATCTCGATTGTAGTGATACACATATTCATAATATTGAAACCAAAAGATGCAAGGTTAATAATGATAGTGCAACTTATTTATGGCACTGTCGTTTAGGTCATATTGGTGTAAAACGCATAAAGAAACTCCATAGTGATGGACTTTTGGAATCACTTGATTATGAATCACTTGGTGCTTGCGAACCATGCCTCATGGGCAAGATGACTAAAACTCCGTTCTCTGGAACTATGGAACGAGCAACAGATTTGTTGGAAATCATACATACTGATGTATGTGGGCCAATGAGTGTTGAAGCTCGCGGCGGGTATCGTTATTTTCTGACCTTCACTGATGATTTGAGCAGATATGGGTATATCTACTTAATGAAGCACAAGTCTGAAACATTTGAAAAGTTCAAAGAATTTCAGAGTGAAGTAGAGAATCATCGTAACAAGAAAATAAAGTTTCTACGATCTGATCGTGGAGGAGAATATTTGAGTTACGAGTTTGGTCTTCATTTGAAACAATGTGGAATAGTTTCACAACTCACGCCACCCGGAACACCACAGCGTAATGGTGTGTCCGAACATCGTAACCGTACTTTATTGGATATGGTGCGATCTATGATGTCTCTTACCGATTTACCGCTATCGTTTTGGGGTTATGCTTTAGAGACAGCTGCATTCACGTTAAATAGGGCACCATCTAAATCCGTTGATACGACACCTTATGAACTATGGTTTGGCAAGAAACCAAAGTTGTCGTTTCTTAAAGTTTGGGGCTGCGATGCTTATGTGAAAAAGCTTCAACCTGATAAGCTCGAACCCAAGTCACAGAAATGTGTCTTCATAGGATACCCAAAAGAGACTGTTGGGTACACCTTCTATCACAGATCCGAAGGCAAGATATTCGTTGCTAAGAATGGATCCTTTCTAGAGAAGGAGTTTCTCTCGAAAGAAGTGAGTGGGAGGAAAGTAGAACTTGACGAGGTAATTGTACCTTCTCCCGAATTGGAAAGTAGTACATCACAGAAAATTGTTCCAGTGATTCCTACACCAATCAGTGAGGAAGTTAATGATGATGATCATGAAACTTTGGATCAAGTTTCTACTGAACGTCGTAGATCAACCAGAGTACGTTCCGCACCAGAGTGGTACGGCAACCCAGTTCTGGAAATCATGTTACTAGACCATGATGAACCTACGAACTATGAGGAAGCGATGATGAGCCCAGATTCCGCAAAATGGCTTGAGGCCATGAAATCTGAGATGGGATCCATGTATGAGAACAAAGTGTGGACTTTGGTTGACTTGCCCGATGATCGGCAGGCCATCGAAAATAAATGGATCTTTAAGAGGAAGACCGACACAGACGGTAATGTTACTGTTTACAAAGCTCGACTTGTTGCGAAAGGGTTTCGACAAGTTCAAGGAGTTGACTACGATGAGACTTTCTCACCAGTAGCGATGCTTAAGTCTATCCGAATTATGTTAGCAATTGCCGCATTTTATGATTATGAAATCTGGCAAATGGATGTCAAAACTGCATTCCTGAATGGATATCTCAAAGAAGAGTTGTATATGATGCAACCAGAAGGTTTTGTCGATCCAAAAGGTGATAACAAAGTGTGCAAGCTCCAGAGATCCATCTATGGACTGGTGCAAGCATCTCGGAGTTGGAATATACGCTTTGATGAGGTGATCAAAGCATATGGTTTTATACAGACTTTTGGAGAAGCCTGTATTTACAAGAAAGTGAGTGGGAGCTCTGTAGCATTTCTAATATTATATGTGGATGACATATTATTGATTGGAAATGATATAGAATTTCTGGATAGCATAAAAGGATATTTGAATAAGAATTTTTCAATGAAAGACCTCGGTGAAGCTGCTTATATATTAGGCATCAAGATCTATAGATATAGATGAAGACGCTTAATTGGACTTTCACAAAGCACATACCTTGATAAGATTTTGAAGAAGTTCAAAATGGATCAGTCAAAGAAAGGGTTCTTGCTTGTATTACAAGGTATGAAGTTGAGTAAGACTCAATGCTCGACCACTATAGAAGATAGAGAGAAAATGAAAGTCATTCCCTATGCCTCAGCCATAGGATCTATCATGTATGCAATGTTATGTACCAGACCTGATGTCTGCCTTGCTATAAGTCTAGCAGGGAGGTACCAAAGTAATCCAGGAGTGGATCACTGGACAGCGGTCAAGAACATCCTGAAATACCTGAAAAGGACTAAGGATATGTTTCTCGTGTATGGAGGTGACAAAGAGCTCGTCGTAAACGGTTACGTCGATTCTAGCTTTGACACTGATCCGGATGACTCTAAGTCACAAACCGGATATGTATTTTTATTGAACGGTGGAGCTGTCAGTTGGTGCAGTTCCAAGCAGAGCGTCGTGGCGGGATCTACGTGTGAAGCAGAATACATAGCTGCTTCAGAAGCAGCAAATGAAGGAGTCTGGATGAAGGAGTTCATATCCGATCTAGGTGTAATACCTAGTGCATCGGGTCCAATGAAAATCTTTTGTGACAACACTGGAGCAATAGCCTTAGCGAAGGAATCCAGGTTTCACAAGAGAACAAAGCACATCAAAAGACGCTTCAATTCCATCCGCGATCTAGTCAAGGAGGGAGACATAGAGATTTGCAAAATACATACGGATCTGAATGTTGCAGACCCGTTGACTAAGCCTCTTCCACGGGAAAAACATGATCAGCACCAGGACTCCATGGGTGTGAGGATCATCACTTTGTAATCTAGATTATTGACTCTAGTTCAAGTGGGAGACTGAAGGAAATATGCCCTAGAGGCAATAATAAAGATGTTATTTGTATTTCCTTATATCATGATAAATGTCTTTTATTCATGCTAGAATTGTATTATCCGGAAACTTAGTACATGTGTGCATACATAGACAAAACAGTATGTCCCTAGTATGCCTCTACTAGACTAGCTCATTGATCATAGATGCTTATGTTTCCTAGCCATAGACATGAGTTGTCATTTGATCAACGGGATCACATCATTAGGAGAATGATGTGATGGACTAGACCCATCCATTAGCATAGCACTATGATCGTTTAGTTTTACTGCTATTGCTTTCTTCATGACTTATACATGTTCCTATGACTATGAGATTATGCAACTCCCGAATACCGTAGGAACACCTTGTGTGCTATCAAACGTTACAACGTAACTGGGTGATCATAAAGATGCTCTACATGTGTCTCCGAAAGTATTCGTGGTGTTGGC
This sequence comes from Secale cereale, assembly GCA_902687465.1. Classification (NCBI taxonomy): domain Eukaryota; kingdom Viridiplantae; phylum Streptophyta; class Magnoliopsida; order Poales; family Poaceae; genus Secale; species Secale cereale. The sequence continues at coordinate 647,601,837 of LR738715.1, forward strand.
ATAGATCAAGATTAGGATTTGTCACTCCAAGTGTCGGAGAGGTATCTCTGGGCCCTCTCGATAACACACATCATAATAAGCCTTGCAAGCAAAAGACTAATGAGTTAGTCACGGGATGATGTGTTACGGAACGAGTAAAGAGACTTGCCGTTAACGAGATTGAACTAGGTATAGAGATACCGACGATCGAATCTCGGGCAAGTAACATACCGATGACAAAAGGAACAACGTATATTGTTATGCGGTTTGACCGATAAAGATCTTCGTAGAATATGTAGGAGCCAATATGAGCATCCAGGTTCCACTATTGGTTATTGACCGGAGATGAGTCTCGGTCATGTCTACATAGTTCTCGAACCCGTAGGGTCCGCACGCTTAACGTTTGATGACGATCGGTATTATGAGTTTATGAGTTTTGATGTACCGAAGGTAGTTCGGAGTCCCGGATGAGATCACGGACATGACGAGGAGTCTCGGAATGTCCGAGACATAAAGATTGATATATTGGATGACTATATTCGGACACCGGAAGCGTTCTGGAAAGTTTCGGAATTTACCGGAGTGCCGGGGGGGTTACCGGAACCCCCCGGGGGAATGGTGGACCCTGGTGGGCCATAGGGGAGAGAGAGGGCAGCAGCCAGGAGGTGGCGCGCCCCCTCCCTAGGAGGATTCCGAATAGAACAAGGAGAGGGGGGCGCGGCCCCTCTTTCCCTCTCCCACTCCCTCTCTTTCCTTCCCCCTTCTTCCTTCTTTGGTAGTTCCTACTAGGAATAGGATTGCAATCCTATTCCTAGTAGGATTGCACCCTAGCCGCACCATAGGAGGGCCGGCCGGCCTCCCCCTTGCTCCTTTATATACGGGGGCAGGGGGCACCCAAAGACACGCAAGTTGAATTGTTCCAGCCGTGTGCGGTGCCCCCCTCCACAGAAACACACCTCAGTCATACCGTCGCAGTGCTTAGGCGAAGCACTGCGCCGGCAGATACATCATATCCGTCACCACGCCGTCGTGCTGACGAAACTCTCCCGTGAAGCTCAACTGGATCAAGAGCTCGTGGGACGTCATCAAGCTGAACGTGTGCTGAACGCGGAGGTGCCGTACGTTCGGTGCTTGATCGGTTGAATCGCGAAGAAGTTCGACTACATCAACCGCGTCACTTGACGCTTCCGCTTCCGGTCTACGAGGGTACATAGACACACTCTTCCCTCTCGTTGCTATGCATCTGGTAGATAGATCTTGTGTGATCATAGGAAAATTTTAAAATACTACGTTCCCCAACAGGTATTATTAGACGTTGTGTACCTGAGCATGAACAGGAACAGATCCTATGCAAGTGCCACTCCGAAGCTTATGGAGGACACCATGCGGGAGATAGAACTGCACACAAGGTATTGCAATCCGGTTTTTATTTGCCTACTCTCTTCAAGGATGCCCGTAAGTTTGTCTTATCATGTGATGAATGTCAAAGAATCGGTAATATTAGTAGACGTCAAGAAATGCCTATGAATTATTCACTTGTTATTGAACCATTTGATGTTTGGGGATTTGATTATATGGGACCTTTTCCTGCCTCTAATGGGTACACACATATCCTAGTTGTTGTTGATTACGTTACTAAGTGGGTAGAAGCTATTCCAACTAGTAATGCTGATCATAACACCTCTATTAAGATGCTTAAAGAAGTTATATTTCCGAGGTTTGGAGTCCCTAGATATCTAATGACTGATGGTGGTTCACACTTTATTCATGGTGCTTTCCGTAAGATGCTTGCTAAGTATGATGTCAACCATAGAATTGCATCACCTTATCACCCACAGACTAGTGGTCAAGTAGAAGTAATAGGGAGTTGAAACTAATCTTGCAAAAGACAGTTTATAGGTCTAGAAAGAATTGGTCCAAGAAACTAGATGATGCATTATGGGCCTATAGAACTGCATATAAAAATCCCATGGGTATGTCTCCATATAAGATGGTATATAGAAAAGCTTGTCACTTACCTCTTGAGCTAGAACATAAGGCATATTGGGCTATCAAAGAGCTCAATTATGATTTCAAACTTGCCTGTAAAAAGAGGTTATTTAGCATTAGTTGTCTCGATGAATGGAGAACCCAGGCCTACGAGAATGCCAAGTTATTTAAAGAAAAGGTTAAAAGATGGCATGACAAAAGAATACAAAAGTGTGAGTTTAATGTCAGTGATTATGTTTTGCTATACAACTCTCGTTTAAGATTTTTTGCAGGAAAACTTCTCTCCAAGTGGGAAGGACCTTACGTTATCGAGGAGGTCTATCGTTCCGGTGCCATAAAAATCAACAACTTTGAAGGCACAAACCCGAAGGTGGTGAATGGTAAAAGGATCAAACATTATATCTCAGGTAATCCTATAAATGTTGAAACTAATATTATTGAGACCATAAAACCGGAGGAATACATAAGGGACACTTTCCAGAACGATACAGCCTCCGAAAAGGAAGAGGTACGTGATACGGTAAGTAAACCGACTCCAAAACAGTTCTAAAGGCAATTTTTCTCCGTTTTGGAATATTAAGAAAAATAGAAAAATAAACCGCAGTTCCGAGGAGACATGGGGCCTCCTCGAGGGTAGGGGGCGCGCCCCCCTTCCCAGGGCGTGCCCCCTGCCTCGAGGGAACCCCGTCTGTCCCCTAGACTCCGTTTTCTTGTGGGTTACTCCTTTCGTTCCGGAAAAATTCATTATATATACTCCCGAAGGTTTTGACCTCTGTATCACGCAGAATTCCTCTGTTTTCGTTTCGAGCTGTTGTTTTTGACAAATCCAGATCATCATGGCGTCCTCCAACACCCCCAAGGACCAGTTCTTCGAGAAGGTCATCAACCCCTACCTTGCGGAGGTGTTGCACCACCCCAAAACCATGGAGTTGCATGAGGGGGTGTTACACATCCGTGATGTTGAAGGGCTGAGAAGGACCGGAAGCATGGAGACAAGACTCAAAGCAATGGAGCAACAAGTTTTCAAGTGCCAAGGTCTGGTGGAATGAGGACTCGACGCCAACCACATGATGATCTCGGAGATTGCCAACAATCTCAAGATGGACTCAAGGATCTTCGGGGAAGCCATCTCCAATCTTCAAGAGAAGATTGATCACCTCCAAGCCTAGATATATGACCTGCAAAACCAAAACTGTGAGTATGAATATAGATTCAAGAACATGAGTTTGGCTGCAGATTTGAGTATCCCGGAGATTCGATCATCCTTCTATGATGGTGAGCCCATGCCTTGGAAGAACAATGAGCCTGCATCAGCAACAACTCCATCATCACCAACCCCGAAGAGGAGACATAATCATATGGGTATGGGCACTCACCTTGGCAACTACCAAGCTTGGGGGAGTGACCCCGGTATCGTATCACCATCACTCCTATCTTTACAATTTTACTTAGTTCGAACCTTTTTGGTAGTAGCTTGATCTATTAGAATAAAGTTAGCATGATCTAGTTGTGAGCTTTTGCTTTGTGAGCTTCATCCTTTGTAATCGAGTTCGTGAGCTATATAATAAAGATTAGTGTTGAGTCAAGGGCTTTATTTCCTCACTTGGGTCATGACAAAAAGAAAGAAAACAAAAAGAGTATCAAAGAGATCATATCGATCTTATGTGAAGTAATGATCTCACATACAAGAGTATGATAAATAAAAGTTGTTGGGAGGTGACAAACATAGTTTTAGTCATCGTTGCAATTAATAGGAAGTAATAAAATAAGAGAGGCTTCACATACAAATATACTATCTTGGACATCTTTTATGATTGTGAGCACTCATTAAAGTATGACATGGTAAAGAGTTGATGTTGGATAAGGAAGACAACATAATGGGTTATGTCTTCTTATATCCGAAATAAAGTATATTGTCATGGATCTTCAACATGTTGAGCTTGCCTTTCTCCCTCATGCTAGCCAAAACTCCTCACTCTAAGTAGAGATACTACTTGTGCTTCCATATATCCTTAAACCCAGTTTTACCATGAGAGTCCACCATACCTACCTATGGATTGAGAAAGATCCTTCCAAGTAAGTTGACATGTTGCAAATCCTCTAAATATGTATGATTTATTAGTGTGGGATAAATTAGCTTTATACGAGCTTGTGATATGGAAGTAATAAAAGCGACGGACTGCATAATAAAGGTCCTTATCACAAGTGGCAATATAAAGCGAAGTTCTTCTATGCTAAGACTTTGTGCATCCAACCATGAAAACACATGACAACCTCTGCTTCCCTCTGTGAAGGGCCTATAATTTATTCTTACTTATAAGTGTCAAGGTGAAATCCACATTTTCCTTTTTACATTTTATCCTTTGGCAAGCACATTGTGTTGGAAAGATCCTGATATATATACCTACTTGGATGTAAGTTTTCATGATCTATTACTGTTGACATTACCCTTGAGGTAAAAGGTTGGGAGGCAACATTATAAGCCCCTATCTTTCTCTGTATCCGATTAAAACTCCAGAAACATAAGTATTGTGTGAGTGTGAGCAATTGTTAAAGACTATACGATAGTTGAGTATGTAGGCTTGCTGAAAAGCTCTTATATTGGCTCTTTCCGATGTTACGATAAATTGCAATTGCTTCAATGACCGAGACCAAAGTTTGTTAGTTTCCAATGAAGTTTATGATTCCTACTTGATATTGTGGATTAATTGTTACTTTAGCATAAGAATCATATGACTAAATTTATATAAGTTGTTGTTATAAGAATGATCATGATGCCTTCATGTCCGAATTTTGTTTTTATTGACACCTCTATCTCTAAACTTGTGGACATATTTTTCGATTTCGGCTTTCGCTTGAGGACAAACGAGGTCTAAGCTTGGGGGAGTTGATACGTCCATTTTGCATCATGCTTATAAGTTGATATTAATTGCATTATGGGCTGTTCATACATGTTTTGTCACAATACTTATGCCTTTTCTCTCTTATTTTACAAGGTTTACATGAAGAGGGAGAATACCGGCAGCTGGAATTCTGGGCTGGAAAAGGAGAAAACTCTGGAAACCTATTCTGCACAACTCCAAAAGCCCTTAAACTCCACAAAACATTGTTTCGGAAAATATAAAAAATATCTGGCGAAAGAAACCCACGAGAGGGGCCACTGGCTGGCCTCGAGGGTGGGGGCGCGCCCCCCTTCCCAAGGAGCGCCCCCTGTCTCGAGAGCCAGCTGGTGGGCCCCCGGTGCCCATCTTATCCTATATGAAGCGTTTTGACCAGGAAAAAATCACGAGGAGGCTTTTGGGACCAGGCGCCGCCGTCTCGAGGCGGAAACCAATCTAGGGCTCCGGCAAAGCTGTTCTGCCGGGGATACTTCCCTCCGGGAGGGGGAAATCGTCACCGCCGTCATCACCAACAACACTCCCATCTTGGGGAGGGCTATCTTCATCAACATCTTCACCAGCACCATCTCCTCTCAAACCCTAGTTCATCTCTTGTATCCAATCTTTGTATCCAAACCTCAGATTAGTACCTGTGGGTTGCTAGTAGTGTTGATTACTCCTTGTAGTTGATGCTAGTTGGTTTATTTAATGGAAGATCATATGTTAAGATCCATTATGCATATTAATAACCCTCTGATCATGAACAATATTATGTCTTGTGAGTAGTTACTTTTGTTCCTGAGGACATGGGAGAAGTCTCGCTATTAGTAGTCATGTGAATTTGGTCTTCGTTCGATATTTTAATGAGATGTATGTTGTCTCTCCTCTAGTGGTGTCATGTGAACGTCGACTACATGACACTTCACCATTATTTGGGCCTAGAGGAAGGCATTGGGAAGTAATAAGTAGATGATGGGTTGCTAGAGTGTCAAAAGCTTAAACCCTAGTTTATGTGTTGCTTCGTAAGGGGTTGATTTGGATCCATATGTCTCAGGCTATGGTTAGGTTTACCTTAATACATCTTTTGTAGTTGCGGATGCTTGCATTAGAGGTTAATCACAAGTGGGAGGCTTGTCCAAGTAAGGGCAGCACCCAAGCACCGGTCCACCCACATACCAAATTATCAAAGTACCGAACGCGAACCAGACGATCATGATGAAAACTAGCTTGACGATAATTCCCATATGTTCTTGTGAGCGCTTTACCTTGCATAAGAGTTTGTCCAGGCTTGTCCTTAAGGATTGGGCCACCTTGCTGCACCTTATTTACTTTTACCTTTTGTCACTTGCTACCAATTGTCTTATCACAAAACTATCTGTTACCTATAATTTCAGTGCTTGCAGAAAATACCTTACTGAAAACTGCCTATCATTTCCTTCTGCTCCTCGTTGGGTTTGACACGCTTACTTATCTAAAGGACTACGATAGATTCCCTACACTTGTGGGTCATCAGTAATTAACGCGAACAACTTTTCGACTGATCTTCGATAAATATGTCATGTGTATCCTTATGTTCATCTGTCTAGTAACGTCTCTTGTAGATCAAATGAAGGCAGCCCTGGAGCAGAAGGACCTTGACCTGGCGGCGGCGCAGCAGAGGGCGCAGGAGAAGACCGAAATGGCAGAGCAGAAGCTGGCTTCAGTCGGCACGCTTGAAGTAGAGATCACCGGGCTGAAGGGCTCTCTCGACGTAGCCAACCAGGAAGTGACTCGACTGAAGGGGGCTAAGAACGCCCTGAATGAGAAGCACGAGGGCCTCTTCCAGAAGAAGAACAAGCTGGAGGCTTATCTATGTGAACTCACCAAGAAGTGGTATCTTGTGCTTGAAGGTATGCCTCTTTTGCTTCGGACTGGGTCAAGGTGGTTGACTCGTAACTTGCTTGCTGATTTGTCGCGTTCCCTCTTGTGTAGAATTTTGCCGCAACTTCGATGAGGAAACCGGGTGGGTCGAGCCTGGTCTGGACCCCGCCAACTCTATTGTCAAGGATGAAGCTGCCATGAACATTTTGAGGTTGGAGTCTCGCCTCACCAATGCCACAGGCTATCTTGGTCGACTGAAGGCAGTGATGTCTCGGATCGACGCTGCACTTTGGAGGGGAGTCGTGCAAGAGAACGACCTTGAGTCCCTGATGACTCGACTCAATGAGATCCCCGGTCGAGTGCAGGAGTGGAAAAAGTCATATGCCCGTTGTGGAGCCAACGTAGCACTGTCTCTGGTTCGGGTGCACTACAAGGAGGTGAAGGAGAAGAGGCTGGCTGCCCTCAAGGTCACCAACATGAAGGAGCTCCAGTTCTAGTCGTTCATGGAGACTTTCTTGGAGGCTGCTACCCGCATCGCCGATGGGATCGGCCTGGATGACTTTGTTGTGCATGCGAGCCCACCTTCTCCTGGGGAGTGAATAAACTTTGATACTTCGATTTAATTTGCCTCGGAATGCCGAGTGATCCTGTAACCATTAAACTCATGTGGGCTTGGTGCCCAAGTACTCCTGCCCGAATCTTGTGGGGCTTTATCTGAATTTGATTCCTTTTGCATTTGCTCGTTTTGCTTCCGACTCTTTCTGATCTTTTGGATTTTGAGTCGACGTAGTTTCTGTGGTATGGCTCTGACGGTCGAACCACTTGACAGTGACGTTGTACTTGTGGCGTATCTCAGAGGACCGCAGCTAAGCCCCCGAGTGAGAGGGTTTCTCTTCACTCGGGGTAGTTTTTGTAACTTGGGCGATTACGAGCTACGTTGTACTTGTGGCGAAGCTCGGAAGACAGAGCCACGTTGTACTTGTGGCGTAGCTCGGTGGACCGCAGCTAAGCCCCCGAGTGAGAGGGTTGCTCTTCACTCAGAGTAGTTTTTGTAACTTAGGCGATTACGAGCTACGTTGTACTAGTGGCGGAGCTCGGAGGACAGAGCCACGTTGTACTTGTGGCGTAGCTCGGAGGACCGCAGCTAAGCCCCCGAGTGAGAGGGTTGCTCTTCACTCGGAGTAGTTTTGTAACTTAGGCGATTACGAGCTAT
>LR738715.1:647610198-647675175 GCA_902687465.1 Secale cereale
AACTTAGGCGATTATGAGCTACGTTGTACTTGTGGCGGAGCTCGGAGGACAGAGCCATGTTATACTTGTGGAGTAGCTCGGAGGACCGCAGCTAAGCCCCCGAGTGAGAGGGTTGCTCTTCACTCGGAGTGGTTTTTTTTTAACTTAGGCGATTACAGAGTCGCAGCTAAGCCCCCGAGTGAGAGGATTGCTCTTCACTCGGAGTATTTTTTGTAACTTAGGCGAATCGGGTTCGTGGCTAAGCCCCCGAGTGAGAGGGTTGCTCTTCACTCGGAGTAGTTTTTGTAACTTAGGCGAATCGGGTTCACGGCTAAGCACCCACTGGGGGATTTGAGGACCAGCATCTTAGAAACCAACAATCATTAAGGAATTGATGTGACCTTGTCTTTGAAACAAAACTGGAAAATCTTTATTACAACTCGACTGATCGAGTGCTTTAAGTATAGAAGCGGCGGAGCAGGTCCGCGTTCCACGAACGGGGTTCATCTCTCTTCTTGGCGACGTTGTAGAGGTGATACGCTCCATTGTACAGTACCTTGGTAACGATGAAGGGGCCTTCCCAAGTCGGGGCGAGCTTGTGCGATCGTTTCTGATGCACCGAAGAACCACATCTCCTTCCTGGAATGCTCGGCTTCGGACGTTGCGAGCATGGAATCGGCGCAGGTCCTGTTGATAGACGGTCGACCAGATCAGAGCCATCTCTCATTCTTCCTCCAAGAGGTCGACTGCATCTTGACGGGCTTGCTCTGCCTCGGTTTCGGAGAAGAGTTCCACTCTGGGGGCATTGTGCAACAAATCACTTGGCAGCACGGCTTCAGCTCCATAGACCATGAAGAAAGGGGTACGGTCAGTCGACTGGTTCGGAGTTGTCCTCAGACCCCATAAGACAGACGGTAGTTCGGTCACCCAAGCTCCGGCGGCATGCTTGAGATCACGCATAAGCTGCGGCTTCAGGCCTTGGCGGATCAAACCATTCGCTCTTTCTGCTTGCCCATTCGACTGCGGATGCGCTACAGAGGCGTAGTAGACTCGTGTGCCTTGGGAGGAACAGAAAGCCCTGAATTCATTCGAGTCAAAGTTGGAGCCCTTATCCGTGATGATGCTATGGGGGACCCCATATCTGAATATCAGTCCCCTAACGAAGCTGATGGTGGTGCTCGAACCGATGTTTTTGATGGGCTTGGCTTCGATCCACTTGGTGAACTTGTCAACTGCTACGAGCAGGTGAGTAAATCCGCTTCTGCCAGTTCTGAAGGGGCCGACCATGTCCAACCTCCAAATGGCAAAGGGCCAAACTAACGGAATGGTCTTCAAGGTGGACACCGGCTTATGAGACATGTTGGAGTAGAACGGGCAGCCTTCGCACTTGTCCACGATATCTTTAGCCAACTCGTTAGCTCCGGGCCAATAAAATCCAGCTCGGTATGTTTTGGCCACTTTAGTCCGAGAGGAAGCATGGTGGCCACAAGTCCCCGAGTGAATTTCATTCAGAATCAGTCGACCCTCCTCTGGGGCGATGCAGCGTTGAGCGACTCCTGTGACACTCTCCCTGTAGAGTTGACCCTGAAAGACGGTAAAAGCCTTGGACCGACGGACAATCTGGCATGCTTCTTCTTCATCCTCCGGGAGTTCTTGCCTGAGCAGATACGCTATGTATGGCACAGTCCATTCGGGCGTGATCACCAAAATCTCCATGATCAGGTCGACCACTGCAGGTACTTCGACTTCAGTCGGATCAGACGCACTGACTGGTTGTGGGGGTTCCTCCGTGAGGGGTTCTTCTTTGACTGAGGGGGTGTGCAGATGCTCCAAAAATACATTCTTAGGTATAGGCTTCCGAGTGGACCATATCTTTGCGAGATCGTCAGCAAGTTGATTCTTGGCTCTGGGCATGTGATGGAGCTCTAAACCTTCGAACTTCTTTTCGAGCTTTCGCACTGCACTTCAATAACATGTCATTGCCGGGCTTCTGACGTCCCACTCCTTCATCACTTGGTTTACCACTAAGTCTGAATCGCCGTAGACCATCAGGCGACGGACGCCGAGTGAGATGGCCATACGCAATTGGTAAAAAAGTGCTTTGTATTCAGCTTCGTTGTTCGATGAGTCAAAGTGGATTTGAAGGACGTAACTGAGCTTGTCACCCCTGGGAGATACCAGGACCATGCCTACACCGGATCCGTTCAACATATTGGATCCATCAAAGAACATAATCCAGTGATCCGATTGGATCTGAGTCGGTAGCTCTTGTTCCATCCACTCGGCCACAAAATCTGCTATTGCCTCAGACATGATAGCTTTCTTCGCTTCGAACTTGATATCTAGCGGAAGGAGTTCAATCGCCCATTTTGCCACTCGACCGGTTGCGTCTCGGTTGTTCAGGATTTCTAATAGCGGAGCATCGCTGACGACTGAGATTGTATGATCCGAGAAGTAATGGGCAACTTTCTTTGCAGTCAAGTAGATCCCATACACAAACTTCTGGTAATGCGGGTATCTTTGCTTGGAGGGGGTCAATACTTCGGAAATGTAATAGATTGTGCGTTGGACTTTGTAGGCCTTGCCTTATTCTTCCCGCTCGACCGTGAGTACAGTGCTCACAACTTGTCTGGTGGCTGCGATGTACAGTAAGAGAGGCTCTTTGCTGACTGGGGTAGCAAGCACCGGATGGGTGGACAGCAGGGCTTTGAGCTCTTCAAATGCTAATTGAGCTTCAGAATTCCACTCGAACTTTTCGGATATCTTCATCAGTCGGTAGAGAGGTAATGCCTTCTCACTGAGACGAGAAATGAATCGACTCAAAGCGGCCAAGCAACCAGTTAGCTTCTGGATGTCGTGTACATGCTTGGGGCGCTTCATTCGGAGGATTGCACCGACCTTTTCTGGGTTGGCGTCGATTCCCCGTTCGGAAACAAGGAAACCGAGTAACTTGCCGCCCGGAACTCCAAATGTACACTTCGACGGATTGAGCTTGATATCATAGCTTCTCAAATTTGTGAATGTCTCAGCAATGTCAGTCAACAGGTCGTAACCTTTGTGCAACTTGACCACGATGCCATCCATGTAGGCTTCAACGTTCCGACTGATTTGTTTCAGCGGGCACTTTTGGATCATGCCCATGAAGGTAGCGCCAGCATTCTTGAGACCGAAAGGCATGGTGATGTAAAAGAAACACCCGAATGGGGTGATGAAAGTTGTCTTGATTTCATCGGGTCCAAACAGTCGGATCTGATGATACCCGAAATACGCGTCCAGGAAGGACAAACGCTCGCATCCCGTAGTCGAGTCGACTATATGATCGATGCGGGGGAGAGGAAAATGATCCTTCGGGCAGGCCCGATTGATATGCTTGAAATCGATGCACATGCGGAGAGACTTGTCCTTCTTGGGGACCATGACCACATTGGCAAGCCACTCGGAGTGGTAGATCTCGCAGATGAACTCAGCTACCAGAAGCCGAGCCACTCTTCGCCAATTGCCTTTCTCTTCTCCGCAGCGGACTGACGGAGATGTTCCTTTACGGGCTTCACTTTTGGGTCGACTCGCAAACGGTGCTCAGCCAGTCCCATGGGTACACCTGGCATGTCAGATGGTTTCCATGCAAAGATGTCCCAGTTCTCACGGAGGAACTGGATGAGCGCTTCTTCCTATTTGTTGTCGAGTGTAGTTGAGATGTGGGTCGGTGCTGCATTGGGGTCGGTGGGGTGAATCTGTATGGGCTTCGTCTCCCCAGCCGACTGAAAAGCTGACTCAGAAGCCGGCTTCTTGGCCCGCAGCAAATCACTCGGATCCACGTTCTTCTGGTACTCCTCCATCTCTACTGCCGCCATCTGCTCGTCGGCGATCTTCGAGCCTTTTTGGAAGCATTCTTCCGCTTTCTGACGGTTCCCCGTGACGGTTATAACACCGTTGGGTCCCGGCATCTTCAGCTTGAGGTACACATAACACGGTCGAGCCATGAATCTGGCGTAGGCGGGCCTACCCAGAATGGCATGATAAGCGATGTTGAAGTCCACTACTTCAAATGTCAGCTTCTCTTTGTGGTAATTCTTTGAGTCGCCAAAAACTACGTCGAGTGAGATTTGGCCAAGTGAGTCGGCCTTCTTCCCGGGGATGACCCCGTGGAACCTCATGTTGCTTTCACTCATCTTGGACATCAGAATGCCCATCCCACGGAGAGTTTCAGCATACAGAATATTCAAGCCACTTCCACCATCCATCAGGACCCTGGTCAAACCCGTGCCTTCGACCACTGGGTCGACCACCAGCGCCTGCCGCCCAGGGGTAGCGATGTGCGCAGGGTGATCGGACTGGTCAAATGTGATGGGGGTCTTGGGCCACTTCAGATACGTGGTTGTTTCCGGGGCAACCATGTTGACTTCTCTGTTGATTACTTTCAGTCGACTATTACTTTCAACGTCCGCAAAAATCACCAGGGTAGAGTTAATCTGGGGGTAACCTCCATCCACTTCTTTGTCCTCGGTCTCCTCTGATTCATTTTCCTTCTCAGTCGACTACTCTTTCTGGAAGCTCTGGATCAGGAGCCGTCACTGTCGAGTGGTGTGCTTGGGATAAACCAAGTTCCCCTCTTCGTCTTTCTTTGTGTGGACAGGACACGGCTCGTCAAGGACATCATTCCCAGCTTGATCTTTCACTTTCTTGGGGACCCAAGGCCCCTTGGGCTTTCCTTTGCCCTTCCCTTGGTTAACAACTGCAGCTTCGCCCTGAGCGGCTGGCTTGGCCTTGCGCTTGGGTTTCCGATTGGAGTTCCGATCATCTTGTCCGACTGGTTTCTTGCCGCTACGGAGTCGGTCGGCTTCTTCGCCGTTAGCATACCGACTGGCTATCTCCATCATCCGAGACAGGGACATATCTCCCGTTCGACCAAACTTCAGATTCAGCTCTCGGTATTGTACACCCTCCTTGAAGGCGCAGACTGCTTGGTGCTCAGACACATTCTCCACCATGTGGTGCAAGGTGGTCCATCTTTGTATGTAATCCCTCAAAGTTTCATTCGGATTCTGTATGCAATGTTGCAACTCCGCGAGCCCCGCGGGCCGTTTGCGGGTACCTTCGAAGGTCCGAATAAACACTCGGGCCAGCTCTTCCCAACTGTATATGCTCCCAGGGGCCAACTGATTCAGCCACGCTCGAGCCGAGCCACCCAACATCAGAGGAAGGTGTTTCATGGCTACGTCGTCGTTCCCACCTCCGATCTGCACAGCCACTCAGTAATCCTCGAGCCAGGTGTATGGCTTCGACTCACCGATGAACTTATTTACTCCCGCCGCCAACCTGAAGTTTGGGGGATCTCAGCGGCCCTGATTGCACTGCTAAAGCACTTGGGTCCAGAGATGGACGCTCGGCTTCCACTCGGACGGTCTCTGCCTTGCTCTTCTCTGAACGCTCTGTTCCTGTCGACCAGTCCCTGCACAAGAATAGACCTTGCATCGAAGTCGGGCCTCCGGGGATCTGGGGGAATTCTCCGCTCGCCGTCGCATAAGCGCCTGCCCTCTTGTCGCCTGGGCGAGAACGACCCGCTTCCCGGAGGAGGCGTAGGCACTCGACGGTGGTCGTGGTGACCGGGTCGACGGTCATACTGCTCATCATTCCGACCCAGATGCCGGTCTTGACGGGGGCCACGATCCTCACGCCTCGGGGGCGATCTTGGACTGTGAGCTGACCAAACGGTATCTGCAGCCACCGATCTGTTGTGAATCCTGTTGCGCGACTGATAAACAGCCGTGTTCTGTTCTCCGGCTGTTCGGAGCAGCGCCCGGATCTGCTGTAGGCCTCTCCCAAACTCCGACTGAGATGGTTGAATTGACTCCGTGATGCGAGCCACGGCTTCGAGGTTCTGGACAGGCGTACGGAACACCTGAGTCTCGCGTGGGAACGACTGCCGCGGCCGTCGATTGGATTCAGGGACCAATCGGCGGGCCCGTTCGTCAAGTGCGCGCTGGATATTCTCCAGACGTGCGCGCTCGGCCACGGTGGCCATGCGCATGGCTTCCAGGGCCCGGGCCTCTGGACTATCTCCCGTGATGGGAGTGAAGAGTGCGTCCTCATTGCGGCGGCAGAGCTCGTCCCTCTGCTCGGCAGTGAGGGTTGGGGAATGGACTCGTCGTGGTCGAATGAATGATCGTTGCCGCTGCCGCCGTCACTATCGCGAGGGAATCCTGGCGGACTGTGGCGTGAGTCGACCGTGAGGACTTCAGCTGCGGGGTCGCTGCTCCCGCACTCGGAAATCGAATATGTGAGCCCGACCGACGAATCGGCCGACCCGTAGAGGTATTCGTCGGGCTCGATGGCCGCAACTTGAGGGGTGGCCGCCTGGCGGGCCACTGCGTGTTTCACCCACCGCTGGAGCCACGAGCAACCGGATCGCTTGCGGTGGCATCCAGCGAGGACGACATATGATGAAGGAACCGGTAGGTACTGTGTCGACGGCTGCCGAAGAAGGACGCTGCAAGCACTGGCACGGAAGTGCGCAGCCCCACGGACGGGCAGTGCCTCAACGTCGAGGGGAGCCTCCTAGAGCCAAGCGGAGTCGTCGGTGACGAAGACGAGCGCGCTGAGTCGGATCTCGCGGCCCAACGCCAGACCACCACCAGAAACCATGATGAAGGAGGTCGGAGAAAAGTTTGCAACCTCACCAGAAGTCGCTAAGACACCCTGCCCCACGGTGGGCGCCAACTGTCGTAGTTCTAAGTCTGACTGTACGAGTAGGGGTACGTAAGAGGAGGCAAGGCCCTAGCTATGGTGAGATTGTACGTATGATGTATACGAGTTCAGGCCCTTCTCGGAGGAAGTAAAAGCCCTATGTCTCGGTGCCCGAAGGCGATCGACTGGAATGTATAGGGGTGTTTGAGTTACAGGGGTGCGAACCCTTGTACTGGAGGAGGGGTGGCTTATATAGTGCGCCAGGACCCCAGCCATGCCCCATGTTACAAAGGGTTCAATGTACATAAAGGCAGGCGTTACTGATAACACTTGCAGTAAAGAGTGATAAAGGCATTCATTGTTGCGGAGTGAATGCCGGACCGTTGTTGTCCTAAGGAACCTTTGACCTTCATGGGTCGAGTGTCTTGGAAGGGTCGAGTGAAGTTGAGTCGTCTGAACGGGGGTGTACAGTTGAGTGGATTGTCCCCTTGGGTTGTGCCAATCGACTGTTCTTGTTGCCTTTGATTTGTCTTTTGAGCTTCTGGGGTAGTGACCTTGGGTGGGGTATCTGGGTCAGGCCTGTGACCCTACTCTAGGTCTGTAACATCATCAGTGGGGTTATGTTTGACTCACAGGTAGTTTAGGATCGCTTAGTGATCATTACTAGTTTGCGACCGTTTATGTAGATGCTCATCTTATTCTTGTACTCGTAAGATAGCCACCATATAATGCTTAGCAGCTACTGCAACCTCACCACTTAACCTCTCCATACCCATTAAGCTTTGCTAGTCTTAGTACCCATGGTTATGGGATTGTTGAGTCCTCGTGGCTCACAGATACTACAACAACTGTTGCGGGTGCAGGTTTTTGATGACTTGACGTGAGAGCGATGTTTACTTGTGATGGAGTTCTTTCTTCTTCTTCTTCTTCGATCTTGGGATAGGTTCCTGGTCAGTAGCCTGGGATAGCAGGATGGATGTCGTGTGTTTTCATCCGTAGTTGGATGCTTTGTGTATGTTGTGTTGTATTCATGTGGCAATTGTATGACTTGTATGTATCCCCATCTATTTATGTAATGGTACGATGTAATGATATCCTTCTTGCTAAGCGCCCGAAATGCGGTTGTGCCCCAGTCACGAAGTTATCACGTGATCGGAATAGAATCGCATCTTGGGCGTGACATTCTACCAGTTTGTTTG
This sequence comes from Secale cereale, assembly GCA_902687465.1. Lineage (NCBI taxonomy): Eukaryota > Viridiplantae > Streptophyta > Magnoliopsida > Poales > Poaceae > Secale > Secale cereale. The sequence goes on from LR738715.1 coordinate 647,618,061, forward strand.
TCATGACCACGCTTGTGTACATAGGGTGGTTGTATCAACACTTGTACCACTCCAACTACTGCTCGAGCGTGTTTCCTCTCGGTTTTGGGGTGCGGTACTGGGATGTAGATGTCCGGCTATTTTGGTTATTGTTTCAATAACCGATACTACCAGACTTCATGACGTTTATAACGCCCGGGCTGCATCAGCCATTGTTTTCCTGCTCATAGCAGTTGTACCGCTCAAGTGCTTTTCTACATCGTATTGGTTAGATTCATGGGGCCATATTTAAGGGGCTCTTCTTCCCCAATGGTCCCAATTGATCTGAGTAAGTTTTCTCCCACCATTATTAACCTCTTAAAGCTTGCTTTCTCTCTATTCCTCCCATGATTCTTGCTTCTATTCGAGGGAAAAGAGAGACTAGATCTAGATCTACCATTATTTACTCTTGGGTTCTTGGGCACCCTAGACGGTTGGTGCTGTTAAGAAGTTAAATCATTATGGTGTAAATCTTTGGGAGCATCCCATTAAGTTGTGGAGATTTCCCCGGGCAATTTGTAGGGGTTTGGTGACCGCCCTTAAGGGTCTCCAATTGTACGGGTTTGGTGACGCCCTCGAGGGTCCCTTAGTGTAGTCACGACTTAGTATATTCACGACACCTTGCATTGTGTGAGGGTGTGAACGGAATATGGTGAGCCATTGTGGCGCTTGGGGAGCATTGTGTCTCCACACCGCTCTAACGGAGACTAGCATCCGCAAGGGTGTGAACTTTAGGATACGTCATCATCTCCGTGTGCCCGGGTTATCTCTTACCCAATCCCTTTACTTGTGCAATTACTTTGTGATAGCCTTCGTGCTTCAAGTTATATATCTTGCTATCACATAGTTGTTTATCTTGTTTACCATAAGTCGTTGGTTCACATAGTTAAGCCTAATTTATTTAGCTATTGTGATTGGTAAATTAAACAATAGTTTTATTCCGCATTTATTCAAGCCTAAACTGTAATTGTTTTTAAAGCGCCTATTCACCCCCCCCCCCTCTAGGTGGCATCCACATCCATTCATGGATGAACTAAGAAACAATTTTTGAGATGAAACTAAAAGATATTCTATCATTATAGGTGCAAAACTTTTAGACCAAGAAAAAGAAAGTCCATGAAAACATTAAAGAGCCATCGCAAAGCACTTGGATATTCCATGGACGATCTTACCGGTGAGAGAATATCAAAGAAAGCTAAATCTGAAATGATGGAAGTGGTAACAAAAGAGGTTGTCTAATTACTTGATGCCGGTATTATCTTTCATGTAGCCGAAAGCAAGTGGGTGAGCTGGTTTATTGCATTCAACCTAGGGCAGCCTCACCCGGGGTGAGCGCGAAACAAGGCCAGCCTAGCACGCCGGAGGCAATGACACGTCTCCAACACATCTACTTTTCCAAACACTTTTGCCCTTGTTTTGGACTCTAACTTGCATGATTTGAATGGAACTAACCTGGACTGACGCTGTTTTCAGCAGAACTGTCATGGTGTTATTTTTGTGCAGAAATAAAAGTCCTCGGAATGACCTGAAATTCAACGGAGAATTATTTTGGAATATATAAAAAATATCTGCGGAAAGATCCAAGCCAGGGGGCCCACACCCTCTCCACGAGGGTGGGGGCGCGTCCCCTCCCCCTGGGCGCGCCCCCCTGCCTCGTGGGCCCCCTCTTGCTCCACCAACGTACCCCCGGACACCATACATTCACTTTCGGGGAGAAAAAAAATCAGAGAGGAATAATTATCGCGTTTTACGATACGGAGCCGCCGCCAAGCCCTAATCTCTCTCGGGAGGGCTGATCTGGAGTCCGTTCGGGGCTCCAGAGAGGGGAGATCGTCGCTATCATCATCATCAACCTTCCTCCATCACCAATTCCATGATGCTCACCATCGTGCGTGAGTAATCCCATCGTAGGCTTGCTGGACAGTGATGGGTTGGATGAGATTTACCATATAATCGAGTTAGTTTCGTTAGGGTTTGATCCCTAGTATCCACTATGTTCTAAGATTAATGTTGCGATGACTTTGCCATGCTTAATGCTTGTCACTAGGGCCCGAGTGCCATGATTTCATATCTGAACCTATTATGTTTTCATGAATATATGTGCGTTCTTGATCCTATCTTGCAAGTCAATAGTCACCTACTATGTGTTATGATCCGGCAACCCCGAAATGACAATAGTTGGGACCACTCCCAGTGATCACCGTAGTTTGAGGAGTTCATGTATTCACTATGTGTTAATACTTTGGTCCGGTACTCAATTAAAAGGAGGCCTTAATATCCCTTAGTTTCCATTAGGACCCCGCTGCCACGGGAGGGTAGGATAAAAGATGCCGTCCAAGTTCTTTTCCCTAAGCACGTATGACTATATTCGGAATACATGCCTACATTACTTTGATGAACTGGAGCTAGTTCTGTGTCACCCCAGGTTATAACTTTTACATGAGGAATCACATCCGACATAATTATCCATCACCGATCCAATGCCTACGAGCTTTTCACATATTGCTTGTTGCTTATTTACTTTTCCGCTGCTACTGTTACAAAAAATACAAAAATACTACCGTTACTTCTATTGCTGTTACCACTATTTCCATATTACTTTGCTACTAAATTACCTTGCTATAGATACTAAGTTTCCAGGTGTGGTTGAATTGACAACTCAGCTGCTAATACTTAAGAGTATTCTTTGGCTCCCCTTGTGTCGAATCAATAAATTTGGGTTGAATACTTTACCCTCGAAAACTGTTGCGATCCCCTACACTTGTGGGTTATCAAGACTATTTTCTGGTGCCGTTGCCGGGGAGCATAGCTATATTCTTTAAGTCACTTGGGTTTTATATCTGTTGATCACTATGAAGAATTTGAAGGACTCAAAAACCAAGATCTTTCCCTCAACTACGAGTGGAGGTAAGGAATTGCCATCTAGCTCTGCACTTGATTCACCATCTGTTATGAGTAAATTTGCGACACCTACTCCTGCTATTGAATCTGATATGTCGCATGTTCTTGATGATGCCACTTCTGCTATGTATGATGAAACTACTTCTATGCTTGATAATACTGTGCCACTAGGTGAATTTCTAGATGAACAAATTGCTAAGGTTAGGGAGAATGCAAATATTGAAACTGATAATATTTATGAAAGTGATGATGAAGATTCTCCTCCTAGATATGAATTGCCTGTTATTCCTGAGGGTTATGTTATGGATGAAGAAACTGCTAGAGACTTTCTTGCTTTCAATGATAGATATGATCTTAAGAAATTATTACCTAAGCTGAACGAAAAGTCTTTGAATCCTAGAATGAAATATGACCCTGCTTTTGCTACTTCACCTATCTTTGTTACTGATAAGGATTATGATTTCTCTGTTGATCCTGAGTTAATTACTTTGGTTTAATATGATCATTTCCATGGCTATGAATCTGAAACTGTTGTGGCACATCTTACTAAGTTTAATGATATAGCCACCATGTTCACCAATGAGGAAAAGATTCGTTATTACTATATCCTTAAGTTATTTCCGTTCTCGTTAAAGGGTGATGCTAAGACATGGTTTAATTCTCTTGATCCTGGTTGTGTGCATAGTCCCCGGGATATGATTTATTACTTCTCTGCTAAATATTTTCCTGCTCATAAGAAACAAGCTGCCTTACGGGAAATATATAACTTTGTGCAAATTGAAGAAGAGAGTCTCCCATAAGCTTGGGGGAGGCTTCTCCCATTACTTAATGCTTTGCATGATCATCCTTTTCAGAGGAATGAAATACTTGATGTATTTTATAACGGACTAACTGATGCTTCCAGAGACCACCTGGATAGTTGTGTTGGTTGTGTTTTCAGGGAAAGAACAGTTGATCAAGCTGAATTATTATTGAATAATATGTTGGCCAATGAAAATAATTGGACACTTCCTAAACCAACTCCAAAGAAAAGGGGTGTTCTTTTTCTCAGTCCTAAAGATATGCAAGAGGCAAAGAAATCTATGAAAGAAAAAGGTATTAAAGCTGAAGATGTCAAGAATTTACCACCTATTGAAGAAATACATGGTCTTGATAACCCGACACAGGTAGTAAAGGTAAATTCTCTTTATAGGTTTGATGAAGGTGATATTCCTCGTTATAAGTCTGCTAGCCAATGCTTAGATGAGTTTGACAATTTTATTGTGAAGCAAGAAAACTTCAATGCTTATGTTGGGAGACAATTGCAACGTAATGCTTATATGATTGAACGCTTGAGTGATTATATGTCTAGAGTTAAAGGTGAATTGAAACTCATTAGTAAACATGCTTCTATGGTTACCACTCAAGTAGAACAAGTACTTAAGGCTCAGAATGATTTGGTCAATGAATTAAATAGTAAGAATAATGACTATGATGTTAGAGTTGCAACTAGAGGGGGAAAAGTGACTCAGGAACCTTTGTATCCTGAGGGCCACCCTAAGAGAATTGAGCAAGATTCTCAAAGAGCTAATTTAGATGCACCTAGTCCTTCTAAGAAGAAGAAAACGAAAAATGATAGGATTTTGCATGCCTCTAGTGAACCTGTCGCTGACACACCTGAGAATCCCAATGATATCTCTGTTTCTGATGCTGAGACACAATCCGGTAATGAACATGAACCTAGTGATAATGTTAATGATGATGTTCATGAGGATGCTCAACCTAGCAATGATAATGATGTAGAGATTGGACCTGATGTTGATCTTGATAACCCACAATCAAAGAATCAACGTTATGATAAGAGAGACTTTGTTGCTAGGAAGCACAGTAAGGAAAGAGAACCATGGGTTCAGAAACCCATGCCTTTTCCTCCTAAACCATCCAAGAAAAAGGATGATGAGGATTTTGAGCGCTTTGCTAAAATGATTAGACCTATCTTTTTGCGTATGCATTTGACTGATATGCTTAAAACAAATCCTTATGCTAAGTACATGAAAGATATTATTACCAATAAAAGAACGATACCTGAAGTAGAAATTTCCACCATGCTTGCCAATTACACTTTTAAGGGTGGAATACCTAAGAAACTAGGAGATCCAGGAGTACCTACTATACCTTGCTCCATAAAGAGAAACTATGTTAAAACTGCTTTATGTGATCTTGGAGCTGGTGTTAGTGTTATGCCTCTCTCTTTATATCGTAGACTTGACGTTGACACCTACTGAAATCTCTTTGTAAATGGCCGATAAATCAACTGCTATACCTGTCGGTATTTGTGAGGATGTGCCTATTGTGGTTGCAAATGTTACTATTCTAACGGACTTTGTTATCCTTGATATTCCTGAGGACGATAGTATGTCTATTATCCTTGGTAGACCCTTTTTGAATACTGCAGGGGCTGTTATTGATTGCAACAAAGGCAATGTCACTTTTCATGTCAATGGTAATGAGCATACGGTACACTTTCTGAGGAAACAACCTCAGGTCCACAGTATCAATTCTATTGGAAAAATCTCAACTATTACTATTAGAGGTTTTGAATTTCCTCTTCCTACTGTCAAGAAGACATATGATATTCTTATTGTTGTGGACATACATATCCACATTGAGGTAACCTAGTGTTATTCGAAAATTCTCCGGTTTCATGCTATTCGGAAAGATTTTATTAACAAGACTTGATCAACCTTGTTAATGGATTCCTTTTGATGAGCATGAGATGGGTGAATCTAGATAGCACAACCTTTTGTACCCTCCTTTTACTTTTTGTTAATTAGATTAAATAAAGCAAAAATAGTATTTTCTGTCTGTTTCCAGACTTATTTGTGCAATAAAAAATAACCCAAAAATAAAAGTTCTCCAAATGCCTAGAAATTGAAATATGATTTTTTTTTTCTAGAATACTTGAGAATATTTAGCACAAAAAACACAGCGAGGGGAGCCAGCACCTGGCCACGATGGTCCAGGGCGCGTCTACCCTCACAGGGCGCGCCCCTGCCTCGTGGGTTCCACGTGGGCCCCCTTTACTTATTCCTGCACCCAAACACTCCTTCTTCCTCCCAAAAAAACACTATCCAGCTCAAGCATGAGTTCTAGCTCATCTTGCTGCCATTTTCGATCTCCTTGCTCAAAGCTCCATTCACAAAACTGTTTGGGGAGATTATTCCTTGGTATGTGACTCCTCCATTGGTCCAATTAGATTTTGTTATAGTGCTTTATTTATTGCAAATTTTTGCTGTTGTGGTGACCTTGTTCTTGAGCTTGCATGTCAAATTTCTTTGGTCCCAAGTAGTTCTAATGCATGACATAGTCTCTAGGCACTTGTAGGAGTTGTTGCTATCAATCTTGTTGAGTTTGGTACACTTTTATTTTGAGTTACTAAAAATTTCAGAAAATTTCAGAAAATGCATAGGAAAATCATCCAAGGTGGTTCCTCAAGGAAGCAAGAACCAAGGCTCGCGATGCGTGAGCTGGACGATGAATTACCGAGGGAAGCTGAAGTGCGGCCTTATGAATGGCCGTCGGAGGAATTTATGGTTCGGGTAGGCATTAAGGAGGAGTTTGACGCATATGTGCGTAATGCTGACCTCGAGGGCTTCATGCAAGATAAGTGCCCTCAATACCGTTACTTAACGGATACCTTTGTGAGAAGGTTTAAATTTTCATCTTCACGTAATTCTCACACTGTCCTTTTTGATCTTTATGATAAATCTTACACCATGGATTTAGAAGATTTTAATGATGCCTGTAAGCTCCCGCAGTGGGGCAATATTAGTGATCCTCGCAAATCTGAATATAAGGACTTCCTTGCTAATATCACTGTGGGGGAATCTAGAGATATCACACAAGATACCATAGGAAGCATTCATTTTCCTGCTATACATTATTTTGCTCTCTTTATTGGTAGATGCATCAACGGTAAAGATGAGGCTTGTCATATGTGCGTCCCGGATCTTAGTGTTCTCAAGAGTGTTGTATTAGGTGATAGACAATATAACTTGGGAGCCATTGTTGCACGTAGGCTACATCATAATGGTTTAGATGGAGATTTATTTGGTGGGATTTATGCCACTCGCATAGCTCGTCGTCTTGGTGTGCCTATACATGAAAATGATGAACTATTACCACCTGCCTATCTAGATTTTAATGCTATGGTTAGCCATCGGTTCATAGAGAGGGATGAACTATCCCTCCAGTATTGACTAATCTTTGACAGGCGCCAGACTGTCCATATTGCTCTCCCTGCTCCTACCTTCTTTGACTTTCAGGCAAAAGGGAGACATATTATAACCAGGGAAGAGGCAAATGAGTATAAGGAGACAATGAGAGCAGCTCGTCTCCAGGATGCAGCTCGCCACGCAGTAGCCGCTGCATCTCAGTACAACCCCAACTACGACTATGGATATCCATCAGGCCAATATTGTCCATAGACCAACTTAGGCCAAAAGCCTAAGCTTGGGGGAGTACGTGTTTCTCACCGACATTACATTCATGTTCACACACTTCTTTTAGTCGTCGGTGCTCACACTCTTTCATTGTACCTTCCATGCTTAGTTTCATTTCTTTTCTTAGTCTTTTTCTTGTGTGTTAGAAAAACCTTAAGAAAAACAAAACAAAATTAGTTGTAGCTTTTTTAGCTAGTTTACTTTCTATGCCTGTAGTAGCAGTAATTAAAAGAAAACCCAAAAAGATTTCTCATTCTTCTTTTACTTGTTGGGAGCTTTCCCGTGTATATAGTTTATTTTCTTTTCTTTGGGGGTCAAGAGTAGAAGACCATGATGAAAATGTTTAGTGGCTCTTATATGCTTTATTGTTAATTTAACCTGGAGCCATATTACCTTGTCTTCTCTCTTGTATTAAATGCTTGCAGATTCCAGCTTAGTCCAATGCACGTGCAATATTATTATTATCCACACCGTTCGGTCGTGCGAGTGAAAGGCAATAATGACGATATATGATGAGCTAATTGAGATGAGAAAAGCTGGTATGAACTTGACCTCTCTTGTTTTTGTAAATATGATAGTTTATCGTTCCTGATTCAGCCTATTATGAATGAAACATGCTTGCAATGACAATTAGAGATCATAGCTGCTCATGACATGCTTAATTATATAGGAGTTAATAATGGTCTATCTTGCGTGCCAAAATGATATTAAAATGGTTGTGATGTGGTATGATAGGGTGGTATCCTCCTTTGAACGATTCAAGTAGTTTGACTTGGCACATATTCACGCATGTAGTTGAAACAAAATCAACCTAGCCTCCACGATATATATGTTCATGGTCATTTATATCCTACTCATGCTTGCATTCATTGTTGATTAATTTTAATGCATGTTCATGACTGTTGTCGCTCTCTAGCTGGTCGCTTCCCAGTCTCTTTCTAGCGTTCACCTGTACTAAGTGGGAATACTACTTATGCATCTACTTTCATAAACCCCAAAGTTATTCCACATGAGTCCACCATACCTTCCTATATGTGGTATCTACCTGCCGTTCCAAGTAAATTTGTATGTGCCAAACTCTAAACCTTCAAATGAAATTCTGTTTTGTATGCTCGAACAGCTCATCTATCAACTAGGGTTGTCTATATCTTCCATGATAGGTGGGTTATTCTCACGATGAGTGGACTCCGCTCATCATTCATGAGAAAATGGCTGGTAATCGGGATGCCCAGTCACATGCTCAAACCATAATAATTAAACAAAACTCCCCAGGGTTGTTGCTGGTTTAGACGGTACCCGTTGTTTCGGGCTAGCCGTGGAGTGTGCTTGTTGGTGGTTGAGGGAGTAAAAACTTTACCATTCTGTTTGGGAACCGCCTATAATGTGTGTAGCATGAAAGATATCGAGATTCTTGGTTATTATGTTGACAATGAGAGTATACCACTCAAAATATTATTCATCTCTATTTAAAAATCGAGCTATTGCACCTCTACAAATCCCTGCTTCCCTCTGTGAAGGGCCTATCTATTAACTTTTGTACTGAGTCATCATCCTCTTATTAACGAGCACCAGTTGGAGAGCACCTCTGTCATTTGCATGTGTTGCTATTAATTTGCATTGAGTATGATTATGACTGGATCTCTTTTACCATAATTACAATGTCTAGTCGGTCCTTGATCTTTAAAGGTGCTCTGCATTTATGTTTTGCGGTCTCGGAAAGGGCTAGCGAGATACCATCTTATTATATCATATTATGATTGTTTTGAGAAAGTGTTGTCATCCAAGGTTTATTATTATTGCTCGCTAGTTGATTATGTCATCGATATGAGTAGACATGAGACCTAAAAGTTATTGTGAATGTGGTTAGTTCATGATCTTGCTGAAAACTTGAATGCTGGCTTTACATATTTACAACAACAAGAGCAAACAGACTTTGTCAAAGTTTTTCTTTATCACTTTCAGTTTATCAACTGAATTGCTTGACGACAAGCAAAGGTGTAAGCTTGGGGAGTTGATACGTCTCCAACGTATCTACTTTTCCAAACACTTTTGCCCTTGTTTTGGACTCTAACTTGCATGATTTGAATGGAACTAACCCGGACTGACGCTGTTTTCAGCAGAACTACCATGGTGTTATTTTTGTGCAGAAATAAAAGTCCTCGGAATGACCTGAAATTCAACGGAGAATTATTTTGGAATATATAAAAAATATCTGTGGAAAGATCCAAGCCAGGGGGACCACACCATGTCCACGAGGGTGGGGTGCGCGCCCCCTCCCCCTGGGCGCGCCCCCTACCTCGTGGGCCCCCTGTTGCTCCACCGATGTACCCCCGGACTCCATATATTCACTTTCTGGGAGAAAAAAATCAGAGAGGAAGAATTATCGCGTTTTACGATACGGAGCCGCCGCCAACCCCTAATCTCTTTTGGGAGGGCTGATCTGGAGTCCGTTCGGGGCTCCGGAGAGGGGAGATCGTCGCCATCGTCATCATCAACCTTCCTCCATCACCAATTACATGATGCTCACCGCCGTGCGTGAGTAATCCCATCGTAGGCTTGCTGGACGGTGATGGGTTGGATGAGATTTACCATGTAATCGAGTTAGTTTCGTTAGGGTTTGATCCCTAGTATCCACTATGTTCTAAGATTAATGTTGCTATGACTTTGCCATGCTTAATGCTTGTCACTAGGGCCCGAGTGCCATGATTTCAGATCTGAACCTATTATGTTTTCATGAATATATGTGTGTTCTTGATCCTTTCTTGCAAGTCAAGAGTCACCTACTATGTGTTATGATCCGGCAACCCCGAAGTGACAATAGTCGGGACCACTCCCGGTGATGACCGTAGTTTGAGGAGTTCATGTATTCACTATTGTTAATGCTTTGGTCCGGTACTCTATTAAAAGGAGGCCTTAATATCCCTTAGTTTCCATTAGGACCCGCTGCCACGGGAGGGTAGGACAAAAGATGTCATGCAAGTACTTTTCCCTAAGCACGTATGACTATATTCGGAATACATGCCTACATTACATTGATGAACTCGAGCTAGTTCTGTGTCACCCTGGGTTATAAACTTTACATGAGGAATCGCATCCGACATAATTCTCCATCACCGATCCAATGCCTACAAGCTTTTCACATATTGCTTGTTGCTTATTTACTTTTCCGCTGCTACTGTTACAAAAACTACAAAAATACTACCGTTACTTTTATTGCTGTTACCGCTATTTTCATATTACTTTGCTACTAAATTACGTTGCTGCAGATACTAAGTCTCCGGGTGTGGTTGAATTGACAACTCAGCTGCTAATACTTAAGAGTATTCTTTGGCTCTCCTTGTGTCGAATCAATAAATTTGGTTTGAATATTTTACCCTCGAAAACTGTTGCGAACCCCTACACTTGTGGGTTATCACGCAACAACCTTGTTTGTTTTCTGGTTTTTTCATGCTTTTGCTTTTTTGCTTTCTTTATTTTAATTTTGTTTATATTTCCAAATTATATATATATATATATATATATATATATATATATATATATTAGTGTGGATTTTGTAACACCCAGTGACTATGTCACCCATCTGGGTGGTAAGTGCCACCCCATGTGATCTCCGTTCAATGCATGCCTCGTGATTTGTGCAAATATTGTGCTATCGTCATTCCTGCATCAGGAATCAGTTAATGAAGCATGGTAATGATCACACTAATATGGTTCTAGCAGAGTATGTGTCAGACTAGGAGGGGCCAAAATGCCATATGATGAATACTTAACCGAAACAATTCTTTAATAGTGTAAAAATACAATTACTTACTAACTTTCTGTAATAGGACAAAAAACTGGTTTGTGATTAAAACTTATATTACCAAAAAGAAGTTCTTCGTTAACTCAAAAAAGGATTCCAAAAAAATAGATCCTTGCGTACACACAGTGCAACAATTAATCTTGTTACTAAGTAGTGCTAATGAACTCGTTTCAATGCACTTGGACAAATGAAGGACTAATCAATGACATACCTAAAAGATGCTACACGGATCTTAAAGCCGGATCAGACGGATGTCGTAGGGGAGGAGATGCCCCCACGTGGCAAAGACATAATAATGTAGTTACCCCACATGTCTCATATAATATCATGTGGTAATATATATATATATATATATATATATATATATATATATATATATATATATATTACTTTATCATTATAAATATGTTCATATACTATATCTTAGATATTTCAAAGGAAGCTATACGAAAAATTGCAATTGAGTCCATAGGTTTTTGTATGTTTTGAAAATACCTTCAAATTTGTATGTATAAAACAATATAACAATAAAGTAGTATATACTACCTAAAAAGTAGCATATATAATATCCAAATATTCTTATATACTACACATACATACTATCACTTTTGACAAATACTACATACAACATAAAAAACTCATGTGAGGGTAACTACCACTGGTGGTAGATTTTTCTGTTGAAAACACTTTAACATTTTTTATATATTACAAAAACAGTTTATATGATTAACATTACGGGAAAAAACATTCGAGCACACACGAACGAAACCTGGCGAGACAGGATGAACTCTCACCATAATTCTCGAGCCAAATCTGCCTTCCGCCGGGTATCGGCATCCCTGTGTTGGGGGTTCTGCCTTCCGCCGGGTACACGCAACACAAGAAGGCAATTCCTATTTGACGCTTCAAGAGCCCGTTAGTAGTGTTTTTGCAAACGGGCGTCACTGAGCCGGCCAATCTAATGATTTCTTTGTTGTGTTTTTATTCGCAAAAAGTGCATTGTCCATGAATCGAACCAGCAAACTTCTTAATTATGGGATGACACTGCAACCACCACGCCACCTAACTGGATGTGGCAACGTTTAACTTTTTTCCCCTTTTATTCGTTCTTTTTTCCTGTTTTCCTATTTCCCTTTTTCTTTTCCCTTTTCTGTTTCTGCTTTATTCTTTTTTCTACTTTCTGATTCGGTAAATTGTTCACAAATACGTGAATGTTTCCTTTAAATCGATGGAATTTCTTTCAAAATCCATGAACTTTTTTTGACTTTCGATGAACTTTTTTTTTCAAATTCAATGATATCTTCACAAATTGGATGAACTTTTTCCAAAGTTGATGATTTTTTTTTCAAAATCAATGATCTTTTTTCAAATTGGCCAGCTTTAAAAAATCGGTGAACCTTTTAAAATTTGATGAACGTTTTTCAAATTTGACGTTTTTTTCGAATTTGATGAACTTTGTTTCAAATTGTGAATTTTTTCCCCAATATCGATGAACTTTTTCCAAATTTTTGTGAAGTGTTTTTCAAAATTGATGAAAATTAATGATCTTTTTCTTAATAGGGCAACATTTGTGTTGCATGTACATGAACTTTTCAGAAATTTGTGAAGTTTCATTTCTTTATAAATGAAAATCATGTATGAGCGGCTAGGGTAGTTTCAAACAGTAAGCGCTAGTTTTAGTCAATTCGAATGTGATGCCCTAGTGGTTAGCCAAACACCTGGTCAATTGTTTGGCGTGAGTTCGATTCCTGTCAGATGCTCCTTTTTGGGGGGTGTTTCTCACGCTTTTAATACCATTCTATGCGCCTTCGTGGGCTGGCCCACTAGGGGCCGGAGTGAGCGTCGGTTGTGGCTAGCGGCGCTAACAGCGCCGCATAGGAGCTCCCGGACATTCTGGTGGGGGTCGAAGAAAGGTGAGAGGAGGACAACTTGGGTATCCTAGGAGGTCATGTCACAACTGAAGTCCATGGGTGGCATAGGATTCTGGCATTGTTGGCACAACGGGCATTGCGCCTCCTGCAAGAGCCAGAGTCCTTAAGTGTCTGGATCCTCAAAGTTGTGTATTACCCATCCAGCTCAGTCCTTGAAGCGAAACTTTGTAAATCTCCATCGCAAGTGCGGTGATCAATAGTGGAAGGGCGTGCCACCCTGAAACCTAAGCTCATCAAAAGGACTGGAACAGGACATGATACTCACATATGGCTTGATAACTAGATTCCTTGAGACTACAAGTTGCGACCGGTATGTCCAAAGTCCCCTAACCCACCGCAATTGGTCTCTGACCTAGTTGATCATGCCTCGTCCTCGTGGGACGTGGGACTACTTGAGGAGCACTTTTTTGATGTGGACAAGACAGAAATTCTTAATATTCCTCTCAGCTGTAAGGCACAAGCGGACTTTTGGTCCTCGCACTACGAAAGAACAGTATTTTAACCGTCCAATCAGTTTACAGGCTTCTCGCAGCCAGAAAAAAACAGCGTACAAATTGGCTCAAAGGCAACCCTGGACACTCCAATGTTGGTGCAGACCGGCATTCGTGGTCAAAGCTTTGGGGTGTCACACTGCCATCAATGATTAGGGTATACACACGGCGACTTGGTAAAACATCTATTCCCACACGCGAAGTTAGGAAGCACGAAAATATGGCGGGCTCGGCAGAATGTTCTATATTGATTGCCAACATGCTAGGTGTGTATGGGCTCTTGTGGATGAAGAATCGACTGATGTAATTGTCTCCAATCGCACGGAAGATGCAAAAGTCTGGATGCTATGGCTAGTTGATATACTTCCGACGGCGGATCTCACTCGAGTCCTTGTCACTATATGGGGGATCTGGTGGGTGAGCCATTCACGATGAGCAGTTCCAAAGTCCCATGACACCCATTGCTTTATGCAGAAATTTCTAGAAGACTTGGATGTGGTGGCCTTTCTCAAAGTAAACCAGCCAAAGAAAATGCATGTAAAACCTAGGGGCATGCATGTGATTTCTAAGGAACTGCACGCAACAGTGGAGGATCAAAGTAATACCACAACTATGCCTACTAGTAGATCATAGCTACGACCCGATGACCATGATGCTAATATAAACGTGGATGGAGGTCTAGCTAGAGATGGTTCTAGGGGTGCGGCAGCTGCTATTTAAGGGGATAAAGATGGTAAATATATTCATGCTTCGGTCGTCGTCTCTGAATGACTCGTCGACCCAGTGACACTTGAAGCCCATGCACGCAAGAAAGCCCTCGCATTGGCCATTGATCTTCACCTCGATTTGATGTGCATTGCTTCGGATTGTCTATAAGTGGTTGCTAATATTCCGTCGACAGCCCTGTGTCGAGATCACTTTTCAATAGAGTTTGTTCCGAGATGTTAAATTTGTCCACGAGAAACGGCAATTTAACATAGATGGTTCGCAACCTCGCCAAAGCGGCATCCACTCTCTCTACCGGCGCCATGTGTGGCTCTCTTTTTTACGTGTGGGGCTTAGATTTGTCGAGATTATTTGCATTCTTTTGAACATTTGCAATTCATAAAGGATGCATTTACTTAAAAAGGAAAAAATTCTAAAATAAACCTTGAACTTATAGATGAAAGCTAAATCGAACCTCAAACTTCAAATCCCGGAAATCAGCACACCGAACTCTCTGATCCCGGTCTATTTTCAACCTCGAGTGAGTTCCCAAACAGGGATTGTCGACGTGGCATGTTAAATCCCGGGATTGCTGGCTGTGGATTTGACTGGGCTGGCCCATCAGGCACGAAATGATTTTTTTTCTTCTTTTTACTTAAGTGCAACGTAAAAAATATTTCTCTTCCTTAAAGCGGAATGTGACAAAATCTACTTGGGCAGATTCTAACTTGGGACCTGGCAGATTATAGCTCATCATGCTGGCAACTAGTACAGACAACTATGAGGGATATTATAAGAGGCCCAATATATTTAAGCACAGGCCAAAGCGTTGAACTTTGGAAACATTTTTTAGGGGCAAACAAATATTCAAAACATAAACAATTTTCGGAATGTATGGACATTTTATAAAGTGTGAGCACATTATTAAAATTCTAAATACTTTAGGAAACCCACGATCTTTTTGAAAAAGCAATCAATTTTGAAAAAGCAAACACTTTTTGAAACATGAAGAATGCGAACACCTTTTGAAAATTGTAAAACTGGGAACAAATTTTGAAACCTGACCAAATGTGTAAAGATTTTTCTTGTGACATCTAAAAAATATCATGAGTTTGGATAAATGTATGTGACATTTTAAAAACAAATTGTACAGTGTAAAATAATATACTTGTGACTCAAAAAGAATAAAAAAATTGTGTTTGTGACATTTTAAAAAAAGTGTATAGAATGTACAAAAAATGTTTGCGTGATGTAGAAAAATGTATCATATCCTTAAAAGACTATATGTGACATGTGAAAAATGTATACAATTTTAGAAATGTGTAGCAATGTAAAAAAATGTTTGTGTTGTTTATAAAACAATTATTGTTGTTACTAGTAATCATGCATGTGCAACGCACCTATAACAATGCTATTTTTCAGTTTGTCCTAAGAAGCAATTATTTTTCAGGGGGTAGGGCGCGCCCCCACCCTCGTGGTGGCATCTGGACACTTCTGGTCCATCTCCGCTACTTTGTAGGCTTCTTCTGGTCCAAAAACAACATCCGTGCAATTTCAGGTTAATTGGACTCCGTTGGGTATTCCTTTTCTGCGATACTCAGAAACAAGGAAAAAACAGAAATTGTCACTGGGCTCTGGGTTAATAGGTTAGTCTAGAAAATCATATAAATGAATGTAAAACATCCAAGATGGATAATATAATAGCATGGAACAATCAAAAATTATAGATACATTGGAGATATATCAAGCATCCCCAAGCTTAATTTCTGCTCGTCCTTGAGTAGGTAAATGATAAAACAGAATTTTTGATGTGGAATGCTATCTAACATAATTCTCAATGTAATTCTCTTTATTGTGTCATTAATGTTCAGATCCGAAAGATTTAAGACAAAAGTTTAATATTGACATAAGATTAATAATACTTCAAGCATACTAACAAAGCAATTATGTCTTCTCAAAATAACATGGCCAAAGAAAGTTCATCCCTACAAAATCATATAGTTTGGCTATGCTCCACCTTCGTCACACAAAATACCCAAATCATGCACAACCCCAATTTCAGCCAAGCAATTGTTTCATACTTTAGTATTCTCAAACTTTTTCAACTTTCACGCAATACATGGGTGTGAGCCATGGACATAGCACTATTGATGGAATAGAGTGGTGGTTGTGGAGAAGACAAAAAGGAGGAAGATGGTCTCACATCAACTAGGCGTATCAATGGGCTATGATGATGCCCATCAATATATATCAATGTGAGTGAGTAGGGATTGTGATGCAACGGATGCACTAGAGCTATAAATGTATGAAAGCTAAACAAAAGAAACTAAGTGGGTGTGCATCCAACTTGCTTGCTCACGAAGACCTAGGACATTTGAGGAAGCCCATCGTTGGAATATACAAGCCAAGTTCTATAATGAAAATTTCCACTAGTATATGAAAGTGACAAAACAAGAGACTCTCTATCATGAAGATCATGGTGCTACTTTGAAGCACAAGTGTGGAAAAAAGATAGTAGCATTGTCCCTTTTTTGGAGGCCTTTTTTTGGCCTTTCTTTTTTTTTGGCCTTTTTTCGAGGCAATGCTTTAATAATGATGATCATCACACTTCTATTTATTTACAACTCAAAGATTACAACTCGATACTAGAAAAAAATATAACTATATATGGATGCCTCCGGCGGTGTACTAGGATGCGCAATGAATCAAGAGGGACATGTATGAAAAATTATGCATGGTGGCTTTGCCACAAATACAATGTCAACTACATGATAATGCAAGGCAATATGACAATGATGAAGCGTGTTATAATAAATGGAACGATGGAAAGTTGCATGGCAATATATCTCGGAATGGCTATGGAAATGCCATAATAGGTAGGTATGGGGGTTGTTTTGAGGAAGGTATATGGTGGGTGTATGGTACCGGTGAAAGTTACGCCGTACTAGAGAGGCTAGCAATGGTGGAAGGGTGAGAGTGCGTATAATCCATGGGATCAACATTAGTCATAAAGAACTTACATACTTATTGCAAAAATCTACAAGTCATCAAAACAAAGTACTACACGCATGCTCCTAGGGGAAGGGTTGGTAGGAGTTAGCCATTGCGCGATCCCGACCTCCACACAAAGGAAGACAATCAAAGAAATACCTCATGCTTCAAATTTGTTACACAACGGTCATATGTGCATGCTACGGGACTTGCAAACCTCAACACAAGTATTCTCAAATTCACAACTACTCTACTAGCATGACTCTAATATCACCATCCTCATATCTCAAAACGATCATCAAGTATCAAACTTCTCATATTATTCAAGGCACTTTATATGAAAGTTTTTATTATATCCCTCTTGGATGCCTATCATATTAGGACTAAATTCATAACCTAAGCAAATTGCCATGCTATTCTAAAAGACTCTCAAAATAATATGAGTGAAGCACTGAGAGTTCATCAATTTCTTCAAAAATAAAACTACCATCGTGCTCTAAAAAGATATAAGTGAAGCACTAGAGCAAACGACAAACTACTCCAAAAGATATAAGTGAAGATCAATGAGTAGTCGAATAATTATATAACTATGTGAAGACTCTCTAACATTAAAATTCAGATCTTGATATATTATTCAAACAGCAAGAAAAACAAAATAAAACGACATTACAAGGATAGCACACATCATGTGAAGAAGTAAAAACTTAGGCTCAACCGTTACTAACCGATAATTATCGACGAAGAAAGGTGGGATGGCAACTGGGGCATCCCCAAGCTTAGATCCTTGAGACTTCTTGAAATATTATATTGGGATGCCTTGGGCATCCCCAAGCTTGAGATTTTGTGTCTCAATTCCTCTCATATCATAGTTTCCGAAATCTTAAAAACTTCATGCACACAAAACTCCACAAGAACTCGTGAGATAAGTTAGTATAAATCAAATCAAAACCTTAACATTCTCTACTGTAGGAAATCACTAAATTTATAATCTGACATTGCATACTAAATGCCTCTGGATATTTAATACTCCTATCCTCAAATAGAATCATTAAACATACAAACATATGCAAACAATGCAAACATAACAACAATCTGTCTAAACAGGACAGTCTGTAAAGAGTTGAATTGTTCTCATACTTCCCTAACTCAAACAATTCTGAAGAAAATACCACGTTACAGAGAACTTATTCATGCTCACCGTGTAAAAATTCCAAGATTTTATCACGTTCTGACTATCTAGAAGAATTCAGACAATAATAGAAAACTTTTTGTTTTCAAACAGCAACACAAAGACTTGTAAAATAAGCATGGTAAAGGCTAGACTTGACATTTTATTGAAAAAAAGATAGAAAAATGCCTCTGAATAACAGCGAGCAAATATAAACAAAAGAAAATGACGCTCCAAGCAAAACTCATATCATGTGGTGAATAAAAATATAGCCTCAAGTAAAGTTACCGATAGATTAAGACGAAAGAGGGGATGCCTTCCCGGGGCATCCCCAAGCTTAGGCTTTTGGTTATCCTTGAATTTTACCTTGGGGTGCCTTGGGCATCCCCAAGCTTAGGCACTTGCCATTCCTTATTACATAGTCCATCAAATCTTTACCCAAAACTTGAAAACTTCACAACACAAAACTTAACGGAACTTCGTGAGATGCGTTAGTAAAACAAATCCAATCCTTACTTGTAGGTACTGTTGTGAACTCATTCTTGTTTCATAGTGATATAATATCTACTATATTCCAACTTTACCATGGTTCATACCCCATGATACTACCCATAGATGCATCAAAATAGGCAAACAACACAAGAAAACAGAATATGTCTTAAACATGGTACTCTGTAAAGATGTGAATTGATGTAAAACCTATGCATCTCTAAAAATTCTGAAGAATTAGGAAAGCGGGAGAAATCTGTAGTTTAGAGATCTGTAAAAAAATCAAGAATTTATCACGTTCCAGTAATCAGAAATAATTCAAACATTGGGCGCAAAAGTTTCTGTTTTTCAGCAAAACCAATCTACTATCTTCCAAATCATCCCAAAGGTCTTACTTGGCACTTTCTTGAAACAAAATCTATAAAACATGATTACTGCAGTAGCTTAATCATGTGAACACACAAAAACAGTAGGGGTAAATTTTGGGTTGTCTCCCAACAAGCGCTTTTCTTTAATGCCTTTTTAGCTAGGCATAATGATTTCAATGATGCTCACATAAAAGATAAGAATTGAAACATAAAGAGAGCATCATGAAGAATATAACTAGCACATTAAAGTCTAACCCACTTCCTATGCATAGGGATTTTGTGAGCAAACAACTTATGGGAACGAGAATCAATTAGCATAGGAAGGGAAACGAGCATAACTTCAAGATTTTAAGCACATAGAGTGGAAACTTGATATTATTGCAACTCCTACAAGCATATATTCCTCCCTCATAATAATTTTTAGTAGCATCATGAATGAATTCAACAATATAACCAGCACATAAAGCATTCTTTTCATGATCTACTTGCATAGAAATTTTACTACTCTCCACATAAGCAAATTTATTCTCATCAATAGTAGTGGGAGGAGCAAATTCAACAAAATAACTATCATGTGAAGCATAATCCAATTGAAAATTAAAATCATGGTGACAAGTTTCATGGTTATCTTTATTCTTTATAGCATACGTGTCATCACAATAATCATCATAAATAGGAGGCATGCTTTTATCATAATAAATCTGCTCATCAAAACTTGGGGGACTAAACATATCATCTTCATCAAACATATCATCCCCAAGCTTGTGGCTTTGCATATCATTAGCATCATGGGTATTCAAATAATTCATACTAATAACATTGCAGTCATGCTCATCATTCACATATTTTATGCCAAGCATTCTATGTAATTCTTCTTCTAGTACTTGAGCATAATTTTCCTTCCCATCATTTTCACGAAAGATATTAAAAAGATGAAGCATATGAGGCAACCTCAATTCCATTTTTGTAGTTTCTTTTATAAACTAAACTAGTGATAAAACAAGAAACTAAAAGATCCGACTGCAAGATCTAAAGATATACCTTCAAGCACTCACCTCCCCGGCAACGGCGCCAGGAATTGCTTGATGTCTACTACGCAACCTTCTTCTTGTAGACGTTGATGGGCCTCCAAGTGCAGAGGTTTGTAGGACAATAGCAAATTTCCCTCAAGTGGATGACCTAAGGTTTATCAATCCGTGGGAGGCGTAGGATGAAGATGGTCTCTCTCAAATAACCCTGCAACCAAATAACAAAGAGTGTTTTGTGTCCCCAACACACCCAATACAATGGTAAATTGTATAGGTGCACTAGTTCGGCGAAGAGATGGTGATACAAGTGCAATATGGATGGTAGATATAGGTTTTTTTATATGAAAATATAAAAACAACAAGGTAACTAATGATAAAATTGAGCATAAACGGTAGTGCAGTGCTTTGAAACAAGGCCTAGGGTTCATACTTTCACTAGTGCAAGTTCTCTCAACAATAATAACATAAATGGATCATATAACAATCCCTCAACATGCAACAAAGGGTCACTCCAAAGTCACTAATAGCGGAGAACAAACGAAGAGATTATTGCAGGGTACGAAACCACCTCAAACATATTCTTTCTGATCAATCTATTCAAGAGTCCATAGTAGAATAGCACGAAGCTATTCTTTCTGTTCGATCTATCTTAGAGTTTGTACTAGAATAACACCTTAAGATACAAATCAACCAAAACCCTAATGTCACCTAGATACTCCATTGTCACCTCAAGTATCCGTGGGCATGATTATACGATATGCATCACACAATCTCAAATTCATCTATTCAACCAACACAAAGAACTTCAAAGAGTGCCCAAAGTTTCTACCGGAGAGTCAAGATGAAAACGTGTGCCAACCCCTATGCATAGATTCCCAAGGTCACGAAACCCACAAGTTGATCACCAAAACATACATCAAGTGAATCAATAGAATACCCCATTGTCACCGCAGGTATCCCACGCAAGGCATACATCAAGTGTTCTCAAATCCTTAAAGACTCAATCCGATAAGATAACTTCAAAGGGAAAACTCAATCCATTACAAGAAGGTAGAGTGGGAGAAGCATCATAAGATCCAACTATAATAGCAAAGCTCGTGATACATCAAGATCGTGCCATCTCAAGAACACGAGAGAGAGAGAGAGAGAGAGAGAGAGAGAGAGAGAGAGAGAGAGAGATCAAACACATAGCTACTGGTACATACCCTCAGCCCCGAGGGTGAACTACCCCCCCTCGTCATGGAGAGCGCTGGGATGATGAAGATGGCCACCGGAGAGGGATTCCCCCCTCTGGCCGGGTGCCAGAACGGGTCTAGATTGGTTTTCGGTGGTTATAGAGGCTTGCGGCGGCGGAACTACCGATCTAGGTTATGTTTTGGAAGTTTGGGTATATATAAGAGGTGCTGGAGTTGGAAACAAAATCAGGGGGGTCCCCGAGGCGGCCACGAGATGGGGGGCGTGCCTAGGGGGTAGGGTGCGCCCCCACCCTCGTGGTGGCCTCGTGACTCTTCTGGTCCATCTCCGGTACTCCGTGGGCTTCTTCTGGTCCAAAAACAACCTCCGTGCAATTTCAGGTCAATTGGACTCCGTTTGGTATTCCTTTTCTGCGATGGTACAAAAAATAGAAACTGGCACTGGGCTCTGGGTTAATAGGTTAGTCCCAAAAATCATATAAAATAGCATATAAATGCATATAAAACATCCAAGATGGATAATATAATAGCATGGAACAATAAAAAATTATAGATACGTTGGAGACGTATCAACATGGATTCAGATGCCCCAAAGGTTTGGTTCATTTTGTGATTGCTTGCAGCAATGCAATTTAAGAGGAACAAATAATACTGTTGAGTTAGGAAAAAAACTCTGACTTCCTTATTTTTCTCCTAAGAGAACCAATTCATCTTGAGTATACCACAACCTAAAATTGGCATTATCCACTATCCTTACCATTGCAAATACTTGTGAAAAAAGATACAGTGAGATTTTTGAGTATACCACACCTAAAATTGGCACTATCCAATATCCTTACCATTGGAAATACTTGTAAAAACAGATACAAACATTTTAGCAAAATCACATTCGATTTAAAGAATTATCGCATCTATCAACTGATCGTCTTCAGTCACCGGCTTGCCACCTGCTGTACAGGCTACAGAAGTGCTCCGCATCAGGGTAGGGGCGCTGTATTGTTGAGGACGACAGGAGAGTGGTGTTGTGCAGGCGATGGACGTGGCCAACGGGTGGAGGGCATGGATGGCATCCCCCCACCAGCGTCGGGCGGGAGGGCATCTCGCGCCATAGAGGAGGCCGGCGTCGGTGGCTTGCGAGAGGCGAAGATGAGGAGGGGGAGGAGAAGGCGCGCGACTGCTGGGAGGTGGGGATGAGCGCAGTGGTGGCCGATGGTCGGCGAGAGGTGCAAGAGGAGGAGCGCGGGGGAAAGCGCGTACCGGGGCAACCGAGCAGGACGGCAGAGCGTGCAGCGGACGGCGTGCGCCACAGGGAAGGCGGACGGGTGGGCCGATCACAGACGATGCAGCCCCTCCCTTCCGGCAGCGCATCTGCGCATGGCGCAGCCGCGTTGCCATCCTAGGGCACTGGACCGCGTGTACTTTCGCCTTTTAGGAGAGGCGGGCGGCGACCTGGCCGTGATTAGTTTCCGTAATTACTGCTTCCTAATAAGCGGATAGTTTATTTCTTTGCGGTGGTGGAGTACGGTTAGTCAATATAAATTGCTAAGTGCACACAGAGAATAAATTAGATCAAGGCTAACGATTAAATTAAGTTTAGTGGGCCTTATCATGCGGTGGTAATAGACCCGTGTATATTTATGGGTGCGTTTAGAGAAATTCTTGTTTGATTGTTTATTAGTAGTGGAGAAGAAAATGTAAACTGTGTATATCGAAAAATATTACTGTGTATTAAAAAAGTATTGAAACATGTATTTAAAAAATGTACATAATATATTTAGAAGTGTCAAAAGTGTATCAAAAACATTTCATGTTTGCGCTAAAAATTCACATTGGATACTGAGAATAATTAGACTTGTGTAAAAAAGAAAACCAATTACCGATAAAGAAACAAAATAAATGCAAAAAAATGAAGAAAATCAAAAAGAAAAATAAATAATTATAACGAAGAAAGAAAAACCAAAGAAAAAACAAAGTATAAAGAAGACAAAAACAGAAGAAAACCAAAAACAAACAGGAGCAGCGCGAGCAACTGCGTTAATGGGCCGACCCAACTCAACAAATACCAGCTAAATCTCCACTACTATTAAACAAAACAAGAACTTTCTTACGTGCACCCCACAATTAGACCCACGATACCACACAACCCAATCAGCACCACACGATTAGGCCCACAAATCTCAAACTAATAGATAGGATTAATCTAATCTATTCACGATGTGCACTTAGTAATTTCTGTCGACTGACCATACTCCGCCACCAAGGAAAATAGGTCCATGCCATCGTACCCTGCTAAATAAAAGGAAACACTACTAAATAAAAGGAAGAGGTGAAAAAAGTGCCACCAGAATTTCGTTTTCCTATGTGCCGGTACTAGCCATACTCTCCTCGGTCCGGTCGACCCAAAGCGGCTCGACCTGCCGCCGCCGGTGCCCTACCCCATACTATGGTCCTCCTTCTCCTCCGCGGCGACCATCGAACCCCTCCACCCTACAAGTGTCGCCATCGCCGCTTCCTCTTGACCTCTGCCTCAACCGCAGTGGTTCAGCGTGGTGGCGCGGGATCCACGCGGGCCGTCAGCGAGGACTGGATGAGGCGGTTGACCCGGACGGCGGACGCTGCGTCGCCCAGCTCAACGCATGGAAGGAGGACGAGTGGGGTATCGATTTGTAGTATGAGCGGAGATACCGTTGCAGCCACTGTCACTACTCCTCGCCCGGCCCCGAGTGCGAGGTGTTGCCCCGCTCTTCTTTGCAGGTCTGGCGCAGGAAATTCGGCCGTGCAGGCGCGATGCCGTGGTCGCCGCCTCCAGCACAGAGGCCACTTGCAACAGCATGGTCTGGCCAACGGGTGCTATGCGCTCAGGCTGGATTGGTAGAGGAGCGTGATTGAGTCGGTGACGGTGCGGTGGTGCTTGCAAGCCCGACAGACCTGACGAGTAGGATGTTAGACGACGGGTGACGGGATCAATAGCAATTTGGGTATTCAAATGTGGGTTGGGGAACTCTGGGTGAGTACCTACTGTTCTGTATGTATGCACATAACTTACAAAGACTACGATAACAATGTGAATTATGAAAGTTTGGTATTGCTCATAGTGGTACGCACACCATTTTCTTCAGTGATATATACATCATTTATCAATTCTATAATCGTTCCTGGTATATCAAAGTGGAATTTTTCTTTTTCGAGATTGACGTGCAGAGAAACTGTGTCTCGCCTTTCTTTCTTCGTTCTTACTCTGATATTTCTCTTCCCTGCTTTTCTTTGCTCTGATGAGAACTCCCTCCCATCTTCCACATCGAAGAGCAGCAAGCGATGAATTGGCTTGATGCATTGGCTTGATGCAAATGGTCATGTCTAATGCCCAACATGATACAAAGGTAATGCAGGTGTTGTGTAAATTGTAACGAATTGATTTTTTTAAACGTACAAAGAATTTGTGGTGAATTCCAAGTACACAAAAGGTACATAGATTTTGTGATGAATCCATGTTTGGATTTTTTTTTTTGCCTCTCTATCTCCAACTCCATTGATCCAAGACTATTTGGATTCTTTTTTTAGATGATCACTATTTGGATTCTTCTCCCTTCACGACTGCAGTTACCTCTCTTTTGGTTCACTAATTCATTTTTTTTTGTCTCCAACACCATTGATCAGATCCGTTTCATTTTGTACCAATGCAGATAAGCAAGTGTAGAATTAATGTAGATAAGCAAGGGTAGGAATGCTTCACTCTTTGTGATGAACAGATTGCATAAGTAGTAGTAATGCATCTGCTGGTTTGTATTTGATCTGAGTGAAGTGTACCCAATTAAAGGTAATTTGAAGATCCTACACGAGAGTATATTCCGTTTTTTATTAACCCGCAACAAAATAGGTATAGGAAAGTGTACTTTTGTGAATCGTATTGTTCTCGCTTCTCTTATTGTACTGTATTAGGTTGTTCATGTTCAAATTCTTCAGCGATTTGTTCACATGAAAGGTACTTCTGTAAATCATTTTGTCAAATTGGAATGGATAAGATACATATACATGTATCCTTCCCAAAAACTAGCATCAATTTTTCATTTGTTCTGTGAGATAATTCCTTTTTCTTTTGGATAGCTTTTGGAGATTTTTAAGATAGCTTTTTCTGTGAGGACCTGATGCTCAAAGGACCTTAAGAACTAACAGTCACGTTTTAATGTGTTTTTTTTCCTCTCAGACACATGCATAAGTTTTGTCTCCCTGTGTATTAAAAGAATGGTGAAAAGGTGAGAAAAATAGTATAAACTGGGGACAAAGGATCATGCTTTCAAGCTTGGTCATGTTTCACATTAATCCTTCTGCTTGTATTTCTTATCATATTTTTTAACCATATCAACAATTGTTGGGTTGAGAATACCGTCAGATATAAGCTTCTACTTCTCTTGGATGATTTTGTAATTAAAGGTGAGATATTGAAAATAGCATGCATCACATTATTTTAAAACTACACATGTTCTATAATATAATATGTGTTAGTTGCACGTGCAAACTTACTAGTTCTCTAAAGGTTAAAAATAAATCGGGATCAGAGAGTTTGTTGTGCTAATTTCAGTGACTGAGAGTTCAGGATTTGATTTAGCTTTGGCCTACAAGATCAAGATTTATTTTAGACTTTTTCACTAAAAAAAAAGATCCCACACAAAAACCAGCAGCGTGCAAACCGCGGGCTCCTCCGTCTATTCCGTGGTAGTATTCGCGACTCGCAAGTCACCACGAACGACATGGGCGCCTCAGAATGTCGACATGGACGAAATACCCTTGGCCCACAAGCCCCCCGACCGCGCGTGCTCGCCACCCGTTTGGCCGGCGGGTATAAATGGTGGTGCGCATCGCCCTGAGCCGCACGCCGCCGCGCACCGTCTTTCAGAGCAGTCAACTGAACAGCAGCCAACCAAGCGTCCCAGCCGGTCACTGCCGCGGGGTCTGGGCGTCCCGGGAACTGCAGGAACGATGCAGTCGCTGCAGGACAAGGCGTCGGAGTGGAGCGGCGTCGCGGCCGCCGACGCCTTCGCCATCGACGAGGTCAACGTCTTCGAGGCGCTTGGCGGCACCCCGCAGCCCTTCGTCGACCTCTCCACCAACTTCTACACCAGGTCAGCCCCGATCTGCTCCTCCCGTCTCCTCTGATCTGGGTTTCCCCCCTTCTCTGATTTTGTCGTCTGACTTCCTGGCCGTGGTTGGATCGACGGAACAGGGTTTATGAGGACGAGGAGGAGTGGTTCCGGGAGATATTCTCGGGGTCCAAGAAGGAGGACGCGATCCAGAACCAGTACGAGTTCTTGGTGCAGCGGATGGGCGGCCCACCGCTATTCTCCCAGAGGAGAGGTAACTTGATCAAATTAGCGTCTCTGTAACTTGACTGAATTGGCGCTCTTCTCCCAATTGGCTCCTTAGAGCCCTGAAATATCCAGGTTCACTGCCCAATTGCCATTCAAGATGGTGCTTATGTTGAATCATATGGACCTCCTATTAATGTTTTGAGTTGAAATGCTTACCCTGTTTCCACGTGTGCAAATGTTTCAGCTGGCAGTTTGTAGAATTGTGGAAATTACATTTCAGGTCATCCTTCTGCAGAACCATTAAGCTTCTCTTGATAGCAACATCATACTATCGCTGTTTGCATCGGATTATTTTGTTCTTTCACCCTAGCTATCAGGCAGCACTATTGGGCGTTTAGGGTGTGTTTGGATTGTGGCCAAAGTGTACCATATCAAAATTTTGGTCATGACCCAAAGATTGATCTTTGTTTGGATTGTTGCCAAATTTTTGGCATGCCAATGAACTCTAGCCAACTCTAGTTCATTTTTCTTGCCAATGTTGGCCAAATCATGGGCAACCAAAACCTCAACCAAAATTTTGGCTAGCCAATGCTTTGGTGGGGCAACCTTGGGCATAAACCAAACACACCGCTAATGCCTGAGACGTGGAGATGATTTTCTGCTCTGTTTGTCTCTGTATCTTGATTGAATTGGCGCTCTTCTCCCAGTTGGCTCCTTTTAGCCCCAAAATATCCCTGTTTCCACATCACAATTGCCTTTGAAGATGATGCTTATGTTGAATCATATGTGCTTCCCATTAATGTTTTGAGTTGAATTGCTTGCCTGTTGCATAATAGCATTCACGTGTGGAAATGAAACGATCAGTATTTGAAAACTGAAATTGACTTAGCAGTTCATTCTTAAACCTAAACTTTTAGGAAAGACAAGCAGTTTGTAGAATTGTGGAACTCGGCTCCCGTTTAATTACATTTCAGGTCATCCTTCTGCAGATCCATTAAGTTTTTCTTGATAGCAACAGCATATTACCATTGTTTTATTGGATTATTCCTTTGTTTTCACCCTAGTTATCAGGCAGCACTATTCAGTGTTTAATGCCTGGGACTACATAGAGATGGTTTACAGATCTGTTCCTCTGTAAGTTAAGTTTGTTACTGAATCAATCATTTATCAGATGGGAGTGAATTAGAATTACAGTCTGTTATGTCAGGAGACTATTTTTTCTTTTACTAAAATGGATTAGAATTACACAGATGGACTATGTTAGTGCCAAAGGGTGCTGGAAAAATTCGTACAGAGAATTACATTTGATCAAATCATGAAAGCTGCAAAAATGATATAGGGAACAAGGATTAGAGTCTGACAGCGGAATTCCGTAGCAATTACGGAACGCCATCCGAATTGGGGACCGAGGTCCCTAAACCAGTGGCGCCTGCCTGAACCCAGAGATGAGCTTTTTTTTCAGTGATAGTTAAAAAGCTTTGAACTGAATTTCTCTGATGTAGAAAGGTTCTCCTAGTTCCCTCCTTCTGAAATTCCCAAATCACCACAACGATCATCTAAGTTGCATACTTACAGTTCTCAGTCAAGGCATGTGCTCTCTAGTACTTGTGTAGCGAGCAGTTACTAGGCCTAATAGGTTCCATTTTGCCATTTTGTATGTCTAGGTGATCTAAGCAAAATTGTTTGAAAAAATAAATATTTGTCCTATAGCTATATGCCCACTTATTTTGCACATTTATTGTTGAACCATTTTGGTTGATGTAAAGCATATAAAGGCTATGCTATTCATTGTCACTAGGTATGACACATTCTGTATTTTTTTCATAATTTGTGTCATTCTTGTAATCATGGAAATTAATAGCACCATGAACCCTCCTTGACGCTACCAAGCACTTACAATTCATTTTTTTGGATCTTAATTACTTGCTGACCTAACACTATCATTCTGTCTGATTCTCGTAGGACATCCTGCCTTGATAGGACGACATCGGCCATTTCCAGTTACCCACCAAGCTGCGGAGCGATGGCTGCACCACATGCAGCAAGCCCTGGAGACCACCGAAAGCATAAACCCAGATACAAAAACCAAAATGATGAATTTTTTCAGGTCTGTGTTATGACTGAACTAGTGAAATCTGCATCAAGCATTCTGCAGCATATCAACCAAGAGGCTAAGATATTGTCATTTGTTATCTCGTTCCAGGCACACTGCATACTTCCTTGTCGCCGGTAATGAGATGACAAGACAAACCCAAAGTTTACCTCCCTGCAAACATGCAACAAGCAAACCAGCTGAGTAACCGCTCAAGCCTAACCAGTTGAATAACGATTTCAGCTCCAGTGTTCCTATATGATTCCTATGTGCAATGGGATCAAGGCTGTTAATTCATTATAGGAAACAACACGTATCATGCTGTGAGGGGATAGCAACTCGAGCAGAGAGCATCTCAAAATTGGTAAATTGCGTACTTGATCATACTCCCTCCTCTCTCTTGGTTTGAGCTTGAGGGCACAAGTTGTCTGCTCCTGCATTAAGGGAACACTGCTATGGTGTATTGGTGCTGAACTGCTCGTGCTATTCTATCCAGCTTATCAATTAAGCATGGCATTTGAACCCAGCTTGTTAATTTTCCTTGAAAGAGAAACTCAGCTTGTTATGCTTATTAAACAGTAGAACTTCAACTGTGAGTTTCTGCTGAAAATTGCGGCTTTTGGATCCCAGGAGCCCTGCCTTTTGAAAATAATAATGCAAAAACCGTATTTTGAAGTTTCAAAAGTTCTGAAAAAAAATTACACATGAACCTAAGGATGCATTCTACAGCTACGTAAATTTTGATGATGAATATGTCGTGCTTCAAGCTGTAAAAAAAAAATGTCTTTCTAGCACATGGACCACTCGCTACAAAAGTCTATGAACCTAGGATGTATGTGAAATGCCTTTTGCAGCCTGTTTGGTTGGGGGTAATTAGAGCTAGGGAATGGGAATTTAAGGGGTATGAGACTTGAAACCTATTGTTTGGTTGAAGAGATTAGGAATTCATAACGGAATAGACATGGGACTTGAGACTCCAACTCTCACCGTTTTATTAACAGGGGAGGGGGTGGGAGTTGGGAGGGAATTGTTTTAGTGAGTTAATCTTAACCGTTCATCATAACTTATGTTAACTTCCTTTGTCTAGTCCCTCGTCAATTCCCACGAATCAAACAAGGGAATACAATTTGTCCTCAATTCTCACACATAATTCCTATCGTGCGCCAAACAGAGGATTGGGAATATAATGACTCGTCCCAGGTTTAATCTCAATACAACTCCCTACTCTAAACTCCCATTCTCCTTTCCAAATATTGTCAAACACGCTGTTGGTGCTCGGGCTCCATGGAGCTCGTTTTTATTAGTAAATAAATAATGTTACAATGTTTCAAAATTTCTAAAAAGATCCACGGTATCATATCGATGTATATTGCATTTGTGCCAGTTTTCTTAACGAAATACATTGACACGCCAGCTACACAAAAAAGACAAATTGATGATTTAAAAACAGTGAACAAAGTATGTGTCTGCTCACTATAAAAAACCAATGATTTTCACTTTTTGTGTAGCTTGCGAATCAATCATATGATATTTTACACATGTAGTATACATCCATATTGTCAATGTGGATTTTTTTAAAAAACCTATGAATCACGATTTTTGAATGTTTTTATAAAAGTCTCCATGGAGCACGATCACAAAAACACTGCACTAGGGATGTATTCACAATAAAAGGCTATGATTTTGCTTTTTTATACAGCTCACACCAAAGTTTATTTTATCATGAAACTTTACCAAGTTTATTTTCTCATTTTTTCAGATTAAATTGAAACTTTAAAATATGATTTTTCTTCTTCTTCTTCAGATATCCACACTTGGCTTCTTCTCTCGAGTTTTAGAGAAGTAAACCTATACCATACGCTCGTGGTGTTGAGAGAATTTGCCGCCCAATTATTTTACACTATACTCCCTCTGTTTCTAAATATAAGTCTTTCTATAAATTCCATTATGAAATATATACAAGGCAAAATGAATGACTACACACTCTAAAGTACATCTACACACATTCATATGTACTCCACATTAAAATCTCTAAGAAGACATATTTAGGAACGGAGGGAGTACATCACTTCGACGAGGGATTTGGGGGAAGGAAACGTGACATGGAAGGAGCGTGGTACCAGCACAAGGAAAGGGTAGTGGGACGCATACGGTTGCAGGCATGTTCCCACCTTGTTGCCTGGAGTAAAACAGCACGAGCCAGCCTTGTAAACTGTGAATCCAGATTGCAAAACATATAACACACTATCCATCTTTATTGCTAGTAATTCTGAAGCGAACTTTCACGTTCACATGCCCATTAATATATGGGGGGCAGACTCGCAGTTTATTCAAAATACTTAACGGAAGTTATTCATATGATCGGGATTTTTTTTCAAAACTATGACCTATTTTATAGCAAATTTGAAAACTATAGGGCCGAACGCAAAAAAATCAGAAATATGACCCCGTCGGCCTCCCGTTGGCCGAGAGGTGGCCCGTCGGCCTCCCTTTGGCCGACAGGTGGCCCGTCGGCCTCCCTTTGGCCGACAGGTGGCCTGTCGGCCTCCCTTTGGCCGACAGGTGGCCTGTCAGCCTCCCTTTGGCCGACAGGTGTCAGGGGCACAAAACGTAATTAAGATGGCCTCAAATGAAAAAGTTATCAACACGAAAAATCTTCGTCTCGTCGAAACGCTTGATTTTGATATAAAAATCATCTTAATCCGAGGTTGTATGCAACCTGTAGAGCCAAAACAAGGTCAGGGAAAGAAACTGCAGAGTTATTTCGGACAGACCGAATGGATTTCAGAAAATTTGTCATGAGACACTCGGTGAGGCCGGTGGCGATGCGAGGGAGAGGCGAGGGAGAGAGAAGGAGCGACGCACCCGCGTCGGGGAGAGGAGGAGCAGCCGCGCGAGGCACAGGTCAACCCCCGTCCGCCTGACCCTGGTTGTTTCCTTTTTTTTGGGGTGTTTCCCATTTTTTCTGTCACGTTAATGTCTTTCTTTTTTTGAAAGTATCACGTTAGTTGAGTCCATAGGAGAGGAGTGCAGATTGTAGACTCATTGCATGTGCCGTAAGTGTCCTTTTAACAGTTTGCATGTTGCAAATAAGTAGGACCTGTAGCGCTATGCCCACGTTCTACCTCGAGCGAGAATCCATCGGGTGAGTTTATTCGTGCGTAAGTAACAGCCGAGTTCGTTCGGTCCATTCGAGTTAACCGAGCTAAGACCGGACCGGACCGGTCAATTTTCACACGGTCTCACCAAGTGTCTCATGATAAATTTTCTGAAATCCATTCGGTCTGTCCGAAATAACTCTGCAGTTTCTTTCCCTGACCTTGTTTTGGCTCTACAGGTTGCATACGACCTCAGATTAAGATGATTTTTATATCAAAATCAAGCGTTTCGACGAGACGAAGATTTTTCGTGTTGATAACTTTTTCATTTGAGGCCATCTTAATTACGTTTTGTGCCCCTGACACCTGTCGGCCAAAGGGAGGCTGACAGGCCACCTGTCGGCCAAAGGGAGGCTGACAGGCCACCTGTCGGCCAAAGGGAGGCCGACGGGCCACCTGTCGGCCAAAGGTAGGCCGACGGGCCACCTTTCGGCCAACGGGAGGCCGACGGGCCACCTCTCGGCCAACGGGAGGCCGACGGGGTCATATTTCTGATTTTTTTGCGTTCGGCCCTATAGTTTTCAAATTTGCTATAAAATAGGTCATAGTTTTGAAAAAAAATCTATGATCGGATATCACACTCCCGGTTTCAGCAAGGTTGCTGCAGCAACTTGTATTGCTATGCTGGAGGAAGCCGTGCATCATGGTCGTCCAATCCCTCCATTGTACGGCGGAGGGGCTCCGGGGCCTGGCTGCGGACGGTAGGGGTAGGGTTGAGGACGGCCGGTGTACGTTCCCCCACGCTGTCCGCACGGTATGCCGCCGCATGTAGCGCCGCGGCTAGGGTTTAGAGCGCCACCTAGAAGGAAAACACAGCATTCATGGAGTCTCAACTATAACTAATTACTCAGTTTCACAACACTACAACATACTTCTTCATCCGAAAACACTTGTTGAAGAAATGTGTAAAAAAAAATACACCCGTCCCAAAGGACTTGTTTAATATTCGTGAAGATACGTAGATACACTAAAACATGTCTAGAAACATTGGTATCAAGACAAATCAAAGACAAGCTTTCTGAACGGAGGGAGTATATTTAAAGTAGGAGATTAAGTGAACAGTTTGGAAGCACTCACGATCGATCCCGGCTCCGTGGCAGACGGAGCTGCTGATGATCACCGCGAAGACGACGAACAGCGCGATCTGCAGGAGCACCATGAAACGGGCTGCTCTCGCCAAGGACGCCATCGTAATGTGGCTGGGGTTGTAGTTTTTTTTTTTTTTTTGAGGTGTGCTGGGGTTGTAGCTAGCTGGGGGCTTCGAGTGCTCCTCGCCGAAGGCCCATATTTATAGATGTCGATCGCACCCTATGGCAAAGAAAAAGATTACCTTGGTGTCGGGGGAAACTGTCCGCCACGAACACCTATGGGACCGGAGCCCCTTGTCTGTGCGGTACGAGGGCGGAGGGAGCACGAAGAGCAGATCGTAGCGAGCACGCGGGCAGTTTTACCCAGGTTCGGGCCGCGGTAGACGCGTAAAACCCTACTCCTGCTTGGTTGTGTATTGAGTTGGGGAGCTCGGGAGCTTGAAGAAGCAGCTACACCGAGCGTATGAGTGATCTAGGTTCCGAACCCCCTCCACGTTGTGCATGGGCCTCCTTTTATAGTGCAAGGGGTCACCGACAGGTGTCAACGTAGGAGAAAGGGGTAAAAACGTAAAAGAGGTGGTAGTTGTAACAGTGCGGGAACAGTGGAGCTACAGTGCGGAACAGTGGTTTATACCTACTTTGACAGTGGGGGACAAGGGCATTTAATGCCCGTCG
The DNA here is from genome assembly GCA_902687465.1 of Secale cereale. Taxonomy (NCBI): domain Eukaryota; kingdom Viridiplantae; phylum Streptophyta; class Magnoliopsida; order Poales; family Poaceae; genus Secale; species Secale cereale. Next base: position 647,651,946 of record LR738715.1, read on the forward strand.
CCGTCGACCCCAAAAGCTCCCGCCCTTGCGCCTCCGTCTGCCACGGCGATGGATCCACCACCGTGGAGTGCCACCGTGCCCCCCAGGCTGCACAACCATCCGCCACGCGTCCCTGGATAGGTCCCAGGGCGACGCGTGGGCCGATGAGCTGGAGCGCGGGCACACAGCGCAGCCTTCCCGGCAAGCACCTTGCCGGGGCCTTGATCTTGTCGGGCCCGGGAGCTTGCCGCTCCCCGGGCCCTTGCCGGGGCGCATATAGCGCCGAGGCATGTCTTCTAGTCTTCCTGGCAAGCTCCTCTTGCCAGGGCCTTGTGCTAGTGGGGTAGTCCTGAGCCTGGTACGGCCTTCCCGGCAAGCTCCACTTGCCGGGGTCTCGATCTTCTGTCTTGTATACTTTGTTTTTGAATGGTTTGATAGGGAGCAGGAAGGTCTCCGGCGAGCACGCGGTAAACCCTGCCGCGGAAGGCTGCAACTGCCCGTGCACAAGTTGGGGTACTGAGGTACCCCTACCTTAGTACACCGACAGGAGCCCCCGGGCCTAGGCCACACACGGTGCCGAGCGATGTTGGGCCAGGCCCAAAACAGTGCACGGGCACACGCGGCCCGCGGCGCGCCGAATCCACTTCCGTATCCGCCGCATCCCCCCGTAACGGCACGCGTCGATTGCGGCGTCGTGGGATGGGACGTGCCTACGATCTCTTAATGGAAAGGGCGAAACGCCCCCCACTTCCCCATAAAAGCAGAGGAAGCAGGAGCGGTTCCCCTCCTTGCGCTTTCATTGCATCTTCTCCTTCCTCCAGAGATCCCTCTTGCGCTCCGCTTCCACACCTCCGCCGCCGCCGTCTGCATCTCCGGCGTCGCCGGGCTCTTCGTCTCCCTCCTTCCGCCGCGTCCGCCATGGCCCCGAAGACCGACAAGGCGAAGGCGGAGAAGGCCAAGAGGGAGAAGTCAGAGCAAGCGGCGAAGCTCGCCGCGTATCGGAAGCAGAATCTCGTCTTCCCGCCGAGGCTCGGCGCGCGGGAGCTCTGGAACAAGTACTACTTGTTCTGGGCCAAGTAAACCAAGGCGCACCCCCGCACCCAAGCTTATCCGGCCGCCGCCAAGGACAACTATCCCGGCGGGTACTACTTCTTCGCAGCTTTCTTTCACTGCGGTCTTTGCCCTCCTTTCTCAAATTTCTTCTGCGATGTCATGCACACCTACGGCCTCCACCTCCTTGACTTCACCCCTAACGCCATACTCACCATGGCGGTTTTCGCACACATGTGCGAAAACTTCATAGGGATACAGCCCAACGTAGCGTTGTTTAGGCACTTTTTCACTCCTAGAGCAGAGGCCGACGCCCCCCTCTCCGGAGGAATTTCTTGGGTTTTCCGTCTGAATAAGAAGGGATCCTACTTGCCGGGAGAGCTCCGCGGCAAGTGGGAGGAGTGGCGTGCGGAGTGGTGCTGGATTGTTGAGGACGCGCCGCAGTCCTTCACCGCGCCGCGCACAACACCCATCATGCGCGGCAGGGATTGGAGCGAGCTGGACTCGGACGACATCAAGCTCGACGCCGCCCTCGTCCGGATTCTTCGTCTTCGGACCGCCAAGCTGTCCGTTGCAGAGGTGGGCGCAGACTTCCTTCGCCGCCGCATCGCCCCTCTCCAAGACAGGAAGAGGCCGGCCTGGGAGTACGGCGGCCCGACGGATATAATGAGGCTGTGCCCCGGGCTCAACTTCAACTTCACGACGCTGGAGCTGAAGGGGATGGTCCGGGAACTCTTCAAGTATGACCCGGCACACCCTGAGTGGTTCCGAGCTCCCCGGGGAGTGGTGCCGCTCTGCAACAGCACAGTCCGGGATCGTCTCCTTGCTATGATGCCCATGTGTGACTCGCACGGCGTAGACCGCACGTGGATCGCGCCCAAGCCCATCGACGTCCTCACCTTCTTCGACAACCTCGTGGAGGTGGCGAAGAACAAGGATGACATCAAGGAGCACACGCGGGACACCACCGAACAGGAGCTTGCTTACATAGCTTCTCGGGCTGAGGAGGCCGCTGCGGCTGCAGCGGCAGGAGATTTTGGGTACACGCCTGCTGAGGCGGAGGCTGCGGATGCGTCCAGCCAGGCGGAGGAGGCGGAGATCCGCAGACTGCTGCAGCTCCCTCCCGACGCGCTCGCCGGGGTCCCCTCCCTGAGGCACTCCGGGATCCACGGAATCGTGGCCGAGGCCACGGCAATGGAGGGTGCCGCCGGAGGGAACAGAGGCGCCGCGAGGAGCGGAGGCGCCGGAGGGAGCGGAGGCGCCAAGGGGAAGGAGGCCGCAGCGCAGGGCGCTGGGCCCAGTGAGCCGACCGGGGAGGAGGAGGAGGAGGAGGCCGAGGACTCCGGCGGATCTACGGAGCTCTACGCCGACGACCTCTCCTCGTCGGAGAGCTCCCCGCCCCCGGCAAGCCCAAGGCAGTCTCCACCGAAGCGTCTCCGCAAGACGGCGACGGGAGAGAGGGCGCAAGCGCCCCGGCAACAACCAGCTCGCCGGGCAGCTCCCCGGGGGAGCCAAGCTGCGCCGGGGGCGACCGGCGCACCAGCCACGGCGGAGACGGCCCGCGCGCGGGCCACGACGGAGGCGTCCCGCAAGCAGGCGTCGAGCCGACAGGGGTCTTCTCGGAGCGGAGCAGCGGCTCCGCCCGCTCCCCGGGCCCCGGCCACCACAGGGGCTGGGTCTTCGCAGCCCCCAGCCCCCGGGATCGCCAAGCGCCCGAGGGAATCTTCATCTTCCGCTCCTCGCGCCGACGCGCCCACGGTGGAGTACGACTTCTCCGCCCTGAGCGAGGACGACGAGGAGGATCAGGAGTAAGGATCCAGGATCTTACACCTTCTCGAGTTTTGTCTTGATTGTTGTTGATGTTGACTTTGTTTGTTGCTTTGATTTCAGGACCTTGGTTCAGCGCGCGGCGAAGAAGGCCAAGGCGCCTGTGGTCGAGGTCGCGGAAGGCTCGGCCACCGCAGCAACAGGGGACGTGCCGGAGCCAACCCTGCCGGACCCAAGCGCTGCTCCGAGGAGCAGCCCCCAGCGCAGCCCCCAGCGTAAGTCTGGGGTCCATCCTTCCGCTTATCGGGATGCGCTTAGGGATTTTGTCTTCTCTTATCATCTTGATGTTTCTTGTCTTTTCTTGTGCAGAGGTGGAGCCACAACCGCAGGAGCGTCCGGAGGCCGCCCCCGAGGAGCCGCAGGCCCCGCCATCCCCGCCAAGGCCAAACTCTCCGGCAAGGGAGAGTGCTCCGCCAAGGGTGGGTACTCCGCCAAGGCAGAGTACCCCGCCAAGGGCGAGCAGCCCGGCGAGGGCGGCCACTCCGCCAAGGCAAAGCACCCCGGCGAGGGAGCCCGCCGCTGAGGACGTCCGCCAAGGTAAGTCTTGTAATTTGTCTTCTTGGCTTCGTCTCTTTTTGGATCTTTGCTTGAACTTCTTTTCCTTCTTCTTCTTCTAGATCTTCCTCCTCCTGAGCCCATGGAGACGGAGGTCATCAACCTCGAGGAGGAGGGCGCGCAGGGCGGCGGCGGTGACGTCCCCGCCACCGAGGAGATGGCTGAGGCCGCCGAGCCGGCTGCGCCAGAGGCCGCTCCGGCTGCGGACGCAGCGGCCGGGGAGGGGGACGGCGACCGCACCGCCGACCCGGAGGCAGCGGGAGCATCGAGTGCTGCGCCGGCCACCGATCCCTCCGCCGGCAAGGAGCAGGGCTACTATCTTGAAGCCCCCAACGGCGTCTTCATCCAGATGCCTTGGGGGTCTTCGTCGCGAGCTCCCGCGGAGGGCGAGGCGTTTGACGGGGAAGTCCTCGCCTCCGCGGGTCTGAAGATCGTCGAGGCGCCCGGCGGGAGTGAAGGGCCCGAAGAGGAGAAGCTGCTTCACCAGCTCCTGGCCCTTTACCGGGCCAGGCAGGCGAAGCTCGCTTCCCGGGAAGCCCTTGCCGCCAAGGCCGCCGCGGAGATGGAGAAGCGCGCGGCGGAGCTCAGCGCCGCCAACCAGGCGGCCCTCCGCGAGGTGGCGGAGGAGCGCGAGCGTCTCGCCGGCGAGTACCAGGAATGGGTGCTGGAGAAGGCTGAGGCTGAAGAGCAGCAGCGGCTCGCCGGGGTGGAGCTGTCCCGGCGAGAAGGAGAACTCGCCCAGCGGAAGGTCCAACTCGACTCCCATGAGGAGGACCTTGCCGCTCGGGAGGAGGCCCTTGGCGGGGAACTGAAGGAGGCGAAAGCCGCCGCGGTTGCCGCGGAAGACGCCAAGAAGGAGCTCGCCGCCAAGGTCGCACAGCTGGAGAAGTCGCTGAAGGTGAGCGCGGAGAAGGTTGCCGCGCTCATCACAGAGCGCGAGAAGGACGCCCACACCAATTCAGAACTCCAGGTGCGTCTTTCTAAGAGGGGCGACGAGTTGAAGGCCGCCAATGACTCCATCAAGGACCTGGAGTTGAAGGTCACTACACTGAAGGATTCACTCGACGCTGCCCGGGCTCGGGAGACCAAGCTGAAGGAGGAGCTCCGCAAGGAGCGGACCTTGGTGGACAGCGTCAACAAAGCGTCCGAGCTCTTCCGCCATACCATTGAGGTATGGACCGAAGACTTGGTATCTTCTGCGTCCAACATCGACCAGGAGCTGCTGGCGCTGAAAGTTGAACATCTCATCTACTCTCCGGACCCGGATCTCCCGCACAGCGCCAAGCTCAGCCTCTTCTTCAGAGGGATCGCGCCGGCCCTTGCAGGTCTCCGGAACCAAATCCCCGCGCAGCTGGCCGAGGAGTCGCGCCTGCTCTGCGCGGGAACTCTGGAGCGGGTGCTGACGAAGATCGTGTACCGCAATCCGGGCATCAACCTCACCAACGTTCTTCGCAGCTTGCCGGCCGATGCGAACACGGAGGCCCTGAAGGAGCAGGTCGCCCACATCATTGCCAAGGTGGCCAAGATCTCCAGGAAGGAGGGCGACCGCGTAGATTAGGCCTCTATTATCTTTATTTCTTTTTGCTGCTGCACATTATGTTATGAACTCATTAGTCCATTGCGACAAGTTATCCTTTGTAAGATATTTATCTCATTTTGATCAATCAGTGCAATGTTATCTTCCTTGTCTTAATTCTTGACTTTGTATGCTTTTCACCCTACGCTCCCGGGGAGCTTGCCGGCAAGGGATCTTTGCCGCGAGCGCTGAGTGTTGGACTCTGAGCAGCCTGCTGGCCAAGGTCTCACCGGCAAGCAACCTCGCCGCGGCTAGTCGCAACGCACTTAGCTTGCTGAGCGTACTCGGAAACGAAGTAAGGGCGCGACACTTGTCGCAGCTCACTTGAATCGTTGAGTGAACTCGGAAACAAGATAAGGGTGCGGCAAGCTACGGGTAGGTTCCTCCGCGCACAGGTTTTCCATACAAAGTGTGATTGTTCAAGGAAGACAACTAAAATTTAAAATTTGAACTGGCCAAATTTTAACAACTTAGCTTTCATATATTGCTTGCTTTCCGGTAAGGCTTCTCTTTCTTGAACAGCACTTAGTTCCTCCTCCACCTCCTTCCCCCCCGGCAAACTTGTGCGCGAGGAACGTTCCTTCTGCTTAAGAGGAAAGAAAAAGGGAGAGGGAAACAAGTATATGGCCTTTCGGCGTGCTAATGCTTACCGGATACTTGAGTGTTGCACCAAATGCTAAACAAAACATGCAAATAGCAAAGAAAAGCATGCAAAAGGCAATCGGTGCAAAAAACACAGAGACTTTACTGATGCACGGGGTCTGCGCCCGGCTTTGTACAAAGGGTTACATGCAACAGCGGCAAAGCTTGTACAAAAGGTGGTTGCCGGAGCGGATCACGGCAACCGCGCCTTAGGGGTGAAACTTGCGAAGATGCTCTATGTTCCAGGAGTTGCTCACCGGTAAGCCTTCTTCGGTCTCAAGGCGGACAGCGCCGGGCCTTGTGACTTGTCTCACCCGATAAGGGCCTTCCCACTTCGGCGTCAACTTGTTGGAATTCTTGGCGGACTGAACACGCCGAAGAACAAGGTCGCCTTCCTCGAGACTCCTGGCCTTGACCTTGCGGCTATGGTAGCGACGCAAGGCTTGCTGGTATCGAGCAGCTCGTACAGCAGCCTGGAGACGTCCCTCCTCGAGGAGCAATGCATCATCTTGTCGCAGTTGCTCTTGCTCGAGCTCATCATAAGCGAGCACTCGAGGAGATCCGTATACGAGTTCCGTGGGGAGAACTGCCTCTGCTCCATAGACTAGAGCAAAGGGTGTCTGTCCGGTGGCTCGACTTGGTGTCGTTCTGATTGACCAAAGAGCCGCCGGTAGCTCCTCTATCCAATTTCTTCCGCACTTGCGCAGCCTGTCGAAGGTCCTTGTCTTGAGTCCGCGCAGCACTTCAGCATTGGCCCTCTCCGCTTGACCGTTGCTCCTCGGGTGAGCAACAGAAGCGAAACAGACCTTGACGCCAAGGTCTTGGACGTACTGCATGAAGGTGCGACTAGTGAATTGCGTACCGTTGTCGGTGATGATCCTGTTAGGGATCCCGAAACGGCAGACAATCGACCTGAAGAACCTGACTGCTGACTGTGCTGTCACCTTTCTCACTGGCTCCACTTCTGGCCACTTTGTGAACTTGTCGATTGCGACGTACAAGTACTCAAAGCCCCCGACGGCTCGGGGGAAGGGACCGAGGATGTCGAGCCCCCAGACCGAGAAGGGCCAGGATAAAGGGATTGTTTGTAGAGCTTGAGCTGGCTGATGAATCTGCTTTGCATGGAACTGGCACGCTTCACACTTGGTTACTAGTGCAGTTGCATCTTGGAGGGCTTCTTGCCAAAAGAACCCTTGCCGGAAAGCTTTCCCGGCAAGCGCCCTTGCGCCAATGTGATGGCCGCATATGCCTCCGTGTATTTCTGCCAACAGTTTTTGTCCATCTTCCCTGGAGATACACTTCAGTCTGACACCATTGAGCCTTCTTCTGTACAGCTCGTTACCCACGAACTGGTACATACTTGACTGCCTGGTTATCTTCTCTATTTCTTCTGGGTCGTCGGGAAGTTCTCCAGTTTGAAGGAAACGGACAATTTGCTGTGCCCATGCCGGAGCCCGGGGCTCTGCGGCAAGGACTAAAGGCTCGAGGGCTGCTGCGGGAACCTCAGCTTCTACGGCAAGGACCTCTGGTTCTGCCGGAGCTGAAGGTCCCCCGGCAAGCTCGCCGGGGCGAGGCTTGTCGGGAACGCTTGCTTCAACTGTACAGACCCAAGGATCTGCAGGAGCAAACTGTTCCTCAGCATTGTGGTTGTTGATCTTGGGGACCTTGGCGGCGGTTTCAGGAAGATCCGCCGGCAAGTAGTCGCCGGAGACCAACTTTCTTTTCTTGGACTGCCCAATTGACGGCGTAACGGATGGTTGAGTCAGCTTGAGCAAGAAGGTCCCTGGTTCCACAGGTAACTTCATCGCAGCACACTTTGAAAGGCCATCTGCAATTTCATTCTGAGCTCTCGGGACGTGCTCCATCTGCAAACCTTCAAAGTGTTCTTCAAGCTTCCTCACTTCATCGACATAAGCTTCCATCAAAGGGCTCTGATAGCTCTTGTTAACTTGTCGGACCACCAACTGAGAATCTCCTCGCACAATCAGCTTTCTGATCCCCAGTTCGGCCGCAATCCTGAGGCCGGCAAGCAAGCCTTCATATTCAGCAGTGTTGTTTGTCGCTTGCTCCCTGGGAAAGTGCATCTGGATAACGTATTTGAGGTGCTCTCCGGTGGGCGCGATGAGTACCACGCCAGCACCGGCGCCTTGCAGCGAGAAGGCACCGTCAAAATACATTACCCATTCACTTGTCGCTTCTTGTACGGGTGTACTTGTTTCTTGAACTTCTTCATCGGGCGTTGGGGTCCACTCAGCTATGAATTCTGCCAAAGCTCGGCTCTGTATGGTTGAAGTACTTTCGAATTTGAGCCCAAAGCTCGACAGTTCCAGTGCCCACTCAACGATCCTGCCTGTTGCTTCTGGGTTGTGCAATATCCTCTTCAGTGGAAAGCGAGTGACCACTGTTATTTCATGGGCTTGGAAGTAATGGCGCAGCTTTCTCGAGGCCATGAGGAGGCCGAAAAGCAACTTTTGCACACCAGAGTACCTTGACCTAGCCCCCTGGAGGAGGGAACTTACAAAATACACTGGGCGCTGCACCATCTTCTTCCGCACCTCATCCTGTTCCTGCGCAGAGTTATCCTTGTCGGGGCCAGAGCTTGCCGGAGCAGCCCCCTGCTTGTCGCTGGATTCGCTTGTCGGTGGTGCTGGCTCCTCGTCGGACTCCCTCTCCGCTACTAACGCAGCACTAACCACTTGGTTGGTTGCCGCTAGGTATAGAAACAACTTTTCCTGTGGTCTAGGTGCGACAAGTATTGGAGTGGAGGACAGGTACCGTTTCAAATCCTGCAGCGCAGCCTCCGCTTCCGGAGTCCACTTCATGGGACCTGCCTTCTTCAAGATTTTGAAGAAAGGTAGGGCGCGTTCTGCAGACTTCGAAATGAACCTACTGAGGGCAGCCACACATCCTGCAAGCCTCCTGACATCCTTGACGCGCTTTGGGGCCTCTATCTGCTCAATGGCTTTAATCTTGTCGGGGTTAGCTTCAATCCCCCTCTGTGACACAAAGAACCCGAGAAGCTTGCCGGAGGGGACTCCAAAAACGCACTTCTCGGGGTTCAACTTGAGCTGTATCCTGCGCAGGTTCTGAAATGTCTCTTCCAAATCTTGAATCAGGGTATCCTTGCTCTTGCTCTTCACCACGATGTCATCCATGTAAGCCTCTACATTTCTGTGGATCTGTGGCTCAAAAGCAGTGTATACTACCCTTGCAAAGGTTGAGCCCGCATTCTTCAATCCAAATGGCATGCGTATGAAGCAATAAGTGCCACATGGAGTGATAAATGCAGTCTTCTCTTCATCCTCTTTGGCCATGAAAATCTGGTGATAGCCTGAGTATGCATCAAGAAAACAGAGTAGCTCACATCCGGCAGTGGAGTCAACGATCTGGTCAATGCGCGGAAAAGGGAATGGATCCTTGGGACATGCTTTATTCACATCGGTGAAGTCTATACACAGTCTCCACTTCCCATTGGCCTTGCGCACGACGACTGGATTTGCCAACCACGTCGGATGGATCACACCTCTAACTAGGCCTGCTGCCTCTAGCTTCTTGATTTCTTCGTTGATGAACTCTTGGCGCTCCACGGCTTGCTTCCTCACTTTCTGCTTGATGGGCCGCGCATGAGGACAGACAGCAAGCTTGTGCTCAATTACCTTCCTGGGAACACCGGGGATGTCAGATGGTTGCCAGGCAAACACATCGACATTCGCCCGCAGGAAGGCAACGAGCGCGCTTTCCTATTTGCTGTCAAGGGTGGCACTGATGGTGAAGGTACCACCAGTGCCGTCCTCCTTGGCGGACACTTTCTTGGTTGCCGGAGGAGCGGCCATTCCTTTCTTACTCTTGCCGGTGGAGCTCGATGGAACGTCCTCGACGGCAGCGCAGCACTCCGAAGAGGTGCGGTTGCCGGAGTAGGTCCCAGAGCACTTGCCGGACTTGGTCTTCGTCTTCTTCCCCCCGGGAGCTTCAGCGGCAAGAGTATCCTTCTCGGCCGCAGCTGCCGCATCCCGGTAGATCTTGTCGGCGCAGACAAGCGCATCCTTCTTGTCGCCGTGGACAGTGATGACGCTTATCGGCCCCGGCATCTTGAGTACGTTGTAGGCATAATGGGAAGCTGCCATGAACTTGGCGAGGGCGGGACGGCTGAGTATTCCGTTGTAGGGCAACGGAATATCGGCGACGTCGAAAGTGATGCGCTCGGTTCTGAAGTTGAGCTCCCCGCCAAAGGTCACCGGCAGAGTGATCTTTCCCTTGGGCTTGCTCCTTCCCGGGTTGATTCCTTGGAAAGAACCGGTTTCTTCGAGCTCGCCATCTGGAATCTGGAGTTTCTTGATCACAGCAGAGGAGATCAAGTTCAGCCCGGCCCCGCCGTCAACCAACATTTTGGTGACCTTGAGGTTGCGGATGGTGGGTGAGACCAGCATCGGCAAGCACCCGACCGCAGTGGTGCGGTCAGGGTGATCCTCAAGATCAAAAATGATGGGCGTGCTGGACCATTTGAGGAGCCTGCGCGACTCCACGGGCGGCTCCGCTGCATTCACCTCACGCACCCACTGCTTTAGTTGGCGGTGGGAGGTGTGCAGGGAGGCGCCACCGTCGACGCATAGGACCTCCGTGGCCTTCTGGAACTCCTGCTCGCTGTTATCCTCGTCCTCCATGTCTTCGTCGTCGTCTTCGTCCTTGTCGCGGCCCCGGGGAGGTCGATCTCCTTGCCGTTGCTTGGCCTTGCCGCGGCGCCCTCCCCGGCCGTTGAACGGCCGCTTCTTGCTTGTCTCTTCCCCGCCACCTTGGGCCTTCTCCTTGTCGCGCCTCTCGTACTCAGCTTTCTGCTGCTCGACGAGATACTCAACGCGCTTGCAGTTGGAGAGATCATGACCCTTGGTGCGGTGGATCTTACAGTATTGCTTGTCGGAGCCGTCCTGCTTGTCGGCTGCCGCTACAGGGGCAGGCTCCTTGCCGGAGCCGCCAGCCTGTGTTTGCTTAGCGGGAGCCTCCTTGCCGGACTTCTCGACGGCAAGCACCTCCTTCTTGCCCTTCCTTCTGTTATTCCGCCGCCGGCTCTTCTTTGCCGGGGCGGCGTCGTCGCTGTCGCTTCCTCCTGCGCCAGCATCCTCTCCGGGGAGTCTCCTCCCCTCTTCTGCGTGTGCGCACTTGTCAGCAAGAGCGTAGAGCTCGCTGACGTCCCGAATCTTGGTCATCGCCATCTCCTCACGCATGCGGCGGTTACGCACGTTCTGGTGGAACGCGCTGATAACCGCGGCAGGGTGGACATCAGGGATGTTGTGCTGCACACGGCTGAAGCGTTGGATGTACTTGCGCAGGGTTTCGCCTTCCTTCTGGGCCAGAATGTGGAGATCGCTCTCCTGGCCGTGGGGTTTGTGGCCGCCGGTGAAGGCGCCAACAAACTGGTGGCAAAGGTCGGCCCAAGAAGAGATGGAACCTTTCGGCAAGTGCATGAGCCACGAACGGACGTTCGGCTTTAGCACGAGCGGGAAGTAATTGGCCAAGATCTTCTCGTCGCGCCCCCCGGCAGCTTGCACTGCGATGGTGTAGACGCTGAGGAATTCCGAGGGGTGCGTCTTGCCGTCGTACTTCTCCGGTACGTCGGGCTTGAAATTCTTCATGCTGGGCCACTGGACGCGCCGCAGCTCGCGGGTGAACGCAGGGCAGCCTGCCGCGTACGGCAAGTCACCAGGTTCACCGGGCGCGTGCGCGTCGACAGCGTTCCCAGCTCTTTGGTCAGATTGCCACCGAGCTTCTCGGCGGCGCTCGATTCTTGTCCGAGCGTCTTCTTGTTGCCGGTCGTCGAGGACCTGGCGCTGGTCCCGACGGGCCCGCGGGTCCGACGAGGCGGTGGAGCCATCGTCAGCGTTGTCCCGGCGGGGCGGCGTCTTCTGCTTTCGCTGCGGGGAGTGCGCGCTTGTCGCACCCCCGGCGGTCTTGTCGCCGTCGGCCTTCGTCTTCTCAGCTTGCCGCGGCCGCGAGGCCGACGGCTGCTGTGGAGAATCGTTGTTGGCGAAGGCTATCAGGCTCTGGATGGTGGCCCTCCAGTCTTCGGCCTTGTCTGCCGCTGGAGGGAAGTCGAGGAGCAGTTGTGTCCTTGCGAGCGCTTCTGCTGGAGTGGAGGGGAACGCGGGCGAGCGGTGCGAGGAGCGGGATACGCTCGGACTTCTAACGACGTTAGAAGGAGCGGGGTCCCGTGCCGGCGCCTTCGCTTTGCTTGTGCCCGGACGGGGGTCCGGGGCATCCCGCGAGCCTCCGGTTTGGCCTTGCCCCAGCAAGCGGATACCACCTCCTGTGGTATGGCGCTGCTGGGTCGTCGTGTGCTGAGACGGACGCGGCGCGTCCACGGAGACCGAGGTTCGGTCGTCCGTCCTGTTCTTGGATCTGGTGGCGCCGTGAGTGTCCTCGCCGGCGACCACCCTTCCGACGGCATCTCCCCCGCCCACCGTTGGCTCTGGTGGCGGCGGGTGAGATGCAGACGGGCCTCCGACCTCCGAAGCCTTCTTCTTCGGGGCCATGAAGCTGTTGCTGATGAAGTTGATGAATTCAGAGAGGTTGATGAAGAATGCGCCCGCGCGAACGCCGGATCAGGTTCGCACAACCTCGACGCCCCCTACCTGGCGCGTCAAAGATGTCGGGGGAAACTGTCCGCCACGAACACCTATGGGACCGGAGCCCCTTGTCTGTGCGGTACGAGGGCGGAGGGAGCACGAAGAGCAGATCGTAGCGAGCACGCGGGCAGTTTTACCCAGGTTCGGGCCGCGGTAGACGCGTAAAACCCTACTCCTGCTTGGTTGTGTATTGAGTTGGGGAGCTCGGGAGCTTGAAGAAGCAGCTACACCGAGCGTATGAGTGATCTAGGTTCCGAACCCCCTCCACGTTGTGCATGGGCCTCCTTTTATAGTGCAAGGGGTCACCGACAGGTGTCAACGTAGGAGAAAGGGGTAAAAACGTAAAAGAGGTGGTAGTTGTAACAGTGCGGGAACAGTGGAGCTACAGTGCGGAACAGTGGTTTATACCTACTTTGACAGTGGGGGACAAGGGCATTTAATGCCCGTCGCCGTCGACCCCAAAAGCTCCCGCCCTTGCGCCTCCGTCTGCCACGGCGATGGATCCACCACCGTGGAGTGCCACCGTGCCCCCAAGGCTGCACAGCCATCCGCCACGCGTCCCTGGATAGGTCCCAGGGCGACGCGTGGGCCGATGAGCTGGAGCGCGGGCACACAGCGCAGCCTTCCCGGCAAGCACCTTGCCGGGGCCTTGATCTTGCCGGGCCCGGGAGCTTGCCGCTCCCCGGGCCCTTGCCGGGGCGCATATAGCGCCGAGGCATGTCTTCTAGTCTTCTTGGCAAGCTCCTCTTGCCAGGGCCTTGTGCTAGTGGGGTAGTCCTGAGCCTGGTACGGCCTTCCCGGCAAGCTCCACTTGCCGGGGTCTCGATCTTCTGTCTTGTATACTTTGTTTTTGAATGGTTTGATAGGGAGCAGGAAGGTCTCCGGCGAGCACGCGGTAAACCCTGCCGCGGGAGGCTGCAACTGCCCGTGCACAAGTTGGGGTACTGAGGTACCCCTACCTTAGTACACCGACACTTGGCCCATTAATTTCCGTATATTTTCTCAAGCATATTCGATCTCGAGAGATCAAGCTTTGGCGGTGGCAGCTGCCAGTGCGTTGGTGTGATTTTCCGCCAAGGATAATCGCACTACTTTTGGTTGGCACACACACGTGAATCGATTTGCTCAAATTTCTCGGTTTAGTCAAGCCTAGTGAGTGGTGAGTGGTGACAACTTGGCCGTGCACGACCGGCAGAGGAAACCGACGACTTGACACAACGACTGTCGGGTCGTCTTGCCCCTAAGAAAAAAGAGTGTGGCGTTCTGATGGCCGAGCTACTTGAAGGCCGAAATCTGCGCCATCTACTATAGCATTGCGATGTGTACTGGTTTGTTCTTTGGTGAAATATATGCTAGCTATTTTTTTTTTTAAGAAATATATATGCTGGTTATTAAATTGCAATACAATGGTCCCATGGGCCTCGGGTACACAGCGCTACGCACGTCATGTGCCTGTTGGGCTGTTTTCAAACCTGGACATGTAACTACGCGGTAGGTTGGGCTGGTGGGAAATTTAGGATGTGTTTGGTTCGTAGCCTGCGTTCTGGAAAAAGATGCTGCCTGACTTCAGCCTGTTAGTTTTTTTAATTTCCTGCCTGGTCAGGCTGCCTGAGACAAGAGCTGTTTGGTTGTGGCCTGGCCTAGTAAAGCATTAAATAATACTCCCTCCGTTCCAAAATAGACGACTCAACTTTATGCTAACTTTAGTACAAAGTTAGTACAAAGTTGGGTCATCTATTTTGGAACGGAGGGAGTATATACTTAGGATTGTTATTGGTCTATAAGTACAACAAGCATTGAAAAGAATCATTAAATATTGCCAGGCAGCTACCCAGGCGTACTCTCGTGAGCGCCTCGTCCAGGCTAAGCAACATGCCTGGTCACACTTCAGGCTAATTAAGTTGTCACAGGCATCAGGCCAGGCTAGCATATGTTTCTTCAGGCATCAACCAAACAGCTACCAGGCACTTTTCAGGGAAGTTTCAGGTCATGCGTAATTGAGCGTGGACACCATCCAAACACGCCCTTAATATTGGTATTATGAACATGTGGCGCTACAGATAGATTTACTTTCACGTAGTGCAAAACTTTTTTTGCCTGGTCAGACCATTCATCACCTTCGTGTGGGTTGGCCATGGATGGCCTGGAGTTCTTCTTTGATGAAGCGGATTTAGGGCAAAATATTGCCAAGTCTCGCAATTTATGTTCCCCCTTAATGCTTTCCAAAAAATGTGTTTAGCTTGTATTTGCCACAGGATTTTCTGGTTCGTCTGCATCTTGTTGTTGGATCTGATTCTGATGAGATGATAATCTGACGTGTTGCAGTTTGGTTCCTAGGGTGGATGCCGCTGACATTTTGGGGGCTGAAATAGCTGTTGTGGAGTCTGTTGTTGCTTTTATCCATGAATCCCGTTCGTCCGATGTTGATATTCAGGATCAAGAGATACTAGATTCATGAACCTCTCCAGAACATAATTTTTTTGTTTAATGGGTAAAAAAACTAGCCGAATTATGGATAATTCAAATTGTTCTTGTCATTACTAGGAATAACATTTGCCCTCATCTTTTACGCATGCATCATGCACATTCTTTCGCCATTATTTTTTGGATCATATTTTAATATTTAATTTTTTTCTGGTTTGACGGGTTAAAAAATGCCTTCAAATTGTTTGACTTTCATTTCATATTAGCGACCTCAACAGGTGTGTCTCTCCTTCTGCTCTGTCCCCGTTGCTGTGGTGTTGTCTCCGAAGTCATGGTGGAGCAGGGAGGTTTTGTCGTTCAGGAGTACGCGCAGACGGTTGTGTACGCAAGTGACAGCTGGAAGATGGAGAATCTTGTGCCGGGTCTGTGGTTGAAGGCTGACAGTTCTGGTTTCCTCATTCGACGTCGTCGTCATGCGGGGGTGTCAGTTCTGAAGTTCGATGGTGTGTCCGGGGACATGTTGCCCCAGTCTCATTCTTTCAACGGCTATGGTTTTGCTTCCGGCAGACTACTTTGGAGGTCCGTAAAGCTGCTGATCAGCGATGGAGCCGCGTCGAGCTTGGGTGAAGAGGTGATCTGTCTTTTTATCCTTTGGTAGCCGCTTCAGTGGTGTCGAAGGAGTGGGACAGACGCTGATATTTTACGTATGATTTTCCTATCTTTTCAGTCTTGTATGATCGGTCCTTACATGCATTGTAACTTGTTCTTTATTCTATATAAATGAGACACGTATTACCATGCAAAAAAAAACGACGATTACCGAGGGATGTGATAATGGCCTCTAGGTAGCTCGGCCACCAAAGCGCATTTTCGACTGTGGATGCGTTTGGTTATATGTATAGGGTGTTTGGTCGGATATCCAATTCGGTGCCTAGGCTCATGTGCTCCTGCTCAGAAAAAAATCAAAATAAATACTAAAAAAATTCAACAATTCTTTTTTTTTTGTGTGATAGATAATTTGTCGTGTGAGGTCCACTCCATATTTCATCTTATTTGGACATCTGAGTAGCTTTTGGCTAAAAAGACAAATCGGGTCAGAACAGTGCGTGAGCAGTAAACATTTTTACAGATCTCGATTTTTTCTTTTTTACCGGAGCTGCTCAGATGTTCAAATGAGTTGCAATTTGGAGTGGCTATCACGCATCAAATTATCTACCAAAAAAATGGAATTTTTTGAATTTTCTACTATTTGTCTTGATTTTTTTCTGAGCGCAGGTGCAGATGAGCTCGGGAGCAGAAACTCGGCGTCCGTGTTTGGTTACCTGCATCATTTTTTACCATTTGCATACTTGTTTCAGTTGGGCCTAGCTGAGCATATGCAGACAAAAAACCAACATACGCATATTGATTGGTTGCCTGCATTGCAACAAGGCCCAGTTGGGTGCATATTGTTTGGTTGCCTGTGTTTGTGCTTCGGGTGTGAATAGATGCAAAACATACCTGTTTGCTTGTGTGAAAGTTTTTGATCTACTCACCCTCAAAAGTGATGGGCTTATCATCCATTTGACAACACACAACACACTATGATCAACAACAGCAGAAAAACAACAAGAACAAAGCAAAAACAAACAAAGAACAGACATATATAAGCTACTAGGCATAAATTTAAAAAAGCAGGCCATCCCATGCCCCTGGACCCCAGTGTGCTGCTCCCTAGGCAAAATATTCACAAGTTGACAACAAAAAAAGACAATCGGGCTTAGTTCAAACCTACAATAGTTTAGTTCAGACTACGAGGATGAGAGCAGACTTGACAGACGAACTAGAGGGACTGAGTGATGTCGCCCACACAGTTGTGCTTTTCCTGCACCGGACCGTGCAGATGTTGGAGTTGTTGACGTTGTAGATGTGGGGCAAGGCGACATAGCTAGGGTGGGGAGAAGACGGGAATGGCGTGACATGAATGAGGACACAATAGAAAGGAAGACCAAGTGAAGCGCCCTGCCGTCACCTTTCCCAGATCCGGAATCTCCCTTCATGGTGGCGAGACGAGGGAGAGGGAGAAGCGAGTGACGACGATGGCTGGGTACCCTCCCAAGCCACCTCCTGGAGATGATGCATATCCGATCCCTTTGTTTGTGCACTTTCAGAGACATTTTGTGCCTCATGTCCTTGGATGACATGAGGATAGAGGAAAACGAGGAGGTGGTCTTCTCTCCTCACTATAGCCTCACCTTCTTGTCACTTCCACTTAGAGCATCTCTAGTTGATCCCCTATGAAGCTTTAGAGCAGTAAATAATAAGTTTTCTCCTCTGAACCACACCTAACCTATATCTTATAATGGTTTGAGTAGAAAATTTACTCCACGGCCACCCTGACTCATAAATATACTCGGCCGCCCAACCGCGGAGTAAAAACTTTTCGCCTTCCACTCGGCCGCATCCACTCCGGCGCCGCCCTACATGCCTTTGTCGGCCACCACGCGCCACCGCCTCCCCCGTAGTACCCGCCGTTATCCTCCCCCACCTCGTTTCGGACGCTTCTCGTCGTCGACGCCAAAATGGACGGATCTACTCCCGCCCGTCGCCACCGCCGTTGGATTCGACGCACCCAGTCCTCAATGCCAACATGTTTTGGAGGGGTTTGATGGGACCGAACTGAGCAGTTACCTCAACCGCTCTGTGTCGCCTCTAGGTATGTCCTCCTCCCCTCGACGCTCACATCTCACCCGTTGACCAACCGCTAGCACAACCACGTCCGGCCGTCAGCCGGGTTCCGCCCTAGCCCAACAATTCGCCATGAGCCTCTATCGGTCATCAAGTGTGATTACTTCTGGCGGCTCGTGACGCGCCTTGTCCCGAGCGCATCGTAACATTCCAGATGAGTTTTCTACAAGTGCGAAAAGGACGAAGTGAGTGCCATTTTGTACGGTTGTTCTCCAGATTCGTCGCAATTTGAAACCTTTTGTTTTACTAAAATTGTATCAAGGAAGGATGCAAGTTTAGGTATTGGGAAGAAATGATAGCAAGAAATATGCCAGATGTTGGTGTACTAGTTGCTAGAGATGAGACTAGAGAGGATGCAATGTCCAAGTTTAAGGAGGCAGAGAAGAAACAAGTGTGCAAGCTCCAAAAGCCAATAGAGAAAAGTAACAATGGAGGCAGTGAAGAGACGAATAAAGCATTAGTCGGATTAGTAGGAGTAGTTAAGAAAGTGATGTTTATATTGAAGTGTGTAATTTTTTTTTGTTTTCTTTGGACCGGCTCTCTTAACAAAGAACTGGTAAAGTATGACCCAAATGTCATTTTAATAAAATTAATCAGTAGTTAAGTTCAACTAAATAGGCCAAAAATAAACAAATTTGTGTTGAAAAAAATTAGGGAGCATTTTTTAGAGGAGCAAAGGTACTCCTTTGAAAGATACTCGGCCGTTCGCTCCTCTAAATTATAGGGGAGCGGCCACCCCACACCCATTCGAACCCCATCAAAATCCACAAGTATATGTAGTCACTCACTGGCCTTTTTTATCACCAAAAAGAAGTCAAACTGGAATGGTTTTTAGACAAGAGCAGCACGAGGCACGCACATCATGCATGCATAGTTCATCGGTCTAGGAAGGATCTAACCAAACACTTGAATTTCTGAAGCGAACTGCAGCCTTGAACGAGGTGGATTCATATCCCCTTGGGGCCACCCGTTGATCTCATTCTCATCGGTTCCTCCTTACCGCCCCATACCTCCCAGCAACCTGCAATGCATGACGACAGGCCACCAAATTAATGAACACTGAAACAAAATACTTGAATCAGATGCACGCAGAGGTCGGGGAGAGAGGTCATGGTTGACGATCGCACGCACATGAGGGGAAGGTCGCCCTTTCTTGCTCCCGCGGTCGTCCGGTTCTTCCTTCACCGCAGGCGCGCGGAACGAAGCCAGGTCCGTCTTCCTCCCCCGGGCAGAGGAAGAAGGTGAAGACGCAGAGCCCCCGCCCGTAGCAGGAAAAGGGGCCGGCCGCTTCCCCGGCCGCGCTATCTTCTCATGATGGCACTCTCCATCCTTGCGCACGGAAGAACAAAAGCAGTCCATCAGCTGAACTCAACATGCCATTTTGGCGGGAGCAACGGAATTCTGTTGCTTGGCCGCCATGGATGGAATGGAAGAAGAAGGGGGGCATACCGATGTTTCAATGAGCTCATCCGAATCGTCGCGGATATCTTGGTCCGGATCCGAGGAGCATTTCAGCTCCTCAAATGCGCCGAGGGCCGTGCTGGGTGGGAGGCTCTGGGCGTTTGTGACCGTTTGGGTTCTTCCCTTCTCTCGTGCCTGTACATTATGAGGACAAGAATGACACTATGAAAAATGCCACAATGGCAGAACCATTTTCTCTATTTTCTTGTCAGATTAAATCGTATCAAATATTAAGTGACAATGGGAACCACACCTGCATCAACTGATCCAAACCATGTACTACCATTGCATCTCCATCTTCGATGTCAGTATCTATCTTGCTGGCAGTCAACATGTTCTGCGAATTCCAAGCAGAGAAATTTCTTCTTAGTTACTCCCTCCGTCTCAAAATAAGTGTCTTAACCTTAGTACAATTTTGTACTAAAGCTAGTACAAAGTTGAGACACTTATTTTAAAAGGGAGGGAATATTAATATTGGTAGTTTCGCTTACTATTGCCTCTCTGGTGTTCTTCTGCAGGCAAGAGTGAAATGCCATATTGTCATCCTTGTTGACGAAAACATGCAGGGCAGTGTCCAGGTCATCTAGGCGAAGAACCTGCATATTCTGTAAGAAAATACTAATGTGGCAATATATTTTCATACCGTATATACATTTGTTATTGTCGATTTTATTGTATTTTTCTACAGACTTGATCAAGTATAGAAAGAAATTTGACTTGGAGCAAAGGTAGAACTTCAGTTCGACTAATTTGTAATGGAGGAAGTACCAAGTTAATTTCTGCAACCAGAGCTTCGACCGTCTGTTGATTAAGCTCATTTGGGTAGATTTCTCTGGAACCGCCAGCGTTATCTGCAAGATTGCAAGATTGCAAGATGCATTCCTCAGATAAAGTCCCAGTTTTTCTTTTTTGGTAAAGTTCCTCTGTAGGTCGAGCTAAATGGAACCTTTTATCTTCAACCCTTCAACATTGCTTTGAGAACCTTTTATCATTTTGGTAAAGTTCTTCTTTTTTACTTCATTGACCTTTATTCTAAATATGGCACATTTCCTTATCATTACAAATTGATTGAAGTTCTAGTTTTGCTGACCTTGCGTGTTTTGGCGCCTTTTTGCTGACCTTGAGAAAACAATAATGTCTTGTGGGTTGGCAACCTACATCGAAAAGTTTGTAAACAAATAAACTATCCAAGTAGTACTACTGCTAACAAGGGGGGTCATATCATGAAATTCCCTCATAGTCCTTGAGATACCTTCCCAACATACTTCTGACCAAACCGCTGTGGGTGTATTGTTAAGAACCCAGTGTAGTCCACCTGTAGAATAAGATGAAGTCTTTCATTTGAGAATCCTGGAGAGATAACTGGACACAGCTATCAGAAGTGACCTGATTTCCTTACCTTTATCCTAACAAGTGGAATTTTGGGCTCTGATCCACTGCCTGCTGTTGTGTCATTCTTCTCAATAAGATTGGCCACCTAAAGCAACTCAGTCAGTAGCCGGTACGAGTAATTAGAGAGTACTCTACAAGTTATGAACAATCAGCTCAGCCGATCAACGTTTGGCCATGTTTCTGACAGAGAAATGGACAAAGTTTGTAGGACAGCTTATGGAGTTGAAGACCTACTACTTTATCCAAATGTGCGCCCACAGATGTTTCGTCATTGGCGTGGACGTCTGCTTGGTCTTCTAACACAACCTGAATTGCATTCTCATGATGAGATTTGTCACTGAACTAAACATGAAAACAATGGTTGGCTTACCTCTGCATATTCAAAAGGTCTAACAGTCTTCAAAGGTATATTAGTTGGCCTGTATTTCATTCCCTATGGAATCGAACAGAGGAAATGGTGATGGTTAATACAGCAGGTTGCAGAAGCTTTTACTTTTATCAAATCCGTGATCTGTCGAAACATATTTACGTTTATTTCCAACAAAAGCACATGCTTTTGTTTTGCTTCAGCGCTGGTCAGCGATGTGGCAATTGAAGATCCTGGCTGCGTGACGTGAAAACCCAGTCCAGGAACCTCCTATAAGTAGTTTATCAGAAGTAGTTAAATGAAGAACGATTGACAAAATCCATAAAAAAAAACGATTGACAGAATGAAGAACATTACCTTGGGATCAACAAGGCATTCATGCTCATGGCCCCATATTACTAAATCCAGAAAGTTTGGTAATAGACGTTCGTTGATGCCGTTGTCGGGACTTCCCTTTATCCTGACATGACAGTAGTACATAATAGCAAGAGTTCAAAACCCGGTTTAAGAAACAACTGTCGTCGGAGATCGACCGATCGGTTCAATCACTTCCGCGTACCTGTTTTGGTGAAGAACCAGAATGTTGAACCAGTCAGACAGTGACATATCCTCCGTACTCTCATGTTTCATCCAACCTATTGCACCTGGTGTCTGAATAAGAGCATAAGATGCAATATCAGCATCAACCAGTTAACCAACCACCCCAGCTGCGACAATCGACCATTTTACACTGAAATATACCTGAAACATTCTGCTCAATCTTGCATCCCTGACGTTCCCCAAGCCATATAATGCCACAGAAGTTGCACCCTGAAGTAGCACAAGTGCCAGAGCCAGTTAGCAAATTGTACAGCCTACAGAGTGCACAGTCGGTTGTAATAACATCTTATATTATGGGACGGAAGGAGTAGCAAATTAACCTTTTTGATAAGTATAGGATGAATTGACATTTGACCGACGCCAGAACTGCCAAGATCCACCTTTCCAAAGTAATTAACGAAACCGGTGGCGGCAAGGACATCGATGGCGGACATATTATCCTGTGGGTAGGCACGTGATGGAGAAAAAAGTGAAACATTTAGATGTGAGGTTCGACAAGATGGATTTGAACTTAATTAACCAATAACTATCATGAGCAGATATATATAAATCCCATATGTAACTCTGGATATGCATACATACCACTCCTGTAGGATCATCATGGTCGCCATGGATGGTGAACACAGGCAAGCCGACGTTGATGTTCTGGTCCTCAAAATTCGGTCGACCAAACCTGAAGCATGCATGCATGCAAACTTGGAATCAATGAGAGAAATAATATACACTGTCCAGAGTTCAGCCGTCGATTAGCTAGGCGACTGGGTAGCTGCTGCTAGCTGATTTGGTGCAAGTAAGTACGTACAGGTTCTGCAGGCTGGCTGCATGATCACTGACCACCTGGAACTGCACCGGCCGGTCGTGGAGGCAGCGCCGCCTCAGGATCTCGATCGTCTTCACCAGCGTCGAGCGTGACGGCTTGTTCTCGTGGAACAGATTGCCACCGAGAAGCAGGAAATCCACCTGCCAATTAATCGTCGTCAACATGCTTATGTATGTATACATGCAAGGACAAAGAAGATCAATGAGTTATTAGTAGTAGTTGACTTTGTGTTTCTCTGCCAGTGAGAAGATCTCCTCGAAGGTGTCGAATGAGTCGGATCGGCGTAGCTCGTCTTTCTCCAGGTAGCCGAGGTGGCAATCGGTCGCCACCAATATCCGCAGGGTGCTGCTTCCTCCAGCTTCTCCTTCTGCTTTCCTGAAGAACACCCCGTGCATGCATGCAACAGATAACTGCGTTTTAGTATAGGTGTATATACGTTTTTTTTTGCGGGGTATAGGTGTATATACGTTGCAGGTGTTATATTTGCGGAAATATATAGCAGGTGCACAGCTGCCAACGCATATGCATTTAGGGTCTGTTTAGGAGGAAAATGATGTTTCTTGCTTAGTCAAATTATCTTTTTCTTTAGTCAAACTTTATAAATATTGACCAGGTTTATAGAAACCTTTATATTGTCAACATCTACAATATCAGGTCAATATTAGTAGATTACCCTGAAATATACTTTCATATGATACATATCCAGTGTTGTAATGTTTATAATTTCTCAATAAACTTGATCAAATTTTACCCAAAAAAGGTTTCCCCCACTTCGTATTCCAAAGCAAACCATCATTGTACACATCACAATGCTGGGGCGAGCAGCACATCAAGCCTAAAGAAAAAGAAGAAGAAATAAATGCCAACAGCGGCAACTTGACAAAGCGAGGAAGACTCGCGATCGCTGCGCCCTCCGGAAACAAACCACCACAGCCCTAGGCTCCGATCTACCGCGAACTAAGCAGCACCTCAAGGAAGGGATGCGACGCCGACGACGCTGCCGTCCAGACAAGTCCTAGGGTTTCCCCCCAGTATGCGGAGGGAGGTGGGGGATAGCTACTACCGACACCCTCCAAGAAGGAATAGTGGCACCCGCCGGTGTCACCGCATCAGGGCCGGACGAACCAGCAAGGATTTCTCCCGCACGTCAAACCCCACCGGCTAATCGGAGCCGACCAGCCAAACCACCGCCC
>LR738715.1:647681555-647731525 GCA_902687465.1 Secale cereale
GCCTAAAAAGGCCAGAAGGCAGAAACTAGTCTTGTTATCCAGCAGTAAGTCGCAACACAACAAAGGCTGTGAACTTTGGCATTTGTATACCTTGCGGCAGAAACTATTGTTGTCGTTGCCTTGCAGTTTATTGCAATGCGACACGTGCTGACTTTGGCATTTGTATACCTTGGGGCAGAAACTATTGTTGTTGTTGCCTTGCAGTTTATCCTGCTGACTGCTGACTTTGGCATATGTACACCTGCAGTTACAGGAACTTTGAAGGGCTATGACCAGCTTCTGAACTTGGTGCTTGATGAAGCGATTGAGTTTGAAAGAGGTACAACTCGACATAGGTTAATTTGATCTCGTCTTGTGCCCTTAAAAAGATGCAAAGTTATGCAATTTATTTGGAGCTTGGTCTCGAAAAAATTACCGTAGTTCGTGCATCGCCTTAGTTACCACGACGCTAGCATACTGGTTGACCATACAGAGGACTTGCTGCTATCGCTACTTGAACAAATGAGGTGGCCAAAATACCATAACTGGTGTCTGCATTTATCAACCAGTAAATACCTAATTGTTGTCTTTTCGTTTTCATTGCGCCAAGATGCTTTTTGTGTTCTTTTGCTCGATGTTCCGTTATCGACTGATAGTGGAACCCGATCCGTTTTGGATCGAATGGAAAAAAGAAATACCTAATTGTAGTGCACTTGTAAAGATATGGACAATGTCTAATGACTATCACACTTCACCCATGTCATCTTATTTTGCAGAGCAAGACGATCCACTGAAACTGTCGACAAAAACCAGACAGCTTGGCCTCATTGTAAGTTTCTTTACAGTATGTCAGTATCGGCTTCAATACTAGCACTCCTCTATTTGGTTTGGTGATTGTAATTTCAAGAGCAGTGGATTTCGTCCTCCATGGTTCTTTTTTCACGGCAGTGAAGTGTTGCCATGGCTTCTTTTCCTCAAAATGTTGTTTGTGGACCATATTCGTAACTAAACAGCAATCGAAGCTTATCCTCTAACGACTGCTGACTGCAGGTCTGCAGGGGCACAGCGGTGATGCTCGTATCGCCAACAGAGGGAACAGAGGAGATCAAAAACCCCTTCCAAGAGGCCGATGGAGAACAAACCTGACCTGTCCCTGTTTGCTCCTTGGTCGATAATTATATCCGCGCACTCCTAAGCATGACCTGAGAAGCTGGTTGGTTTCCCCGTGGAGAGGCTTGCCTCAATTTATAAGGGTTATTATATGGTAGTTTACGTTGAAGCACTGGTCGTCTGAGGTTCATATTTGTGCCAAGATGGTTATGAGCCGCACTGGGCTGTCCTGCGTATACTGTATATGCTATACCGCACTGCTGTATTTACTTGTGTATATTCGCCTATTGTTCTCTCCAACAAACATTTATGCACACAACAAGGTGAACGGCCAGATAGTCCAGACCACATGTCGCCGTGTCCAGTTCGTTCCTTCTCTGCGCTCTGTTGCAATTGTTAGAGAAACAAAAATGTTATGCATGTGCCATGTGACCATAAGCGAATTTACCATGTGAACAAAAATGAATTTGCCATGTTATGATGCCCATAGAGAATATTACCGTTTTCCATGGTAAACATATACTCCCTCCGTTCCTAAATATTTGTCTTTCTAAGCATTTCAACAAGTGACTATATACTCCCTCCGTTCCTAAATATAAGTCTTTGGAGAGATTTCACTATGGACCATACTAGAGGTTGGGGCGCCACCTGGTGGCGCCTCTTGAGGCAGGCCTATGCGCTCCCAGCTTGGTTATACATATGGTTCAGACACCGGCATTATGTACATGGACATTAGCTCATGATCAGATTAAATGTCTCACAATTTCCTTATGCAATCACCATTAATAAGTTAGGTAAAGAAATTCCACAAACAAATTTGCTCTCATTTTGCTTAATTAATACACAGCCAGGTCCAAAGATTTACATACTCACAATTTGAAGAACATAGGATACAAATCATATATATGTAGAAACCCTTGTTTGGTCTCCATCAACAAGCAACACAGAGGCCAAACATCTCGCAGCAATCAACGCTTCCTCGACATTCAGAAAAAAGATGTATCAATGCATCCACAATTCCACATTGCTCCAAAATATTATCATACTTCTCTACAAAACTATATTTAACTGATGGGAATCAACTTGGCGTATTACAGTATCTGCTAGCAAGTGAGAACATTTATATCCAAAAACTGATAGTTTGGAGAACTCAACTGAGATGAAGCAGCCACCTGACCCCTACAACCAGGTCACTGATATGTTCCCAGTTAGTAAAAAAAATTACATTCTAATCATCAGAACCTTCGTGCTCGTATAATATTTATTTTTGCATTGATGTAATTAATATGTAGAATCAACTTAGGTGTATAAATTACCTCAACAGCTTGTTTTTTTCTCAAGCAAATCATGCGCCAACAATTCCAAATCAATAGGCCCTAGCTGTCCATTAAAACTGAGATGTCAAAAAACAGCTACTCATTTCATTTTCAGGAATTAATATATCTCATAGCCATGAATGATATCATGTTGATAGCAAATGAAAACACAGAAGCTGCACAGGTTACAGGGTGCTCAATGCTCACTCTCCACGGATCCAAAGCGGATGGCGAAGATATTATTCTTGAACTCATAGTCCGCAAAATCCAGAGTGTGCCACAGGCACGACCTGCCGCTCCCAGCATGCTCCTGCATCTTCGTCGTGGTCACAACTACACAATATCAAGATATAAGAAAAACCCAACTATCGAATCTGCAAATCAAAATCACATGCACATCATCGTAACAACTAAACGACCGGATAGTTTAAATTTTCATTTTTAGCAGGGAATGGTAGCTCTGAATGTTTTGTGTATTCTTAAGCAGGAGGGTAACAAACTCTTCATTCATCCAACAGGGCCTGAATCCAGCCAGCTGGGAGTGCACAATACACACATATCCTTGAGCTAAAGCTTGATTCTCGGTAGAACTGTATCTTCAGAATTCAGCAAAAAAAGTTGATGTGAACTTAGAATGCATACCTCATTTGTTTCCGACCCAGTATCAATGTAACCATTAGTAATAGAAAGTCCAACAAAATTCTGGTCAACAAGAATACATAAATTAGTCGCTAAATTAGCCCCGGGAACACCTTCTCGGTGTGATTGTGTGCACTAAACTTGTTATAGTATATGTTAACGTCTTTAAATGACAGGTTGGTTGGCTTATCGAGCAGATGAGAAAGAGAGGCATTTTAGTGATTAAAAAAAGAACACATAGTAATAGACCTGCGGTAGAGGAATGTTCATTCATGAAGGAAGAAAGCTTAGTACTTTCATATGAAGCAGATCAAGCATAGTAGTTTCATAGATGCTCACAGGTTCATATTAACAGAGAAGGGCCAGTCCGGTGAATGACCCATCACCGACACGACCAACGGTTGAGATCAAGGTTTAGCAGTCTCAAAAAGGTGGACGGTCCCGAAAAGCAGAGTCAGAGTTCGTCTAATAGTTTTATGGTGTGCGGACAAGAGGTTCAAAGAACATAACTCAAATATCAAGGAGCATGGGTCCGAGAGAAGCTTGAGCCAGCCAAATCTTGATGTACTGACTATTCACAACTACACACTAATTCCAGCTGAATGAGTTTCCTTTCTGCAGAGACTGAATGAAATAAAGAAGACATACATTAGAGAATGTAAGAGAGAACAATTTGCAAACTAAGAACAACTCAAGCGCCAAAACTTTAGTTAGCTGAGTAATAAGGTATAACATCATAGATTGCTTACCCCTGATTATGCCCTTACTGAATATTTATTAAATTAATCACACATGTAACTTCCGTATGTCAAAGAACAAATATAGAAATCTAAAATCTAGCACAATAAGCATTCATGACCAATTACACAAACCTAAGTATGAAGTGCTTTATATGGGTCTGCCCTTTGCCGCCCATTTTCCTTATGTACCAAGGTTGTCCACTATCACATTAATTTGAAGACAGGAGAAATAACACAGCTATGTGACTACGTGCAAGATAAGAAGAAAAGAGTCAAGAGCACAACAAATGTGATATCAGAGGGAAGGTATTTCCTATGAGTAACCTAGCTAGATTTTCTTGTTGCTATGGCAGAGCTCAAAAGAGCCACCAGGGAAAATGAGATTAAGGAATGGAAGGGGAAATGTAATCAATATAGAGTAATATCTTAGCCAACACATAAATCAATTCAGAAATCAGATAGATATCAGAACAAAATCGTCAGTAAAACTGGGGAACAAAGTAGCTATCTCAAATAAACATATTTATCAGTGTCATTCCATCTCGACAAGGGTACAGAAACTTAACTAAACCTGATAAACTTGCACGATCTACCTCTGAAAAACATACTATGAGAATGATTGTCCCTACCACGACAGCCTCCAATATTGTACTTCTCTATGCCGCCACCGTCTCTCTTTGAGAGAGAGAGAGAGAGAGAGAAGCTGGAAATACTATTCCATTAAGAAAAGTAATACAAAGCCAAGGATAATCTTCGGTTTGATCCTCGTCATGATGCAGCGGAGAGTGGGGGATCAATGTAGATCATTTAGCAAGTATGCTCACCTTTTCATGAGTGTTAGGCTCATCTACGTCCATAGGCTGCCCATCCTCCTTATCATCCTCTCTTCCTCAAAATCGTCTTCAAGTGCACTTCTTCTTGGTTCTAGAGTTCTAGAAGCTTCAAGGACCCATCTGTTGAAAAGATCCATAAAAATGAATTTGTGAAGCATATGGAGCACATCAAGAGGCAAACATGTATTTAAGATTATGTTGACCAGTGGACAAAAGAAAATATCTCTGAACCAAAAACATATTACTGAAACATACATGACAATTATGTGTGTAACAGAGAGAGGCAATTATTAACTCCAATCTCAAAAGCAATAACTATCTATTTAAGATGTGCGAGAAATTGAGCAGCAGCAAAGGGCAGTGTAGATGCAGATGTGGCAAACAAGATAAATTTCAAGTGCATGGCAGAGGCTCACTCTTATGTTAGGACGGAAAAAACAGACCTTTTCTGAATGCGGGGGAGGGCAGTGTCGCAGCTGTAGTCCTTGGTCATGAGCTCATTAATGAACTCGTCAAAGTGTGTCAGTGTGAATTCTGAAACAAATATAGATGATCACATGAGTAAAACAACCATATACCCCCAAATCTGACATTTCATACACCTAGCTTGCTACCAGCATAAGTATTAAGTAACAATCTGAGATCCAAAGAAATAAAGTTTGGAGTGCATACTTCCATCGCTGAGCTTTTGCCTAATCTTGCGGTAGTCGTTGTAGAGCGGCTCAAGGTACTGGTAAACGTCGGCGACGGTGCCTGTGAGGCGCAGGTAGAACGCCCCAAGAACTCGGACATACCTAGAGCAGAAACAACAAGAAGAAGACCAATGATTTGTCAGCTCAGTGCCTATAAGTAGCAGCTAGAGGTAGAGGACAGAATCGATGACTATATTAAAGGGGAAATATTACTTGTAGTCCTCGTTCTTGATGAACTCGAGGACGATTTCCTTGTTGGGCTGGATCTGGAGCACCTTGAGGGCGAGGCAGAGGAAGGGGGTCGGCCTGCAGTTGCCGTCGTGGGTGCCACCGGTGTGGTCGAGCTCCATGGCCTTGTCGACGAGGGTCTTCGCCATGCCACTGAAGAGCTCTATCTATTTTTCTAGAGCAGACCTCCTCACATGCATTATTATCTCAAGTTGTAGGGCTGAATTAAAGAAAACTAACAGTTCGCCCTGTACATATACTGGAACCAAATGAAGAAAGTGAATGAACCAACCTGTGGAAGATGCGAGTCGACTCAAATTAACTGAAACCATACATGTATAACAAAATAAATATGAGACCTCTAGACACTTAAACCACATTCTCCAAGATGGTTAAAACTTTGAAGGCGTAATCAAGTGAGATATCCATGTCATCTGTAAATCAAACATGGGCAAAATTAACAGTTGAATGCAGTAGTAAGTAAAAACATTTTCCAGCATCACAATCAACCGACCCGAGCACTGCCGTACAAGCCATATGAACAAATCTCTCGAGGATGAACCACGCGACACGCCGGTCCAGCTGCAGCCGGATGGCCAACTGCTTCTGCGCCGTTTGCAGGTGCGCCACGAACGGCCTCACCAACCCCGACGCGATCCCCTCCGTCTGCCCGCTGCCCGACACACCGACTGTGGTCGCCGTTTCCCTGTGGACGAGAGCATCAAGAAAGGAAGGAGGTGAGATCCAGTTTGTCAACGAGGCTAGTTTACCCGTGAGGCCACCATCGTTGTCGTCGCCTCCAACAACGACCTCGCCAAAGAACCCTTCAATCGGCGCATGGCCTCCACTGCCGAGAGATCGGAGATTTAACAGCAGAAAACTGATGATGCACCGGATGAAAAACAAACAATCCAGATGCTCATACCTCAGACGAAGGGAGGGCCCAGACCAATGGCCAGAGGCTGCGATGGGGTAGAGACAGCATCAGGACGTCCTAAAGACCAAGGGAGGAGAGGGGACGGCGCCGGCGGTGCGGAGCTGCATTGGCCGCCGCGCACAAAGAGGGCGGACCTCGGGAAGGAGATGTCGGCGAGATGGGTGGGGAGGAGGCATGGGAGCACCGCCCGGAGGCCTCTCTCTCTTTCTCCCTCCTCTCCTTCCTTCTTCTCCTTTTCATCTTCTCTCTCTCTCCTGCAGATTGAATCAAGCGCCGCCCCCATCGCCCTTTGCTTGTAGGTTGCTGCTGCCGTCGGTGCGCATCCGCGCCCGCACACCTCGGATCCGGGGGTAGATGAGATGCGGGAGAGGAGGGGTGACTGGCGCGGGAGGATGGAGGAGGAGGAGGAGGAGCATGGAGGAGGCTAGGGTTCGTGAGGGACGAGAGGATTGGAGGCCGCGTGGGAGGAGTCGGGGCGAGTGGGAGGAGTCCTTTTCCCGGCCCCTCTCTCTCACCCAATCGCTATCGTGTTTTTTTTCCGTACCTAATGACGTGTCTAGCGCGAGAGGGCGTCCCTTGCGCGACTTTTAAAGGGAGCAAAACGAATGAATCTACACTCTAAAATGCATCTATATACATCCGTATGTGGTTGATAGTGAAATCTCTACAAAGACTTATATTTAGGAACGGAGGGAGTACGAAGCAAAATGAGTGAATCTACACTTTAAAATATGTCTACATACATCCGTATATTCTAACCATTTGAAATTTCTAGAAAGATAAATATTTGGGAACGGAGGGAGTATTAAACTCCTACGCAAATGATGGCAATAGTTGCCATGGTTCTGTTCTGCATCTCTGCTGTTCTGAATACTAGCCATTAGTACACGGTTGCCGGCTCGCCGCAGAGGGTAGAAGAGACGTTTTTTATCTTTGGAGTTGGACTTGGACATGTGGAGCGAGTCATGATTCTTCAAGATGCAGAGTTTTTGCTGCCTTGAAGCAACAGAAACAAGGGCACAACAGTCTAGTTAGTGATATTTACATCTCAAGTACTGACAATGGCATGACCTCAGTATATGAATTGTTTAAACTTGTGCTAGCACATATGTAGTCTTCTGTAGTTTTTTAAACATGCACTAGAACCCAAGCCAATTAGAAAGATGCTGCACTAGACTATAGACCAGCTACTCCCTTCGTCCGGAAATACTCGTCATCAAAATGAATAAAAGGGGATGTATCTAGATGTATTTTAGTTCTAGATACATCCTCTTTTGTCCATTTTGATGACAAGTATTTTCGGACGGAGGGAGTACCTGCCAAGATGTTCTATTCCTTGTTTCTATCTAGCAATGATCTTACCAGATAATCAAATCACAGTTAATAGACTACTAGGCAAAGATATTATTGGATTATGCTCATACTCATTTTCAATCTTCTCCATGGTTATGTTGTGTTGGATGTGTCCCAAGAAGCTTCTTTCTTGATGCTCAGATGTTGATTTTTTTTGTCAAAATATTATTTGGATGCTGCTCATACTCATTTTGAAGTTTGGAAAATCTCAATTCTCTGGATGTTCTTTATAATTATGGTGAATCGCATGAAGGTCAGATATTGCCATATCTAAATTTTAGAGAAAAGTTACCGCCCGGCTTTAAATTAATGAAGCCCTTACAGATAACATTACAACAAACACACATCGAAGTAGACACACAACAAAGCAAGGAACTAAAAAATAATGGCATGGTACATCGGTGCCGAGGAACAACCACGACTCGAAACTCGAATGCAAGCAGGCCACGGGAGGACGAAGCTACCTAATCCCCTAACACGACGAGAAGAAGCCATTCTCAACCACCACACTCGACCACCAATTAATAGGGATCTTGCTCATCAGGCGGAGCCTCCAAGAAGGGAACAATGAGGAAAATAGCCTTCCAACAACTCCATATTCCGAGGAAGTTATGAAGACAGTCTTCCTAATGGAGCATAACAAAGCCCCGGGTCCGGATGGTTTTCCTGCCGAGTTCTATCAGAACTCCTAGGAAGTCATCAAATCGGATCTCCTACTTCTGTTTGGTTACCTACATGTTGGCCAACTAGAATTGTTTCGCTTAAACTTCGGTGAGATTATTTTATTACCTAAGGTTAATGGGGCTGAAAGGATACAACAATATAGATCTATCTGCCTCCTTAATGTTAGTTTTAAAAAATTCACAAAGGTTGCAACAATTAGGCTAAATTCAGTTGATGAACATGTGGTTCGCCTTTCACAGACCGCTTTCATGCAAGGCAGAAACATAGGAAGAAAGGCTTCATGAAACTACGTAGGAAAAAACGAATGGGGTGGTACTCAAAATCGACTTTGAAAAGGCTTATTACAAACTCAAGTGGTCTTTTCTTCAGCAGACTCTCAGAATGAAAAGTTTTTATATAGAGTGGCGCACTATGATCCATAGTTTCGTTTCTGGAGGCAGTGTGGCCATTAAAGTCAATGATGACATGGACCCCTACTTTCAAACAAAGAAAGGATTAAGACATGGTGACTCAATATCGCCCATGCTATTCAATATAGTGGCAGATATGTTAGCTGTCATGATTGAGTGTGCCAAGGATGATGGCCAAATTGATGGAGTAGTGAATCATCTTGTGGATGGTGGTCTCTCTATCCTTCAATATGCCGACGATACGATTCTCTTCATGGATCATGACCTAGAAAAAACGAGAAATCTGAAATTAATTTTCTTAGCTTTCGAGCAATTCTCAGGTCTTAAGATCAACTTCCATAAAAGCGAATTGTATTGTTATGACGAGGCTCAAGACAAGGCCCATCTGTATGCTGACCTGTTCGACCGCGGTTTGGTCTAGTTTGCTATCACATATTTGGGGATACTGATACATTATCGGAGACTCACAAAGAGAAAATATGTGGGTTCAAAGGTGATATCCCAGGTGTACTGGAGGCCTGGGGACTATCACTTTTGAGCGGGCTTAATGGCGGAGAAGAAATATTTTTTCGCTATGGCTCCTTCTCGATTAAGAACGACTCGGAAATTAGATTTTGGGAGGATAAGTGGCTAGATAATGCTTCACTCTGGGAATAATATCCATCTCTGTATAATATTGTGCGTCACCTGGTTATGGAATCATTTCTGCCTAACGTGACGTTCAGAAGTGATTTAACTGGAACTAGACTCCAATTGTGAAACACCCTACTCCAACGGTTATCCACGGTGCAATTGCCACAAGGGTCTAATGAATTTTGTTGGAACCTACAAGGGAATGGTCAATTCTCAATGGAGTCCATGTACAGAGCCTTGCACCAATCCGATGTGCCAGTTGATAATAATAAGAAGATTTGGAAGATGAAAATACCTCTTAAGAATAAAATCTTTGCATGGTATCTTCATTGTAGAGTCATTCTTACAAAAGATAACCTTATTAAGAGGAATTGGCATGGAAATACGCAATGTGTTTTTTGTCAGCATGATGAGAAAATAAAACATTGTTCTTTCAATGTAAATTTGCTCGTTCTATGTTGCTAGTCATCCAAATAGATTCTGACTTGTACCCTCCTTGTAGTGTTGCTAATATATTTGGCAACTGGTTACATGGGATTGAACATAAGTTTAGAACTCTTCTCAGGGTGAGAGTGCTCGCCGTTATTTGGTCGCTTTGGCTATGTAAAAATGATAAGATTTTTAACCGGAAAAGTACATCTCTTATATAGGTTATCTAGGACGCTTCGTTTATGGCCGTCTCTACAACGTATGGAGAATCGTGGCTCTTTATGGAGGTATGTACATGATTGGATGCTACGGCGAGGGATACTTTTACCTCGGCATGGGTGGTGGCATGATCTCAGGATCGGCTCCCGTACGTCTTAGGCGTTATAAAAACACTAGATGTTTCTTAGCATTTCGCCTCTTTTTTGGTTTTTTGTTCTATGTGTGAACTTCTTTTTGCTATGTGCATCTTAGTATGCAGAGGCCGGGTGTAATGCTTAAACATTTTTTTAGATAAAAGGCATACGCCCGACTTTATAAATAAAGCCACTAGGCAGAGTCACAGAGCAAGCACCAAGCCAACAAAGTATCACAACAATAGCTAACATAGTACGGGTACATGGCTACCTAGCCAATCATGGCACGCAGGCCAGCAACAGAGCTAGAAGGGAAGGGAGACTAAGCCATCATCCAGGATCGTCGCCCCAGGGAAGAAGCCGTAGACCGCATCTTGGATAACATAGCATCAAAAGCCTCGAGGCCTGCCTCCTTAATCAATAATGTCCACTGCTACAAGAAGACACTAGATTTAAATAAGCAGCTCACAGGGTTAGCCGGAAAGATATGTTCAATAGTAAACTTGTTTCTAGTAGTCTACAGCGACCAACAAATCGCCGCAAATCCAACCCAGAACACCCTTTTAGCCATCCCGGATAAACCACTAGCCAAACGCCGCATGTCCTCGAAGGAGGAAGGGTTCCAATTAACGTGAAGCCAATGCCGAATACATCACCAAAGAAACTTGGCCAAAGAGCAGTGAAAGAAGATATGCTCGGTATTTTCAATGGCCCCACATAAAACGCATCTATCAGAGCCCGGGCCGTTCCTTTTCCAGATTTGATCAGCCGCGGGAAGCTTCCCACGGAAAGCTTGCCATAAGAAGATTTTGATCTTAGGAGGGATACATGCCTTCCAAATGCACTTGAATTTCGACATAGGGGAGCCGGATATAAGTTTAGTGTAGGCAGTCTTAACCGAAAAGCGACCCGAAGAGGAGTGAGTCCAGAAAACCGTGTATTCTTCCTCCGAGAGCACAGGGAAGCAGGCAGTAAGACGATGCCAGTCTTCCAACTCTTCTGGAGAAAGGGATCTACGGAGGGCTAGATCCCAATTATTAACCGAGAGCTCAAAGATAGAGATCTCCGTATCAGTGCAGAAGGAAAATAAGACCGGGAACGCCATCGCGAGGGTGGAGTCCCCATACCACCACTCTAACCATAAACGAGTAGACTTACCATTTCTAACTACAAACTTGACCAAAGACTGAAAAATTGGACGAACTTTAACGAGCCGAAGCCAGAACTGGGAACCACCAGTGGAATAAGCAAACACGGGGCTCGAGTCCAGGAAGTATTTAGCCTTGAGAAAGGATAGCCAGAGGGGGTGCTCCTCGAGGTGCATGATCTTCCACCACCATTTTAGAATGAGGCACTTGTTCATAACTGTCGTATTAATGATCCCTAAACCCCCCCATGTTCTTTGGTCTACAAATGAATTTCCATTTCACCAACCTATATTTGCGCTTATTGTCGGAAGAATTCCAGTAAAATGCACCCCTGTGTTTGTCAAAGCCAGCGTGGATCCCTCCAGAAAGAAGGTAGAAGCCCATCAGGAACATTGGGAGAGAACACAGACATGCATTGGTGAGAGCAACCTTGCCCGCTTGGGTATTATAGCGGCCTCTCCATGGTAAGACCCTATTGCCCACCTTGGAGACAGCCGGAGCAAAATCCTTAGCCAATAGCTTATGGGGAGAGATCGGAAGGCCCAAATAATTGAGAGGAAAGGATCCTAGAGTACAGTTAAGGAGATGCGCAACTCTTTGAGCCTCGGTATTAGCAACCCCAGTAACAATGACTCCGCTCTTAGAAAAAATGATTTGAAGACCCGAGAGAGCTTCGAAGCAGAGGAGCAGGAATTTCAAATGAGTAATACTGGCCTTGTTAAGCTCAACCATAATGATGGTATCATCCGCATATTGAAGATGAGTGATGCCATTGGCGATAAGGTGAGAGCTGACGGGAGTGATGTGGCCGGCAAGAGCTGCCCGAGACAGAATATGGGAGAGGGCGTCCGCGACAAAATTGAAGAGGAGGGGGGAAGCTGGGTCACCCAGTCTTTGGCCCCTGCCGTTAGCGAAAAAGTTACTAATCTGCCCATTGACCGACATAGTCGTGTGTCCACCCGTGACCAACTGCATAAGCCGGTGAACCACCGCACCATCAAAACCCTTAGCAAGAAGCACTTGACAAAGGAATTTCCAACTAACCGAGTGATACGTCCAAAATGTATCTATAATTTCTGCTTGCTCCATGCCACTTTTGGGTGATATTGCTATGATATTCATACACTTCCATACACTTTTGATCATATTTGGACTAACTTACTAATCCAGTGCACCCCAGTGCCAGTTTCTGTTTTCGGCTGTTTTTGTATTTCAGGTTTTCACGTTTCGAGAACTGCCCAGAAAAATCCAGAAAAATTATATAAAAAATCAGCGTTCCGGAAACAACACTGCGTCCGAAGGGCAGCCTGGGGCGGGCCACAGGGGCTCCAGGCGCCCTGTGGGCGCGCCCCCCCTGGGCCGCGCCGGGGGGGGGGGGGGGGCGCCTGGGCCCCCCGAAACTCCCCCGGTGCCCTACTTTGGCATATATTTAAAGGACCCTCCGAAACCCTCAGAACAGGAACTCTTTTTCGCGATCCCATCTCTGTTCCGCCGCCGCCGCCGCTTCCGAGATCGGGAGCACCAGGAGAACTCTTCCCGGCACCCTGCCGGAGGGGAGGATCACCACCGGGAGCTTCTCCACCACCATGGACGCCTCCCGGATGACTCGTGAGTAGTCTCCCTTGGACCATGAGTCCATGACCAGTAGCTATGTGATGTTCTCCTCCCGTTCTTGTGCTTCACTAATTAGTCCTCGTGAGCTGCCCTACATGATCAAGGCACCTATGTAATCCTTATGCTGTTGCTATGTTGAGTTTGCTGGGATCCGATGGATTATGAGATTATGTTCAGATTGATCTTGAGTAATATATTTGATTCACCTCTTTTATATTTTAGTTCATAAGTAATTATTGCATGTTCTTCGTTGTTATTTATTGCTTTGGCCGAGTAGTAGGTAGTGACTCCAAGAGGGAACGTTATGCTCGATTGTGGGTTCATGCCCCTCGATGACTAGCTTGAGTGACAAAAACATGAGTCTAGGGGATGTGCTGTTGCCACAAGGGGGAAAACAACGGTGCTTGTGCCCGCGGGTGCAAGGATTGTTTACTTTACGCAAAGTTCTTTTAATGCAGTTGTCTGTTGCATTGAGTTTACACTATGGGTGGGTCTCGCAACTTAATACCAGCGAGATGTTCTGGATAGATATCTCAAGGTGGATGATTAGTAGTAGATATTGATGGATTTCGGTCTACTTACTTTGGCGTACCGCCCATGCTTTGAACCTCAACCTTTCTTGCAATGTAGTCAGCATTGGTTTGCGTTCGTGGTCATGTCAATTGCCCAGCTATAATTTGTTTACCTCACATAGCTGTTTTATCGTCTTTTGGGAGAGAGACATCACTAGTGAACATCATGAGACTCCGGTCCATATTACCATCATTGTTCACATCCACTATTTACTTTTCGCTATTTACTTACTATTGCAAAAACTATCTATCACTACTATCATTGCTTTTAATCCTTTGTGAACTACAAGGCCGGAGGGATTGACAACCTCTCTGTACTCGTTGGGAGCAAAGTTATTTGTATCTGTGTGCAGGTCCACGTTGATTGCTAATTGCGCCGTTAGCAGTTGACACCTACTTGTTGAACCTAGGAGTCTCTGGGGATTCGAACCTTGGCATTGTTGCTAGGGGAAAACACTTCTACTTACTGCATCTTACACCTTCCACTTGGGGTAACCAACGAGGGGTTCGAGGCCCATCAAGGAGTATTTTCTGGCGCCGTTTCCGGGGACTCCACTCTTCCGGATAGGGGAGTTGCATGCTATCTTTTACCTTTGCTTTTTAGTCTTGTTAGTTTACCTTTCATTTTTGCTTTAGTACCTTTTTATCAAAAATCACAAAAAAATTATTTGTCTTTTTATTAGTAGTCTTTTGTGTTTAGCCAAACATGTTAGGATTTGGTGCTTTGAGGGAATCAGAAGTTTTAGATTTCCATCAAAGGGATGGAGAAAATATGAAGAAGGCATGGGACAGAATTTCTGATGCACATAGGAGAATTATGCCTTGGATACCTATAAAAATTGTGCTTAGGAATTTTTACCATGGTCTTTTTAAATGGTGTAAACACTCCCTTGACATTATAGCCGAGGGAGATTTCTTGGAATGTGATGAAGCTAGAGCTCTTGAAATTATACATGGTTTATCTAGTTACTTTGTTTATGATCATAACTTTTATACTGTCATAGATAGACTTGTTACCATTGAAAAGAGAATGGATGCTCTAGACTTGATGAAGGTAGAGAAACCCAAACCCAATAAGAAAGACATTTTGGAAATAGACAATGATTGGGAGCCTTTTGTTAGGATTAGCATCTCTAATCAAGACTTCCTTGCTTATTGTGATATTGGATCTATGGTTTCTACTATGCCAAAAATTGTTCATGATTCTTTAAAATTTAACATGGATAGATTACCATCTTATCATGAACACACTAATGGAGATATTTCTGCAATCCAGGGAAAAACAAAAGACGTACCGGTTAAATTCCTTAAAGGGATTGCAATGATTGATTTCTTCATCGTGGAGCCAAACCAAGGAAATATAGTGCTTGTAAGGGACTTCCTCCGAGTAGTTAAAGGCTTCATCGATATAGGTAAGGGACAAATCCGCTTACGCGGGAAGGCAAAAGGTGTGTACCCCTTTCCTAGAAGGAACAAGAATGAACTTATTGAGGAACCATTTGAAACAATTTATAACTCCGATTATTATGATGATTATTGATTCCTCTATGCATTATGCCTAGCTTAAAGGCATAAAAGAAAGCGCTTTTGGGAGGCAGCCCACATGAATAAATTTTTTGCTTTTGTTGTGTCTTGATGTTGTTTACTGCTGTAGCATCATCATTGTATCTTTGCTTTTCATATTTGTGCCAAGTATAGCCTCCGATTGCTGGAAAGTTCAAAAGTTGTGAGGTGCTGTCCAGGAAACAGATTCTGTCCTTGGATAGAAAAATTCGTATAAAATCACCAGATCATCTTTTTGGTCTGAATTTTTTCGACAGCGTTCTCTATATAATTGTCTTTCGTGTGTCTGTTCTGAGTTTTTTGATTTGAGTTGCATAAGTATCCCGAACAGATCGATTATTACCTGCTGTTCTGTTTTTCACAGATTCTGTCCTGTTTTGCCTTTCCTTCAGTTTGCAAACCAAGAGCTTGCTTTTTCTTTGCAAAAACCTTTTGGCAATCTTGAGAAACAGTAGAACTTCAAGAATATCATTATTTCCAGCAAGGTATAATTATTTTATTAAGGGTACTAACCTCGCTAATCAGATTATGATGAGTTATGTATGAAGGGAGTTTTCAAGTGTGCGAGGGAAGATGATAAAAAGATTCAGGAGTGTCAAGCGCTCAAGCTTGGGGATGCCCCCGTGCACCCCCAAGAAATATTCAAGGAGACTCAAGCGTCTAAGATTGGGGATGCCCCCGTGCATCCCCTTCTCCATCAACATTATCAGTTCGTCTTTCGTTTCGCTATATTTTTATCACTTCATGTGTTATGTGCTATGCTTGGAGCGTCTTGCTTTAGTTTTCTTTTTAGTTTTTCATAACGAGTCGGAACTCAGCATTCCTTTATGTGGGAGAGAAACACGCTCCACTTCTACCTAGAACATAACATAGAATTTTCATATCTATCTTTGCTGTGTGTGTTCTTTGTCTTTTAATAGCTACTATCGTGCTCTGCTCTTAGTATTCATGCTTATCTTTTCAAGAGCTTTTATTTAGTTGGTTGCTTGAACTCTCTTTAATTACCATGCTCACCTTATTAAGAGAGTTTGCTTCCGTTGCATGGGTTAATGTGTCTATGATAAAGATGCTACTTTCATGATGGTGCTTAGTAGTTCAGGTTTTCTTATGGTTAATCTCAAATAGCTGGGGGGTTCCCAATGTGTTATTGGAGTACCAACTTGGTTTGTTTGCCTATGATATGGTATGGTTTAGTAATATCTTCCTTCGAGAATTTATTTTGATTGAATTGGCGTATGCTCACGCATATTCAAGACTGTAAAGAAAGTCTGTCAAGCCTTGATGATCTTTTGTTTCTAAGTAGCGATATAACTACCATGCCTGATTCAATATTGCTTTGTCGCTCTGCATGATTATGACCGTCATTGCTCTCTTAGTTGGTCGCTCCCAGTCTTTTGCTAACCTCCACCTGCACTAAGCAAACTAACCATGCAATACATAACTCATGGGAAAGTAGCCTAAAAACTATTGTGGTAAAGAATATGTTGCTTATGTATCTTATTTCTTATAAGTTGCTTGCTGAGCGGTAACCATGTTTCTGGGGACGCCATCAACTGTCACACTTTTGTTGAATATCATGTGAGTTGCTATGCATGTTTGTCTTGTCTGAAGTAAGGGTGATTTACCGTGGGTTGAATTAATATGCATATTGTTAGAGAAGAACATTGGGCCGCCAACCAAAG
The DNA here is from genome assembly GCA_902687465.1 of Secale cereale. Classification (NCBI taxonomy): domain Eukaryota; kingdom Viridiplantae; phylum Streptophyta; class Magnoliopsida; order Poales; family Poaceae; genus Secale; species Secale cereale. The sequence continues at coordinate 647,698,471 of LR738715.1, forward strand.
CCATGCATCATGGTGGAAGTTTTAGCTTGGACCTTAATCCTCAATCTCTCATGAGAATATGCTTATGCATTAAAGAGGAGTCCATCATCTATTTTCTATGTTGTCCCGGTATGGATGTCCTCAAGTTGAGATCTATAAAAAACGAGAAATCAAATGCGATCTATCTCCTTGGACCTTTGTACAGGTGGCATAGAGGTACCCCTTTGTGACACTTGGTTAAAACATATGCAATGCAATGATAACCCATGGGGATCCGAGCTAATTAGGACAAGGAGCGAGCACTATTGGTATTCGATGCATGAGGCTTGCAACTTATAAGATGTTTTATACATGACACATATGAAGTACTACTACCGTTGACACAATTGCTTCCATGTTTTCAAAATAAAAAGCTTTAGCACTTAACCTTTCTTTTACCTTTATATTGAAGCACCAACTACTGAGAGCATGATTGTCATTCTGAGTGTAATGTGCATTGTCCCAAAGTAGCATTGTCTTTTGCATGATTGTGATATCGTTTATTCTGAAATGATTGTATCTAGTCATCACTTAAACCTTGAAGGTGCCCTTTCATTTATGTTTTGCATCACTAAAGGGGGCAAGCTAGATATCACTTTATCATATTTACACATCATGTTCATCGCAAATCTTTTTGATGTTTCAGTTTCATATTGTAAAACTTTCAGTCATTTGTGATTTTCTCTTGAGACAACTTAATTACTATAGAATCATTGTCTCAGTAAGCTTTTGTCATATGACTATGAGAAAGTCCTATATGGTTAGTAGCATGTCACCACAGAAATTATTCTTGTTATCATTTACCTACTCGAGGACGAGCAGGAATTAAGCTTGGGGATGTTGATACGTCCAAAACGTATCTATAATTTCTGCTTGCTCCATGCCACTTTTGGGTGATATTGCTATGATATTCATACACTTCCATACACTTTTGATCATATTTGGACTAACTTACTAATCCTGTGCACCCCAGTGCCAGTTTCTGTTTTCGGCTGTTTTTGTATTTCAGGTTTTCACGTTTCGAGAACTGCCCAGAAAAATTATATAAAAAATCAGCGAACCGGAAACAACACTGCGTCCGAAGGGCAGCCTGGGGGGGGGGGCACAGGGGCTCCAGGCGCCCGGTGGGCGCGCCCCCCCTGGGCCGCGCCGGGGGGGCGCCTGGGCCCCCGAGGCTCCCCCGGTGCCCTACTTTGGCATATATTTAAAGGGTCCTCCGTAACTCTCAGAACATGACTTCTTTTCGCGATCCCATCTCTGTTCCGCCGCCGTCGCCGCTTCCAAGATCGGGAGCACCAGGAGAACTCTTCCCGGCACCCTGCCGGAGGGGAGGATCACCACCGGGAGCTTCTCCACCACCATGGACGCCTCCCGGATGACTCGTGAGTAGTCTCCCTTGGACCATGAGTCCATGACCAGTAGCTATGTGATGTTCTCCTCCCGTTCTTGTGCTTCACTAATTAGTCCTCGTGAGCTGCCCTACATGATCAAGGCACCTATGTAATCCTTATGCTGTTGCTATGTTGAGTTTGCTGGGATCCGATGGATTATGAGATTATGTTCGGATTGATCTTGAGTAATATATTTGATTCACCTCTTTTATATTTTAGTTCATAAGTAATTCTTGCATGTTCTCCATTGTTATTTATTGCTTTGGCCGAGTAGTAAGTAGTGACTCCAAGAGGGAACGTTATGCTCGATTGTGGGTTCATGCCCCTCGATGACTAGCTTGAGTGACAGAAACATGAGTCTAGGGGATGTGCTGTTGCCACAAGGGGGAAAACAACGGTGCTTGTGCCCGCGGGTGCAAGGATTGTTTACTTTACGCAAAGTTCTTTTAATGCAGTTGTCTGTTGCATTGAGTTTACACTATGGGTGGGACTCGCAACTTAATACCAGCGAGATGTTCTGGATAGATATCTCAAGGTGGATGATTAGTAGTAGATATTGATGGATTTCGGTCTACTTACTTTGGCGTACCGCCCATGCTTTGAACCTCAACCTTTCTTGCAATGTAGTCAGCATTGGTTTGCGTTCGTGGTCCTGTCAATTGCCCAGCTGTAATTCGTCTACCTCACATAGTTGTTTTATCGTCTTTTGGGAGAGAGACATCACTAGTGAACATCATGAGACTCCGGTCCATATTACCATCATTGATCACATCCGCTATTTACTTTTCGCTTTTATTTACTATTGCAAACATTATCTATCACTACTATCATTGCTTTTAATCCTTTGTGAACTACAAGGCCGGAGGGATTGACAACCTCTCTGTACTCGTTGGGAGCAAAGTTATTTGTATCTGTGTGCAGGTCCACGTTGACTGCTAATATCTGGCGCCGTAGCAGTTGACACCTACTTGTTGAACCTAGGAGTCTCTGGGGATTCGATCCTTGGCATCTTTGCTAAGGGAAAACACTTCCACAACACTGCATCTTACACCTTCCACTTGGGGTAACCAACGAGGGGTTAGAGGCCCGTCAAGGAGTTTTTCTGGCGCCGTTGCCGGGGACTCCACTCTTCAGGATAGGGGAGTTGCACGCTATCTTTTACCTTTGCTTTTTAGTCTTGTTAGTTTACCTTTCAGTTTTCTCCATGTATTTCACTAGTTATGCTTATGGACAACCTTGCTATTGGATCGTTGCTTGCGGGAAGACGCCCCACACCTGTGGTGGTTGCTCCTCCCCCTACTAAAATTGTGCCCTATAAAATACCAGCTGGTATTATCGATTATGTTTTGGCTAATCGTTATGCAGGAGACAGACATCCCGGTGAACACTTGCTATATCTGTCACAACTATATTCATTATTTAAGCTTGCAGGTGTATCAAGGGAGTTTGTCATGAAGAAATTGTTCGCCGTATCACTTATAGATAAGGCTTCAGATTGGTATAAGCTTCTCGATAACTCACACTTGCTTGATTGGCAAGAGCTTATGTCTCTCTTTTATACTAAGTTTTATCCTCTTCATGATACTTATGTGGAGAGTAAGAGTACCTTTTTGCATGTGGATCATGGTAACAATGCTTTATGTGATGCTTATATTGTTGAGTTTATTTGTGATCCCACCGAAAATTATTATGAGAAGGGAACATATGCTTATAGATATTTCAATAATATCAAGTTCCCTTTCTTTATGTTGAAGGTTTTGAAGCTGCACTTGTTTTGTCTTCCTATGCTTATTGCTTTGTGCTTCAACGAATTATTCTATTACAATATTCCTATGCATAGGAAGCATGTTAGGCTTAAATGTGTTTGGTATTTGCTTCTTGATGCTCTCTTTTGTTCTTCAACTCTTATTCCTACGAGAGCATCATTAAAGTCTTATGCCTAGCTTAAAGGCATAAAAGAAAGCGCTTTTGGGAGGCAGCCCACATGAATAATTTTTTTGCTTTTGTTGTGTCTTGATGTTGTTTACTGCTGTAGCATCATCATTGTATCTTTGCTTTTCATATTTGTGCCAAGTATAGCCTCTGATTGCTAGAAAGTTCAAAAGTTGTGAGGTGCTGTCCAGGAAACAGATTCTGTCCTTGGATAGAAAAATTCGTATAAAATCACCAGATCATCTTTTTGGTCTGAATTTTTTCGACAGCGTTCTCTATATAATTGTCTTTCGTGCGTCTGTTCTGAGTTTTTTGATTTGAGTTGCAGAAGTATCCCGAACAGATCAATTACTGCCTGCTGTTCTGTTTTTCACAGATTCTGTCCTGTTTTGCCTTACCTTCACTTTGCAAATTAAGAACTTGCTTTTTCTTTGCAAAAACCTTTTGGCAATCTTGAGAAACAGTAGAACTTCAAGAATATCCTTATTTCCAGCAAGGTATAATTATTTTATTAAGGGTACTAACCTCGCTAATCAGATTATGATGAGTTATGTATGAAGGGAGTTTTCAAGTGTGCGAGAGAAGATGATAAAAAGATTCAGGAGTGTCAAGCGCTCAAGCTTGGGGATGCCCCCGTGCACCCCCAAGAAATATTCAAGGAGACTCAAGCGTCTAAGCTTGGGGATGCCCCCGTGCATCCCCTTCTCCATCAACATTATCAGTTCGTCTTTCGTTTCGCTATATTTTTATCACTTCATGTGTTATGTGCTATGCTTGGAGCGTCTTGCTTTTAGTTTTCTTTTTAGTTTTTCATAACGAGTCGGAACCCAGCATTTCTTTATGTGGGAGAGAAACACGCTCCACCTCTACCTAGAACATAACATAGAATTTTCATGTCTATCTATGCTGTGTGTATTCTTTGTCTTTTAATAGCTACTATCATACTCTGCTCTTAGTATTCATGCTTATCTTTTCAAAGAGCTTTTGTTTAGTTGGTTGCTTGAACTCTCTTTAATTACCATGCTCACCTTATTAAGAGAGTTTGCTTCCGTTGCATTGGTTAATGTGTCTATGATAAAGATGCTACTTGCATGATGGTGCTTAGTAGTTTAGGTTTTCTTATGGTTAATCTCAAATAGCTGGGGGTTCCCAATGTGTTATTGGAGTACCAACTTGATTTGTCTGCCTATGATGTGGTATGGTTTAGTAATATCTTCCTTCGAGAATTTATTTTGATTGACTTGGCGTATGCTCACGCATATTTAAGACTGTAAAGAAACTCTGTCAAGCCTTGATGATCTTTTGTTTTTCAGTAGCAATATAACTACCATGCCTGATTCAATATTGCTTTGTCGCTCTGCATGATTATGACCGTCATTGCTCTCTTAGTTGGTCGCTCCCAGTCTTTTGCTAACCTCCATCTGCACTAAGCAAATTAACCATGCAATACATAGCTCATGGGAAAGTAGCCTAAAAACTATTGTGGTAAAGAATATGTTGCCTATGTATCTTATTTCTTATGAGTTGCTTGCTGAGTGGTAACCATGTTTCTGGGGACGCCATCAACTGTCACACTTTTGTTGAATATCATGTGAGTTGCTATGCATGTTCGTCTTGTCTGAAGTAAGGGTGATTTACCGTGGGTTGAATTAATATGCATATTGTTAGAGAAGAACATTGGGCCGCCAACCAAAGCCATGCATCATGGTGGAAGTTTTAGCTTGGACCTTAATCCTCAATCTCTCATGAGAATATGCTTATGCATTAAAGAGGAGTCCATCATCTATTTTCTATGTTGTCCCGGTATGGATGTCCTCAAGTTGAGATCTATCAAAAACGAGAAATCAAATGCGATCTATCTCCTTGGACCTTTGTACAGGTGGCATAGAGGTACCCCTTTGTGACACTTGGTTAAAACATATGTAATGCAATGATAACCCATGGGGATCCGAGCTAATTAGGACAAGGAGCGAGCACTATTGGTATTCGATGCATGAGGCTTGCAACTTATAGGAAGTTTTATGCATGACACATATGAAGTACTACTACCGTTGACACAATTGCTTCCATGTTTTCAAAATAAAAAGCTCTAGCACTTAACCTTTCTTTTACCTTTATGTTGAAGCACCAACTACTGAGAGCATGATTGTCATTCTGAGTGTAATGTGCATTGTCCCAAAGTAGCATTGTCTTTTGCATGATTGTGATATCGTTTATTCTGAAATGATTGTATCTAGTCATCACTTAAACCTTGAAGGTGCCCCTGCATTTATGTTCTGCATCACTAAAGGGGGCAAGCTAGATATCACTTTATCATATTTGCACATCATGTTCATTGCAAATCTTTTTGATGTTTCAGTTTCATGTTGTAAAACTTTCAATCATTTGTGATTTTCTCTTGAGGCAACTTAATTACTTTAGAATCATTGTCTCGGTAAGCTTTTGTCATATGACTATGAGAAAGTCCTATATGGTTAATAGCATGTCACCACAGAAATTATTCTTGTTATCATTTACCTACTCGAGGACGAGCAGGAATTAAGCTTGGGGATGTTGATACGTCCAAAACGTATCTATAATTTCTGCTTGCTCCATGCCACTTTTGGGTGATATTGCTATGATATTCATACACTTCCATACACTTTTGATCATATTTGGACTAACTTACTAATCCAGTGCACCCAAGTGCCAGTTTCTGTTTTTGGCTGTTTTTGTATTTCAGGTTTTCACGTTTCGAGAACTGCCCAGAAAAATCCAGAAAAATTATATAAAAAATCAGCGTTCCGGAAACAACACTGCGTCCGAAGGGCAGCCTGGGGCGGGCCACAGGGGCTCCAGGCGCCCTGTGGGCGCACCTCCCTGGGCCGCGCCGGGAGGGCGCCTGGGCCCCCCGAAACTCCCCCGGTGCCCTACTTTGGCATATATTTAAAGGACCCTCCGAAACCCTCAGAACAGGAACTCTTTTTCGTGATCCCATCTGTGTTCCGCCGCCGCCGCCGCTTCCGAGATCGGGAGCACCAGGAGAACTCTTACCGGCACCCTGCCGGAGGGGAGGATCACCACCGGGAGCTTCTCCACCACCATGGACGCCTCCCGGATGACTCGTGAGTAGTCTCCCTTGGACCATGAGTCCATGACCAGTAGCTATGTGATGTTCTCCTCCCGTTCTTGTGCTTCACTAATTAGTCCTCGTGAGCTGCCCTACATGATCGAGGCACCTATGTAATCCTTATGCTGTTGCTATGTTGAGTTTGCTGGGATCCGATGGATTATGAGATTATGTTCAGATTGATCTTGAGTAATATATTTGATTCACCTCTTTTATATTTTAGTTCATAAGTAATTCTTGCATGTTCTCCATTGTTATTTATTGCTTTGGCCGAGTAGTAGGTAGTGACTCCAAGAGGGAACATTATGCTCGATTGTGGGTTCATGCCCCTCGATGACTAGCTTGAGTGACAGAAACATGAGTCTAGGGGATGTGCTGTTGCCACAAGGAGGAAAACAACGGTGCTTGTGCTCGCGGGTGCAAGGATTGTTTACTTTACGTAAAGTTCTTTTAATGCAGTTGTCTGTTGCATTGAGTTTACACTAGGGTGGGACTCGCAACTTAATACCAGCGAGATGTTCTGGATAGATATCTCAAGGTGGATGATTAGTAGTAGATATTGATGGATTTCGGTCTACTTACTTTGGCGTACCGCCCATGCTTTGAACCTCAACCTTTCTTGCAATGTAGTTAGTATTGGTTTGCGTTCGTGGTCCTGTCAATTGCCCAGCTGTAATTTGTTTACCTCACATAGTTGTTTTATCGTCTTTTGGGAGAGAAACATCACTAGTGAATATCATGAGACTCCGGTCCATATTACCATCATTGATCACATCCACTATTTACTTTTCGCTATTTACTTACTATTGCAAAAACTATCTATCACTACTATCATTGCTTTTAATCCTTTGTGAACTACAAGGCCGGAGGGATTGACAACCTCTCTGTACTCGTTGGTAGCAAAGTTATTTGTATCTGTGTGCAGGTCCACGTTGATTGCTAATTGCGCCGTTAGTAGTTGACACCTACTTGTTGAACCTAGGAGTCTCTGGGGATTCGATCCTTGGCATCTTTGCTAGGGGAAAACACTTCTACTTACTGCATCTTACACCTTCCACTTGGGGTAACCAACGAGGGGTTCGAGGCCCATCACCGAGTCGTATGCTTTCTTGAAATCGAGCTTGAGAACCATAGCTTTAGTCCCCTGGACCTGCAAATCATGGACAATCTCATGCAGACAGAGAACGCCATCCAAAATGAACCTGCCCTTTATGAATGCAGATTGAAAAGGGCTAATAGCACGGTGAGCGATCGGAGAAAGCCTAGAGGCAAAGCCTTTAGCCGGAAGCTTCGCAAAGTTGTTGATCAAGGCAATATGCCTAAATTGAGAAATCAAGTCTGCCCCTTTGACTTTAGGAATGAGAGTGAGCATCGCGTAATTCAGCCTAGAAATGTCGACGGTCCCCATCCAGAAACCTTGAATTATCACCTAGACAAGGCCCCTTAGCTGAGGCCAAAACTGCCTAAAAAGGGGATGGAGAAGCCATCAGGACCAGAAGCCGCATTAGTGTTGGCAGATTGGACCGTATCAAAAATCTCATCTTTAGAAAGAGGAATCAGCAAGTCCTCGTTCTCAACACTCGATATCTGGTCCTCGGAGGTCCAAAAAGAACGAGCTAGTCTAAACCCCACCTCAGGTTTAGCGGAGAGGAGAGAGGGGAAGAAATTAATCACATGCCGCATAATCTCAGAATGGTTAGAGACCCTGACACCATTGATAAGAAGGTTGTCAATCAGACAGCAATGACGCCTGCCATTAGCAATGGCGAATAAGTACGATGTGGGCGAATTGCCTTTTAAAGTCCAATTGATGGTGCCTCTTTGCCTCCAATAGAGATCCTCCTGACGATGAAGAGCCAGAAGGGCCTCTTCTAAATCATAATGCACCTCCATTCAGCGGGGAAAGCCCCGGACCGTCAGTACGAGCATCTAGGGAGCCAATTTGGGCAGCCAGCTGATGTCTACTATGCAACCTTCTTCTTGTAGACGTTGTTGGGACTCCAAGTGCAGAGGTTTGTAGGACAATAGCAAATTTCCCTCAAGTGGATGACATAAGGTTTATCAATCCATGGGAGGCGTAGGATGAAGATGGTCTCTCTCAAACAACCCTGCAACCAAATAACAAAGAGTCTCTTGTGTCCCCAACACACCCAATACAATGGTAAATTGTATAGGTGCACTAGTTCGGCGAAGAGATGGTGATACAAGTGCAATATGGATGGTAGACATAGGTTTTTGTAATATGAAAATATAAAAACAGCAAGGTAACTAATGATAAAAGTGAGCATAAATGGTGTTGTAATGCTTTGAAACAAGGCCTAGGGTTCATACTTTCACTAGTGCAAGTTCTCTCAACAATAATAACATAACTGGATCATATAACAATCCCCCAACATGCAACAAAGAGTCACTCCAAAGTCACTAATAGCGGAGAACAAACGAAGAGATTATTGTAGGGTATGAAACCACCTCAAAGTTATTTTTTCTGATTGATCTATTCAAGAGTACGTAGTAAAATAGCACGAAGCTATTCTTTCCGTTCGATCTATCATAGAGTTCGTACTAGAATAACACCTTAAGATACAAATCAACCAAAACCCTAATGTCACCTAGATACTCCATTGTCACCTCAAGTATCTGTGGGCATGATTATACGATATGCATCACACAATCTCAGATTCATCTATTCAACCAACAGAAAGAACTTCAAAGAGTGCCCCAAAGTTTCTATCAGAGAGTCAAGACGAAAATGCGTGCCAACTCCTATGCATAGATTCCCAAGGTCACAGAACCCGCAAGTTGATCACCAAAACATACATCAAGTGAATCAATAGAATACCCCATTGTCACCACGGGTATCCCACGCAAGACATACATCAAGTGTTCTCAAATCCTTAAAGACTCAATCAGATAAGATAAATTTAAAGGGAAAACTCAATCCATTACAAGAAGGTAGAGGGGGAGAAACATCATAAGATCCAACTATAGTAGCAAAGCTCGCAATACATCAAGATCGTGCCATCTCAAGAACACGAGAGAGAGATCAAACACATAGCTACTGGTACATACCCTCAGCCCCAAGGGTGAACTACTCCCCCTCGTCATGGAGAGCGCCAGGATGATGAAGATGGCCACCGGAGAGGGATTCCCCCCCTCCGGCAGGGTGCCGGAACGGGTCTAGATTGGTTTTCGGTGGCTACAGAGGCTTGCGGTGGCGGAACTTCCGAGGTTATTTTCTCGAGGTTTGGGTATTTATTGGATTTTTTGGCGTAGGGCACAAGTCAGGGGAGTCTCCGGGCTGTCCACGAGATAGGGGGGCGCGCCCTGATACGTCCAAAACGTATCTATAATTTATGCTTGCTCCATGCCTCTTTTGGGTGATATTGCTATGATATTTATACACTTCCATACACTTTTGATCATATTTGGACTACCCTACTAACTCAGTGCACCCCAGTGCCAGTTTCTGTTTTCTGCTGTTTTTGTATTTCAGGTTTTCCCATTACGAGAACTGCCAGAAAAATCCCGGAAAAATGATATAAAAAATTAGCGTTCCAGAAGCTTCCCAGCAGCCAAAGTACATCCGGGGGGGGGGGGGCACCAGGGCTCCAGGCGCCCTGGTGGCGCGCCCCCCTGGCCGCGCCGGGGGGGCGCCCAGGCCCCCCGGGCCTCCGCTGATGCCCTCCTTTGGCATATATTTATATCGTCTCCCGAAACCCTCGAGACGGGAACCCTTTTTCGCGATCTCATCTCTGTTCCGCCGCCGCCACGCTTCCAAGATTGGGAGCACCAGGAGAACTCTTCCCGGCACCCTACCGGAGGGGAGGATCACCATCGGGAGCCTCTCCACCACCATGGACGCCTCCCGGATGAGTTGTGAGTAGTCTCCCTTGGACCATGTGTAATGCCCGGGATGTAATACTTTCCCTTTTGGGTATATCATATATCTCCGACTTCATCTATTTCCATTCCGGGTTCTTTGCCTTTCGGGTTTTCGTCGTGTGTTGTGTGAGTGTGTGGCATTCATTCATATCATGTAGACATGTGCATCGCATTGCATTTGTGTTGTCGGTTGCATCCGGTTCCACGCGTTCCTTCCCGTTGTCCGTTTCGCGTTCCGGAGCTCCCTCACGTGTCCGTGACGTCCCGTAGGCCTACTTTGTTGTTTGGGCATGTAACGTTACCGGTGTGCCGCGAGGTTGTTGTCTGTGTTGTTGTTTTGTTGTGTGCAACCCGCCTCTCAAATCTCGCCTCGTTTGGACTCCGTTGGCCTTCCCAGCAGTTATTAGTGTGGGACCAAAGTGCCTCCACTTGTGGCCTGGAAACACCCCTACTGCAGTCTACTGCCTTCTCCTAGGCCTTTCTAAACTACCCCGCGATCGGATCCGTAGGATCGCGATCGGAGGGCTCCTAAACACCCCAAGTCTCCAAACCCTAGCAATCTGCTATTTATAGACCCCCCTAGGTCCATTTTTGGCATCCTACCTTCCTCCACCTACCTCTAGATCCCTCCCCCTCATTTCTTTCCGTGCTTGGCCTTCCTCCCGAGGGAACCAGCTGCGCCGCCGTTTTCCTCGAAGGCACCATCGACCAGCAGAGCCGGCCCTTCGATCGGTCGACCGACCAGGCGCCAGGGTCAACGGCCGCATCGATCGAGGACCGCGCCAGCCGCAGCCTTCCCTCGTCGACCCCTCGGCCACTTCGTTGCCAGGGCCCAGGGACCACTTCCCCGTCGCGCCTGGGCCCCTCCATAGCCACCGCAGCGGGCCGCATGCTCCACCGCCGCCCGAGGCCCGTACGTTGCCTCCTCCAGGCCACCTTCGCCTCCTCTCGGGCCGGAGCCGCTGGCCCATCGCCCCCAGCCAGATCGACCGCCTCCTCGCCAGGATCGGGCGCTCCTTCGCCTCGCTAGATCCTCCAGCCGGGCCTCGCCCCGCATCGGCTCGGGTGGGCCGCCGCCTCCTTCCGGGCCGCGCCGCGCCGCCGGGCCGCTCCGCGCCCTCCGCACCGCAGGCTCCCGCAGGCCGCCGCTCCAGGGCCGCCGCGGCTCCCCGCCGGGCCGCACTCTGCCTCCAGCCGGATCGGGCCAGATCCGCCCGGTCCGTTTGTTGTTTTTTTCCCAGATCAGGTTGACTTCCCCTCTTTTATCCCTAAGTCCCAGATCTGTTAATCTGTGATGCAATCTTTCAACTGCTCTAACTTTTTGTGCATAGCTCCGATTCGCGCATATAGCATGTCCAGACGTTCGTGGAGACTTGCTCTACGTTTTACCTGTTGTTGTCATGCATGTTAGAAGTCATCTAGGTGCTTGTTTTGCTGTTGAAAGAGTGCATCATGATATAAACTGCTGTTATGTGATATTTTTGTGCCACCTTTGCCATGTGATATCTTTTAGCTCGTTTGTCCGAATGATGCAAATGACATGTCCACGTGTTCGTTTTGCCATGCTCTACATGTTGTATGTGCTAGGTTGCATGATAGATTTATTATTTCCTTGTTATCATCGTTGCAAAGTGCCATGTGGCTGTGATGTTGTTTTCACTTGTTATGAAATGCCATCTTGTTGAGCTCGTTGCTATCGTTGTGTTCACCTCTATGATGCATGCTTGTGTGTTTCGGGATCACCTTCATGTGTATTTTGATGAGGTGCTTACCTCTTGCCATGTTTAGTTTCGAGGTGACTTAAATATGCTCTTTTAGATGCCATGATGATATTGCTGTTTTAGGACTTAGTAGTTTTCCACTAAGTCTGAAATCTGTAACGTTCCGATGCCATGTTCGTGTGATGTTCTAGGACAAAGCATGATAGTTTTGGAGTGGATCTTGATTGTTCCTTGTAGTATATATTGTTGTCTTTCCATCCATGTCCTCACATGTCTATTTGAGTGGCTGTAGAATGTTTATCTTTTGCTCCAAAGTTTCAATAAAAATTCTGCTGCCAGGATTTTATTGTCAAGTTCAATATGTCCAAGATCATTGCTATTGATCCGTGGCTCCGTTGGGGGTGCACCTTTGGACTTAGTTGCTGTAGTATATGTCTAGTTTGTGTTCATGCCCTTTGCCATGTTATTTGAATGCTGTAGCTTAATTATTTTGAGCTCCGAAGTTGCTATGTTGCTGTAATTTTCAGCTTTCGCTCAGTTCTTGTTTCGGGCATAACTTTTAGCCCGTAACTCCGATTTCAGCGAATCTTATATCAAACTTGATTGATTTTCTGCGTAGATTAATAATATCAGATTGTTATCATGTTTTGAGGTGATTTGCTTGAGTGATATTTTCCGTGCTCCGTGTGCATCCTTAGTGCATCCATCATGCATTCATCTTTTCCGAGTGCGCATTGCATCTTGTTGATTGGTGCTTGGTGTGATTGTTTTGTTTAGAGCCGGAAGCAGAGTCTGAGTTCGAGTACGAGCACGAGGTTTCCAACGAGGTTGAGCACGAGGACCCTTCTTACGATCTGAACGACTTCTCTTCAGGCAAGATGACCGAACCCCGATAACATTACTATCTTTGCCTATTGCTAGTAGTCTCGATCTATAGCTTTGCCTCGATGCCCATGTTCTTCTTGTCAGCCTCCTACTTGTAAACCATTGCCATGTTTAACCAACCTACCTATGCAAACCGTTGCTTGGCTAAGTACGCTTCGCTCAGCCCTTCTTATAGCATTGCTAGTTGCAGGTGAAGATCGAAGATGCTTGCTTCATGTTGAAGTTTGGATTGGTTATATCACACTATATAAATGCTTTAAATGAAATCATCTATATATTGGCAAGGGTGGAAGGCTAAGCCTTTTGCTTGGTGATTTGTTCCACTCATGCCGTTAGGATCCGTATAAGCCGGTGTTATGTTCCTTGATTATGCGTTCCTAACACGGTTGGGGTGTATGGGACCCCCTCGATAAACCGCTAAGTGCTAAGTCTTTTCCCGCAAGTCCCAACATTGGTACTATTTGCCTAATAACAAACTAAACTTGCATAGGGAGTTATAAACCCTTTTTTCTTAATCAACAACCCCGGGCCAGTGCTCCACATGAGTGTTGGTCCGAACTGGGGGTCCTGCGGGGCCACCTCAAGGAAACTCGAGGTTTGGTAAAAACCCGTAGCATGACCCATCCGGTCGTTTCCTGAGACTTAGATACACGCGGCTACTATCAGGGTGTCGACACGCCGGGAGGATTTGCTGGATTAGCCTTACCTTAGTTCGGTATATCTTGAGCACGGGATTCCGAGAATACTCGGGTCTTCCCACTTTGGAGTTGCGACTCCGCGGATCGTGGGCTTGTAATGGGTCTAGTTGGAACACCCCTGCAGGGTTTGAACTTTCGAAAGCCGTGCCCGCGGTTATGTGGCAGATGGGAGCTTGTTAATTCCGGTTGTAGATAACTTGACACAATGTTTCTAATACACTACCAGCGTGTGTTCCGTGACTGTCAATTTCCGAATAGGGATTCGGGAGTTGAACACGGAGGGGTTATGTTTGCTGAGCTTGTAGCTAGGATCATCTCGTGATCACTTCTCGCCGAGGCTTTCTCTTCTCGCTCTCACTCACGTAAGCTAGATGCTAGTTGCTGCTGCAGACACTTATTCTTGTCTTCATCCTTATCCTCACCCAAAGGCTTAAATAGTCTTGTTACCTGGAAACGGGATTGCTGAGTCCTCTGTGGCTCACAGTTACTTCACACACCAGATGCAGGTCCAGCTGTGAGCTATCCAGGTGATGGCACCGAGCTGGATTGGGAGTACGACGAGGAGCGTAGTCGGTACTATGTGCGATACCCGGATGATCAGTAGTGGAGACTCTTACTAGGATTCGATCCGCCTGTGGTTTATTTATCTAAGTTTGGTACTTTGACATTTGGATTTTGCCCTTAGAGGGTTGTGATGTTCTTTATGTATGATGATTGAGACATGATATGTAATTGTGTGACGTGGCGAGTGTAAGCCAACTATTTCTGTTTACTATCCCCTCTTTTACATGAGATGTGCAAAGATTATCGGACTTGAGATCATTCTAGGATGGATTTATGCCTTTAAGTCGTGCCTCAACACGTAGGAGGTATAACTCCATCATGGGCATTACAAGTTGGTATTCAGAGCCTTCTCCGACCTAGGAGCCCCCACTGTTTGATCGAATCGTTGACGGTCGAGTCTAGGCACACACTGAAAACTTCTTGAGTCCTATATTATATCGGAGAGTAGGATTTCTTTGCTTCTCATCCCCTTTCTCTCTGGTGAGGACTCCTGACGACTACTCTTGTCTCTCCTATCTTAAAAAATTACACAAATTTTTTTTAGGAATCCCGCGAGTATTCTGGGATTGTTTCGATGTTCTTGTGACAAGGATATTGTTCTCGATGCCTCCTGTTACCGAGGAGTTGAGCTTCGGGGTATTGTTGTCACAAGCATATCGCGGCAGTACTAAATACTTAAGACGGCCGACATCGAAAATCTCCCCTATACGGCCAGTGGCAAGATAACCCCGACATCACCCAGTACTGGGGAGGTAGTTCGGGAGTATTGCCATAGCTTGTTATAGTGGATGCTTTTCGAAGGTCCGAGGTACACAGTTTCCGAGAAAGACTGGTTATGTGTTGAAGGATGGATACACCTGGATGTAGGTTTAGAGTTGATTGCGCGGTGCTTCCCGTGTATCCCCAACACCTGATTGCATAACTGGAATCTTTCGGAAATCTATAGGTGGGTTTATCCAGTAGATCGTAGGCATTCTTCCAACGAATGCAGGTTAGTGAGTTCGGGGTTCTACATTGAGTGAAGGGGTTATATGACCGATGTTACTATCAGGAGTTGCATCTTAAAGGGTCCTTGGCTATGCTGATCCGGGGATTGCAAAACCTTTTCGTAACGCGTTCATATGCTTTCAGCACAAAGATGTTAGGACGAAACTCCTCTCTTGTGTTTGTTCCCATCCGTACATTGTTGTTTTCTTATTTTATCCTTTTGTCCCCTATGTGGCTTCTCGTGAAGATTGATGTTATCATTTAACTAAGAATTTCATCCGTTCCTTTCGTTCGGATGTTTTCATTCGTTCTTTTGTTCGAATGATTATTGTGAAGAATTGTTGCAATTCATGCCATTGATTCAGCTTATTCCTTTTGTCAATCAATTGCTGATTCGTGGTCATCTCTTACAGGATGGCTCCGAAAAAGGTTCCCAACGCTAACCCAGAGGTGGAAGAGGTCCCAGATCATCCTCCTTCCCCTCCTCCTCCGCCTGAGGCTTGGAGAGCAATTATGCAGACTACAGCTCAGAATACCCAGTTGATGATGCAGATGATACAGCAGATGCAAGCTAATCAAGCTAATCAGGGTATTCCAGGGAACCAAGGCAACTTCTTCAACCAGCCGCACCATGCTACTCTTAACCAGTTCTTGGCCAACAATCCTAAAGCTTTCAGTTACTGTGTCGACCCTCTTGATGCTGAAGATTGGTTAACCGACATAAAGAAGCATTTTGAGTGCAGTAACGTGAAGGAAGATGATTATGTGAAGTTTGCAGCCTTCCAACCGAAAGATCAAGCAGCTGATTGGTGGCAGCAGTACAAAGACTCCAGGCCAGGTCAAGTGATCTCTTGGGAGAATTTCTGCAAGGATTTCCGTTCGCACCACATTCCTACAAGTGTCATCGAGGGTATGCGTGAGCAATTCCGCAACCTGAAACAGGGCTCCATGTCAGTCTATCAGTATAATGTCAAGTTCCAAAACCTCGCTCGCTATGCTAAGCAAGACATTCCTGATGCCAAGAGCAAAATCTACCAGTTCCGTGGAGGTCTCAAAGATGAACTTCAGCTTGCTCTCACTTTGTTCGAGCCCGATGAATTCGACAAGTTCTATAACATGGCTTTGAAACAAGAAGCAGCTCAGCTTAAGATGGAGGCTTCTAAGAAGAGAATTCGAGGTGCTATTCACTCTTCCTCATCGTCTCAGTTGGCTGCGAAACAACAGAAATTCTGGCTTCCTCCTCCACCTGTGAGTTCAGCTATTGTCAGGCATGATCCAAAGGCAGCAAGGGTCAATCTGATGAATGCAGCGCAAGCGGAGAATTCTTCTGATGTCATTTTGGGTAACCTTCCAGTGAACTCTATCCCTGCTAAAGTTTTGTTTGATTCGGGTGCTTCATGTTCTTTCATGTCTCAACCATTTGCATCCAAGTATAATGTTGACATCAAAAGTTTGCCAAGGGAGTTATCAGTTGTTTCTCCGGGGAGACGAATGCATTCTAGTATATATGCTCCGGATGTTTCTATTCGCATGGGTGATTATCGATTTTTGGCTTCTCCAGTGATTCTTGGTAATTCTGACATCGACCTCATCCTCGGAATGGATTGGCTTTCTCAGCACGATGCTCACATTGATTGTGCTCAGAAGGAAGTCAAGATGACTCATTCTGATGAAGATGTGATTATCTTTGCCTCAAGGGATAACACTATCAGACTTTTCTCTCTCAATGATAAGGGCGAAATTAATGCCATATCTCAAATTCCGGTGGTGAACGAATATCAAGACGTCTTTCCTGAAGAACTTCCAGGCATGCCTCCACACCGTCAGGTGGAATTCGTTATTGAACTCGAGCCGGGTACTGAGCCAGCATGCCGGCGTCCGTACAAGCTCTCTCCGGATGAATTGAAGGAATTGAAGAAGCAGCTTGATAAGCAGGAGAGTATGGGTCTCATCAGACCTAGTACGTCTCCGTGGGGCTGTGGTGTCTTATTTGTCAAGAAGAAAGATGGCACAGAGCGTCTCTGTGTTGACTACCGGCCATTGAACAAGAAGACGATTAAGAACAAATATCCGCTCCCCAACATCAACAAACTCTTTGAGCAGCTCAAAGGAGCTAAAGTGTTCTCTAAGCTTGACCTCCGAATGGACTATCATCAAATTCGCATTCGCGAGGAAGACATTCCCAAGACGGCCTTCAGAACGAGCTACGGTTCATACGAGTATACCGTCATGTCCTTCGGTCTCGCCAATGCTCCTCCTACCTTTTCAAGGATGATGCATTACATCTTCAACCCCTATACTGGCGAGTTTGTGCTTGTGTATCTGGATGATATTCTGGTGTTTTCCAAGAATGAAGAAGATCACGAAAAGCACTTACGTCTGGTTCTTGATCGACTACGAGAGCATAAATTCTATGCCAAGTTCTCCAAGTGCGAGTTTTGGCTCGATAAGGTTTTGTACCTGGGCCACATCATCTCAGCTGACGGTATTGCGGTTAATCCCGAGAAAGTTGAAGCAATTGTCAACTGGGAAGCTCCTCAGAACGTCAAGCAGCTTCGCAGTTTTCTGGGTCTTGCCAGCTATTGCAGAAGGTTTGTTGAGAACTTCTCCAAGATTGCCAAGCCTCTTTCCAACCTGCTTCAGAAGAATGTCAAATACTTTTGGTCTCCAGAGTGTGAAGTGGCATTCAGAACTCTCAAAGATAAGCTTGTCTCTGCTCCAGTTCTGACTCCTCCGGATGAATCCAAGCCCTATGAAGTATTCTGTGATGCTTCTCTTCAAGGTCTTGGTGGTGTGCTTATGCAAGATAAGAGAATTGTGGCATACACTTCTCGTCAGCTAAAGCCAAGTGAGAAGAACTATCCCACACATGATCTCGAGCTAGCAGCTGTGGTACATGCTCTGATTACGTGGAGACATCTGTTGTTGGGCAGAAAGGTCGACATCTTCATTGATCACAAGAGCTTGAAGTACATCTTCACACAGCCGCATCTGAACCTCCGTCAGACTCGTTGGGTCGAAATGATCCAAGAGTATAATCCCAGCATTGAATACACTCCTGGCAAGGCGAATGTGATTGCAGATGCTTTGAGCAGAAAGGCATATTGCAACAGCCTTCTTATCAAGCCGTACCGGCCTGAGCTTTGTGAAGCTTTCAGGAAGCTCAACCTCCAAGTTATTCCGCAGGGTTTTCTTGCAAATCTCCAAATTGCTCCTACCTTGGAAGATCAAGTCCGTGAGGCCCAACTCAGTGATACCATGGTGAAGAAAGTGAAACATGGCATTGCAAAGGGCACTCCAAAATATAAGTGCTTCCGTGTTGATGAGAGAGATACCTTGTTCTTCGAGGACAGACTCGTTGTTCCCAAAGGTGATCCCAGGAAGCTCATAATGGAAGAAGCTCATGATTCTCTCCTTTCCATTCATCCTGGCAGTTCCAAGATGTATCAAGACCTCAAGCAGTCTTACTGGTGGACACGCATGAAAAGGGAGATTGCCCAATTCGTGAACGAATGTGATGTATGCAGAAGAGTGAAAGCAGAACATCAACGTCCCGCCGGTCTTCTCCAACCTCTTCCTATCCCCGAGTGGAAGTTTGACCACATTGAAATGGACTTCGTCACTGGCTTTCCTAAATCCAAGCGAGGAAATGATGCTATCTTTGTGGTGATTGACAAGCTCACCAAAGTCGCTCATTTTCTTCCGGTCAAAGAATCAATCAATGCAACTCAACTTGCAGAGCTGTACACTTCCAGAATTGTGTCCCTACATGGCATTCCTCAAGTTATATCCTCAGACCGTGGAAGCTTGTTCACATCAAGGTTCTGGGACTCCTTTCAGTCTGCCATGGGCACTAAGATCAGGTTCAGCACTGCTTTTCACCCTCAGACTAGTGGTCAAGTCGAGTGCGTGAATCAGATTCTAGAAGACATGCTCATAGCCTGTGTCATCTCCTTTGGCATGAAATGGGAAGACTGCCTTCCATTTGCCGAGTTCTCTTACAACAACAGCTTTCAAGCAAGTGCAGGCAAAGCACCGTTTGAAATCCTTTATGGCAGAAAGTGTCGTACCCCTCTCAACTGGTCTGAAACAGGCGAACGTCAACTTCTTGGCAATGACTTGATCTCAGAAGCCGAAGAAATGTGCAAAGTCATACGTGAGAATCTCAAGGCCGCTCAGTCGCGTCAGAAGAGCTACTATGACGGCAAGCATCGTGATTTGGCATTCAACATCGATGATCATGTCTATCTCCGAGTTTCTCCGATGAAAGGCACCCAAAGATTCGGTATCAAAGGAAAGCTTGCTCCTAGATACGTCGGGCCTTTCAAGATTCTTGGCAAAAGAGGCGATCTAGCCTATCAACTTGAGCTCCCTTCAAACTTCGCAAATGTTCATGATGTCTTCCATGTGTCTCAACTTCGCAAATGCTTCAAGGCACCTGAGCGCATGATTCCGTTTGAAGAGATTGATCTTCAACAAGACCTGTCCTACCGAGAGCACCCAGTTGCAATTCTCGAAGAAACCGAACGCAAGACCCGCAACAAGTCCATCAAATTTCTGAAAGTCAAGTGGTCACATCACACCGACCGAGAAGCTACCTGGGAACGAGAAGATCATCTTCGTTCCGAGTACCCATCCTTTTTCCAGTCCTAGATCTCGGGACGAGATCTTTTTGTAGTAGAGGAGAGTTTGTAATGCCCCGGATGTAATACTTTCCCTTTTGGGTATATCATATATCTCCGGCTTCATCTATTTCCATTCCGGGTTCTTTGCCTTTCGGGTTTTCGTCGTGTATTGTGTGAGTGTGTGGCATTCATTCATATCATGTAGACATGTGCATCGCATTGCATTTGTGTTGTCGGTTGCATCCGGTTCCACGCGTTCCTTCCCGTTGTCCGTTTCGCGTTCCGGAGCTCCCTCACGTGTCCGTGACGTCCCGTAGGCCTACTTTGTTGTTTGGGCGTGTAACGTTACCGGTGTGCCGCGAGGTTGTTGTCTGTGTTGTTGTTTGGTTGTGTGCAACCCGCCTCTCAAATCTCGTCTCGTTTGGACTCCGTTGGCCTTCCCAGCAGTTATTCGTGTGGGACCAAAGTGCCTCCACTTGTGGCCTGGAAACACCCCTACTGCAGTCTACTGCCTTCTCCTAGGCCTTTCTAAACTACCCCGCGATCGGATCCGTCGGATCGCGATCGGAGGGCTCCTAAACACCCCCAAGTCTCCAAACCCTAGCAATCTGCTATTTATAGACCACCCCTAGGTCCATTTTTGGCATCCTACCTTCCTCCACCTACCTCTAGATCCCTCCCCCTCATTTCTTTCCGTGCTTGGCCTTCCTCCCGAGGGAACCAGCCGCGCCACCGTTTTCCTCGAAGGCACCATCGACCAGCAGAGCCGGCCCTTCGATCGGTCGATCGACCAGGCGCCAGGTCAACGGCCGCATCGATCGAGGATCGCGCCAGCCGCAGCCTTCCCTCGTCGACCCCTCGGCCACTTCGTCGCCAGGGCCCAGGGACCACTTCCCCGTCGCGCCTGGGCCCCTCCATCGCCACCGCAGCGGGCCGCATGCTCCACCGCCGCCTGAGGCCCGTACGTTGCCTCCTCCAGGCCACCTTCGCCTCCTCTCGGGCCGGAGCCGCTGGCCCATCGCCCCCAGCCAGATCGACCGCCTCCTCGCCAGGATCGGGCGCTCCTTCGCCTCGCTAGATCCTCCAGCCGGGCCTCGCCCCGCATCGGCTCGGGTGGGCCGCCGCCTCCTTCCGGGCCGCGCCGTGCCGCCGGGCCGCGCCGCGCCCTCCGCACCGCAGGCTCCCGCAGGCCGCCGCTCCTGGGCCGCCGCGGCTCCCCGCCGGGCCGCACTCTGCCTCCAGCCGGATCGGGCCAGATCCGCCCGGTCCGTTTGTTTTTTTTCCCAGATCAGGTTGACTTCCCCTCTTTTATCCCTAAGTCCCAGATCTGTTAATCTGTGATGCAATCTTTCAACTGCTCTAACTTTTTGTGCATAGCTCCGATTCGCGCATATAGCATGTCCAGACATTCGTGGAGACTTGCTCTACGTTTTACCTGATGTTGTCATGCATGTTAGAAGTCATCTAGGTGCTTGTTTTGCTGTTGCAAGAGTGCATCATGATATAAACTGCTGTTATGTGATATTTTTGTGCCACCTTTGCCATGTGATATCTTTTAGCTCGTTTGTCCGAATGATGCAAATGACATGTCCACGTGTTCGTCTTGCCATGCTCTACATGTTGTATGTGCTAGGTTGCATGATAGATTTATTATTGCCTTGTTATCATCGTTGCAAAGTGCCATGTGGCTGTGATGTTGTTTTCACTTGTTATGAAATGCCATCTTGTTGAGCTCGTTGCTATCGTTGTGTTCACCTCTATGATGCATGCTTGTGTGTTTCGGGATCACCTTCATGTGTATTTTGATGAGGTGCTTACCTCTTGCCATGTTTAGTTTCGAGGTGACTTAAACATGCTCTTTTAGATGCCATGATGATATTGCTGTTTTAGGACTTAGTGGTTTTCCACTAAGTCTGAAATCTGTAACGTTCCGATGCCATGTTCGTGTGATGTTCTAGGACAAAGCATGATAGTTTTGGAGTGGATCTTGATTGTTCCTTGTAGTATATATTGTTGTCTTTCCATCCATGTCCTCACATGTCTATTTGAGTGGCTGTAGCATGTTTATCTTTTGCTCCAAAGTTTCAATAAAAATTCTGCTGCCAGGATTTTATTGTCAAGTTCAATATGTCCAAGATCATTGCTATTGATCCGTGGCTCCGTTGGGGGTGCATCTTTGGACTTAGTTGCTGTAGTATATGTCTAGTTTGTGTTCATGCCCTTTGCCATGTTATTTGAATGCTGTAGCTCAATTATTTTGAGCTCCGAATTAGCTATGTTGCTGTAATTTTCAGCTTTCGCTCAATTCTTGTTTCGGGCATAACTTTTAGCCCGTAACTCCGATTTCAATGAATCTTATATCAAACTTGATTGATTTTCTGTGTAGATTAATAATATCAGATTGTTATCATGTTTTGAGGTGATTTTCTTGAGTGATATTTTCCGTGCTCCGTGTGCATCCTTAGTGCATCCATCATGCATTCATCTTTTCCGAGTGCGCATTGCATCTTGTTGATTGGTGCTTGGTGTGATTGTTTTGTTTAGAGCCGGAAGCAGAGTCTGAGTTCGAGTACGAGCACGAGGTTTCCAACGAGGTTGAGCACGAGGACCCTTCTTACGATCCGAACGACTTCTCTTCAGGCAAGATGACCGAACCCCGATAACATTACTATCTTTGCCTATTGCTAGTAGTCTCGATCTATAGCTTTGCCTCGTTGCCCATGTTCTTCTTGTCAGCCTCCTACTTGTAAACCATTGCCATGTTTAACCAACCTACCTATGCAAACCGTTGCTTGGCTAAGTACGCTTCGCTCAGCCCTTCTTATAGCATTGCTAGTTGCAGGTGAAGATCGAAGATGCTTGCTTCATGTTGAAGTTTGGATGGGTTATATCACACTATATAAATGCTTTAAATGAAATCATCTATATATTGGCAAGGGTGGAAGGCTAAGCCTTTTGCTTGGTGATTTGTTCCACTCATGCCGTTAGGATCCGTATAAGCCGGTGTTATGTTCCTTGATTATGCGTTCCTAACACGGTTGGGGTGTATGGGACCCCCTCGATAAACCGCTAAGTGCTAAGTCTTTTCCAGCAAGTACCAACATTGGTACTATTTGCCTAATAACAAACTAAACTTGCATAGGGAGTTATAAACCCTTTTTTCTTAATCAACAACCCCGAGCCAGTGCTCCACATGAGTGTTGGTCCGAACTGGGGGTCCTGCGGGGCCACCTCAAGGAAACTCGAGGTTTGGTAAAAACCCGTAGCATCACCCATCCGGTCGTGTCCTGAGACTTAGATACGCGCGGCTACTATCTGGGTGTCGACACGCCGGGAGGATTTGCTGGATTAGCCTTACCTTAGTTCGGTATATCTTGAGCACGGGATTCCGAGAATACTCGGGTCTTCCCACTTTGGAGTTGCGACTCCGCGGATCGTGGGCTTGTAATGGGTCAAGTTGGAACACCCCTGCAGGGTTTGAACTTTCGAAAGCCGTGCCCGCGGTTATGTGGCAGATGGGAGCTTGTTAATTCCGGTTGTAGATAACTTGACACAATGTTTCTAATACACTACCAGCGTGTGTTCCGTGACTGTCAATTTCCGAATAGGGATTCAAGAGTTGAACACGGAGGGGTTATGTTTGCTGAGCTTGTAGCTAGGATCATCTCGTGATCACTTCTCGCCGAGGCTTTCTCTTCTCGCTCTCACTCACGTAAGCTAGATGCTAGTTGCTGCTGTAGACACTTATTCTTTTCTTCAGCCTTATCCTCACCCAAAGGCTTCAATAGTCTTGTTACCCGGAAACGGGATTGCTGAGTCCTCTGTGACTCATAGTTACTTCACACACCAGATGCAGGTCCAGCTGTGAGCTATCCAGGTGATGGCACCGAGCTGGATTGGGAGTACGACGAGGAGCGTAGTCGGTACTATGTGTGATACCCGGATGATCAGTAGTGGAGACTCTTACTAGGATTCGATCCGCCTGTGGTTTATTTATCTAAGTTTGGTACTTTGACATTTGGATTTTGCCCTTAGTGGGTTGTGATGTTCTTTATGTATGATGATTTAGACATGATATGTAATTGTGTGACGTGGCGAGTGTAAGCCAACTATTTCTGTTTACTATCCCCTCTTTTACATGAGATGTGCAAAGATTACCGGACTTGAGATCATTCTAGGATGGATTTATGCCTTTAAGTCGTGCCTCGACACGTAGGAGGTATAACTCCATCCTGGGCATTACACCATGGGTCCATGACCAGTAGCTATGTGATGTTCTCCTCCCGTTCTTGTGCTTCACTAATTAGTCCTCGTGAGCTGCCCTACATGATCGAGGCACATATGTAATCCTTATGCTGTTGCTATGTTGAGTTTGCTGGGATCCGATGGATTGTGAGATTATATTCAGATTGTGTTTGAGTAATATATTTGATCTACCTCTTTTATATTTATGTTCGTAAGTAATTCTTGCATGTTCTCTGTTGTTATTTATTGCTTTGGCCAAGTAATAGGTAGTGACTCCAAGAGGGAACGTTATGCTTGATTGTGGGTTCATGCCCCTCGATGACTAGCTTGAGTGACAGAAACATGAGTCTAGGGGATGTGTTGTTGCCACAAGGGGGAAAACAACGGTGCTTGTGCCCGCGGGTGCAAGGATTGTTTACTTTACGCAAAGTTCTTTTAATGCAGTTGTCTGTTGCTTTGAGTTTACACTATGGGTGGGACTCGCAACTTAATACCAGCGAGATGTTCTGGATAGATATCTCAAGGTGGATGATTAGTAGTAGATGCAGATGGATTTCGGTCTACTTGCCTTGGCGTACCGCCCATGCTTTGAACCTCTACCTTTCTTGTAACATAGTTAGCATTGGTTTGCGCACATAATTCTGTCAATTGCCCAGCTGTAATTCGTTTACCTCACATAGCTGTTTTATCGTCTTTTGGGAGAGATACATCACTAGTGAACATCATGGGACCCCGGTCCATATTACCATCATTGATCACATCCACTATTTACTTTCCGCTTTTACTTACTATTGCAGCATTACCTATCACTATTATCACTTGTGTTTGATCCTTTGTAAACTACAAGGCCGGAGAGATTGACAACCTCTCTGTACTCGTTGGGAGCAAAGTTATTTGTATCTGTGTGCAGGTCCATGTTGATTGCTAACTGGCGCCGTTAGCAGTTGACACCTTCTTGTTGAAACTGGGAGTCTCAGGGAAATCGATCCTTGGTATCTTTGCCAAGGGAAAACTTCCGCTACACTGCATCTCAAACCTTCCACTTGGGGTAACCAACGAGGGGCGAGAAGCCATCAAGCAAAGTTTTCTGGCGCCGTTGCCGGGGACTCCACTCTTCAAGATAGGGGAGTTGCACGCTATCTTTTATCTTTGCTTTTTAGTCTTGTTAGTTTACCTTTCAGTTTTCTTATGTCTTTTCACTAGTTTTGCTTAATGGAAAACAACAAAAATATGAGAGAGTTTTATAAGGTCTACCTTGCTTTGGGACATGATGTGTTTGAAGAGAAAATTAAAAAACCTATGGAACTTTATTATTTGCATAACAATCATGATGGTGGTGATGTTATTAGTATGCTTTCTTTGAATATCAATATTGCTAATGACATGGAAAGCTCTAAGCTTGGGGATGACACGTTTGATGAACATGATATTTTTAGTCCCCCAACTTTTGAAGAGAATATTTACTTTGATGATACTTTGCTTCTCATATATGATGATTACAATGATGAATATGATGTTTTCAGTCCACCTACTATTGAGGATAAAATTTATTATGATTATGATATGCCTCCTAAATACAATGATTACCATGATGGTTATGATAGTCTTACTCTCACTATTCCTAATAAGAAAGATTTTGCTTATATGAAGAGTAATGACACTTTTATGCTTTTGGATCATGGAAATAATGCCTTATGTGATAGTTATATTGTTGAGTTCATCCATGATCCCACTGAAAATTATTATGAGAAGGGAACATATGCTTATAGATATTTCAATAATATCAAAGTCCCTCTCTTTATGTTGAAGGTTTTGAAGCTGCACTTGTTTTGTCTTCCTATGCTTATTGCTTTGTGCTTCAATGAATTATTCTATTGCAATATTCCTATGCATAGGAAGCATGTTAGTCTTAAATGTGTTTGGTATTTGCTTCTTGATGCTCTCTTTTGTTCTTCAACTCTTATTCCTACGAGAGCATCATTAAAGTTTTAAGCCTATCTTTATGGCTATAAAGAAAGAGCTCTAGGGAGACAACCCTTGTTATCTTTGCTTTCAGTTTGTTCTTTCAGTTTTTAGTGGTCTTGATGTTGTTACTACAATAGCATCATCATTGTATCTTTACTTTTCAACTTTGTGCCAAGTGTAGCCTCTGATTGCAAGAAAGTTCAAAAGTTGTGACGTGCTGTCCAGGAAACAGATTCTGTCCTTGGATAGAAAAATTCCTATAAAATCACCAAATCATCTTTCTGGTCTGAATTTTTTCGACAGCGTGCTCTATACAATTGTATTTCGTGCGTCTGTTTTGAGTTTTTTGATTAGAGTTGCAGAACTGCCCCGAAAAAAATCATTTACTACCTGCTGTTATGTTTTTCACAGATTCTGTCCTGTTTTGCCTTTCCTTCATTTTGCAAACCTAGAGCTTGGTTTTTCTTTGCAAAAACCTTTTGGCAATCTTGAGAAACAGTAGACCTTCAAGAATATCTTTATTTCCAGCAAGGAACAATTATTTTATTATGGGTAGTAACCTCGCTAATCAGATTATGATGAGTTATGTATGAAGGGAGTTTTCAAGTGTGCGAGGGAAGATGATAAAAAGATTCAGGAGTGTCAAACGCTCAAGCTTGGGAATGCCCCCATGCACCCCCAAGAAATATCCAAGGAGACTCAAGCGTCTAAGCTTGGGGATGCCCCCGTACATCCCCTTCTCCATCAACATTATCAGTTCGTCTTTCGTTCCACTATATTTTTATCACTTCATGTGTTATGTGCTATGCTTGGAGCGTCTTGCTTTTAGTTTTCCTTTTTAGTTTTCTTTAGCTTTTCATAACGAGTCGGAACTCAGCTTTCTTTATGTGGGAGAGAAACACGCTCCACTTCTACCTAGAACATAACATAGAATTTTCATGTCTATCTCTGCTGTGTGTGTTCTTTGTCTTTCAATAGCTACTATCATGCTTAGCTCTTAGTTTTCATGCTTATCTTTTTAAAGAGCTTTTGTTTAGTTGGTTGCTTGAACTCTCTTTATTTATCATGATTATCTTATTAAGAGAGTTTGCTTCCGTTGCATTGGTTGGTATGTTTATGATAAAGATGCTACGTGCATAATGGCGCTTAGTAGTTCATGTTTTCTTATGATTAGTCTCTGTAGCGACCCGACCCAAATGGATCGAAGTCTCTGTGCTTAAGTGTCATCCCTGGATCGGTATGCTGACACACACAGTACTCGATGAATTATAACAGAGTTCAATCACACACTTTATTACATCGAGGTCCTCAAAAGAGTATTTATTACAATAATATGGCCAAAGGCCATCTGGATAAAATAACTGCGGAAGCATCAAAAGTAAAATGAGTCCATCAACTCCATGGCAAACTGAGTGCAGAACAACGACCTATCGCACATTTACTCCTCGTCGGAAAACTCTGCAACATGAGACGTTGCAGCCGTGTAGGTCAGCACATGGAATATGCTGGCAAAGTCACACCATAGAAATAATAATAAAGAAAAAGACTATCTCTATATGCAAATTTAGCTGGTGGAGGCTCTAAGTTTAATGTTTGCATAAAGCCAATTTTTTCCTACAACAAAGGAATAAATTTTTATTTACTACAAAATTAAAATGCCATTATTGAGAAGGTTCCTCCAACTCAATCCCAAAATTCCCAAATTATTAGTAACCCAATGATTTCATTAAATAAAGTGATGAGATCAACCAATAATTCACTTCTAGATACTCAAGTTGTCCATAACCGGGGACACGGCTAATCATGATTAGTTTGTACACTCTGCAGAGGTTTGCGCACTTTTCCCCACAA
Organism: Secale cereale; assembly: GCA_902687465.1. Classification (NCBI taxonomy): domain Eukaryota; kingdom Viridiplantae; phylum Streptophyta; class Magnoliopsida; order Poales; family Poaceae; genus Secale; species Secale cereale. Next base: position 647,726,344 of record LR738715.1, read on the forward strand.
GACTCGACCACCTCCATGATCGGAAGATCGAGACATAGTCTTTCTGAAGTATTTCCTCCAAACCCTGGGTAGACCGGTACACCTAATTTCCCCTACATCAGCTAGTCTACCACGGAAAGAGGTCACACAACGTACTCAACTATGCCAGAGCCCATAATGGCTTGTGGCTGCACACGGAAGTTTCTAGGCATGAAATATCTTATGATCCCATTGAGCCTGGGTGGCGGACCTAGGGTAATCACACGGGTACTCCGGGATTCCCCTTGGGCAAGCACTGGTTTCTCCAGGTGCCCCAAACAATCCACCCAGATGTGTATAAAAGTTGCCACCTTATGTTGTCCAAAAAATTATTATCTCTCGCAACTTGCATGTATCACACATACCAATCCCCGTCTACGAGCATGGCTAAGCAATATATAACATAACGAATATTCCCGGGGTGATCAAAGGTCATAGGTTCCTACCACATGAACTACATAGCATAACCACATGTTCCCAATCCTACTCATGCAATCTTTGAGGGTGAAACTAATGCATAATAAAACTGGGTATTGAAAATTATGATCAAAGTGTGAACTTGCCTTGCTGACGTTCGTTGAACTCTAAAGATTCGTAGTAGCAAGCTTCGCACTCCGGATGATCTAGCGTAAGCAAGCAATAACATACATAAGCATACAAGCAAGGATCCAAAAAGGAAACAAATAAAAGACTTCGAAAAACTCCAAAAACACCAAAATAAAGTTCATGTACAAGATGTAATTTTTACAGCAACAAAAATAAATGGTTTTGGCTTTATCAGAAAGTACATGTCACAAGCTTCGATTTGCAAAAAGAATCACCTAAAACGGTGTTACGAAACTCAAGTTATGGCCTGACGAAGTTTGAATTCAGATCTGTTTGAATTCAAATTTTAAAATTTTCAAAAATATATTTCGTTTGGTTCTCTGGATAGAGGATATTTTTATGAAACCGTAGGAAAAATAATCAACTAGATCGGATCTATAGACTAAAAGATATACTAGATACAAGATTCGGTAAAGAATCTGAATTGGAAAATATACTGATAAAAGAGAAAAAAAATTCGCACAGGGTGTTCACCGGACTTGTCGCCGGAGACGAGGAATAAGGCGGATCCGGTGCGTTTCGGCGAAGGACGCGTATGGGACGGTGTAGAGGACGATGTGGTGAACCACTTGATCAAGTTTTGGTTGAAGATAGCTTCATGTACACACGGTGAGAGGTCGCCGGAATTCACGAACTCCGGCGAGCAATTGGCGAGGTTTGGGAGGGGGAAAAGCTCCAGAAGGATAGGGCTTCGGACGAGGGGTGAGAGGGGCTCGTGGGGATGCTTTATATAGGGCTTGGGGAGGTCAGAATCCGAGAAGACTATGGTATTTAATGGTGGCTATTTCTCTGCCTCGTAATGGCCATTACAGGCGACTCCAAGGCTCACTAGGAAGGGGAAGGGGTAGAGGAAGGCGAGGGGAACCGATTCCGGGGGTTAGTGGGTGCGGGGGAAGGGAGTTGAGGGGAGAGAGAGGTGGAGGCGCCATGGAAGTCCCTCCGTTCGTGTTCCTCTGTACATGAACGAGGAGGAAGAAGAAGATAGCGCTGGGCATGGGCCTGTTGGGCTGCGTTTTTTTACAAAGAGAAAAAAAATATAGATAGAAAATAAAAATATTTTAATATAGGACATATATATATATATATATATATATATATATATCAAAAAATTCAGAAAAATAAATCCTACATGATGAACTATTTTTCAGAGGCTAAATAAAAACTTTATAAAAAACATTTTTCTAAAAAAATCCAAATGAAACTCAAATTTGAATTCAAAACTTTCGGCATTATTTTCTTCTGACTTTTTGGAGTGCCATGTTCGCTCCTCTCATACTTTTGAACAAGTATCTCGTCAGGGATTTTTGAAATAAATTTCAATTGCCAAGTAGAATTCAAAGTCAGATAAAATTCAAATGCCTCTAAAATTTCCAAATGACACTCAAAATAAAAAAATGCATAGATGCTTAGCTAATAATTGTAAGACATTCCAAATTGAAAATTTGGGATGTTACAAACCTACCCCCCTTAAGATGAATCTCGCCCTCGAGATTCGGGTTGGCTAGCAAAAAGGTGTGGGTGATCCTGTCGAAGATCTTCTTCGCGTTCCCAGGTTGCTTCCTCCTTGGTATGGTGACTCCACTGAACTTTGCAAAACTTGATGACCTTGCTGCGGGTAACCCTGCTTGCTGTTTCGAAAATCTTGACGGGCTTCTCCTCATAGGTCAGATCACTATCCAACTGTATGGCCTCCAGTGGCACTGTATCTCTCAAAGGAATATCAGCCATCTCTGCATGGCACTTCTTCAACTGGGAAACGTGAAACACATCATGAACTCCTGACAAGGCTTCAGGTAATTCCAACTTGTAGGCAACTTCACCCATGCGTTCCAAAATTCTGTATGGCCCCACAAATCGTGGTGCTAGTTTGCTTTTAACTCCAAACCGTTTAACACCTCGAAGTGGAGACACACGAAGATATGCTCTATCTCCGACTTCATAAGTTACTTCCTTGCATTTAGTATCGACATAACTCTTCTGTCTGGATTGGGCTATCTTAAGTCTGTCACGGATCAACTTGACTTTCTCCTCTGAATCTCTGATAAGGTCGGGACCAAATAATTTACGGTCTCCAACTCCATCCCACATTAATGGTGTCCTGCACCTCTTTCCATACAAAGCTTAGAAAGGGGACATCTTCAAACTAGCTTGATAGCTGTTGTTATATGAGAATTCTGCGTATGGCAAATTATCATCCCAACTAGATCCATAATCTAGCGCACTAGCTCTCAACATGTCCTCCAGTATCTGATTGACTCTCTCGGTCTGCCCATCTGTCTGCGGATGAAAGGCTGTACTGAACTCTAGCCAGGTACCCAAAGTTTCGTGTAACTGATACCAAAACTTTGAGGTAAATTGTGTTCCTCTATCTGATACGATGGTCCTCGGAACTCCATGCAGACATACGATGCTGGTCATATATATCTTGGCCAACTTAGCACTTGTATATGTGGTTTTCACGGGGATGAAGTGAGCTACCTTGGTCAAGCGATCAACTACTACCCAAATAGAATCATAGCCTGATCGGGTCTTGGGTAATCCTGTAATGAAGTCCATGCCAAGCTTGTCCCACTTCCAATCCGGTATCGGCAAAGGCTGAAGTAATCCTGCTGGTTTCTGGTGCTCTGCCTTAACCCTTTGACATACATCACATATTGCGACATACTCGGCAATATCCTTTTTCATACCTGTCCACCAGAAACTTTCCTTCAAGTCCAAATACATCTTGGTGTTTCCTGGGTGTATCGAATAAGGCAAATCATGAGCCTCCTGAAGAATCAACTTCCCGATCTCTGTGTCATTGGGCACGTAAATACGCTGCTCAAACCATATGGTTCCGTGTTCATCCTCACGAAATCCTTCTGCCTTTCCTTGGTTCATCCTTTCCTTTATTTCCACAATACCTTTGTCTAACTTCTGGGCTTCTCGGATCTTTCCCAACAAGGTGGATTGAATTTCCATTGCGGTAACAAAACTTCGTGGTACTATCTCCAATCAGAGATCTCTGAGATCATCAATTAACTCTTGAGGTAATCCTCCTGCTGTGAGGGTATTGACATAACTCTTGCGGCTCAATGCATCTGCCACAACATTGGCCTTTCCTGGGTGATAGTGCAATTTCATGTCATAATCTTTTATGAGCTCCAACCATCTTCTCTGCCTAAGGTTCAACTCCTTTTGCGTGAAGATGTATTTCAAACTCTTGTGATCCGTGTAAACATCACAATGATTTCCAATAAGAAAATGCCTCCAGGTCTTGAGCGCATGCACTACGGCTGCTAACTCCAAATCATGTGTGGCATAATTCCGCTCATGGGGTCGAAGTTGACGTGAGGCATATGAAACAACTCTTCCTTCTTGCATAAGAACACCTCCAAGTCCCTGACGAGAAGCGTCGCAATATACCTGAAAATCCTTGCGTATATTCAGAATAATTAGTACTGGGGCTGTGACCAAACGTTTCTTCAACTCCTGAAAACTGGCCTCACATTCCTCGGTCCAATTAAATTTGGTGTCTTTCTTCAATAACTCTGTCATGGGCTTCGCGATCTTGGAGAAATTCTCAATAAACCTCCGATAATATCCTGCGAGTCCAAGGAAACTGCGAATCTCTCCGACTGAGGTGGGTGCCTTCCATTCGGAGACGGCTTCAACTTTCGAAGGGTCCACTGCTATTCCTTCCCCTGATATAACATGTCCGAGAAATCCAACTTCCTTCAACCAGAATTCACACTTGCTGAATTTTGCATATAACTGATGTTCCCTGAGCTTCTCAAGAACCAAGCGCAAATGTTCCTTGTGTTCTTCTTCATTCTTCGAGTAAATCAATATATCATCAATGAATACCACAACAAACTTATCCAAGAACTCCATGAATACCTTATTCATCATATTCATAAAATAGGCAGGGGCATTAGTCAAACCAAAAGACATGACTGTATACTCATAAAGCCCATATCTCGTGGTAAAGGCTGTCTTGGGTATATCCTGTTCTCGAATCTTCAGCTGGTGATATCCAGATCGAAGATCGATTTTTGAGAAAACTTTTGCTCCTTGTAGCTGGTCAAACAAATCATTGATCATCGGCAGAGGGTACTTGTTCTTGATCGTCACCTCATTCAACGCACGGTAATCCACAACCATTCTCAAGGATCCATCCTTCTTCTCAACTAGAAGCACTGGGCTCCCCAAGTTGATGAACTCGGTCGAATATAACCTTTCTCCAATAATTCCTTAATCTGCTTCTTAATTTCCTCCAGATCATTCGCGGGCATCCGATACGGTCTCTTGGATATTGGTCCGGTGCCTGGTAACAATTCAATCAAAAACTCTATGTCCCGATCCGGTGGCATGCCTGGTAGTTCCTTCGGAAAAACATCGGGATAATCCTTCACAACTGGTACTTCCTCCTGAACAACTCCGAAAGAGAATTCACTTGAGTCCTCCTTGGTGTATGCCTCGACACATACTTGATCCGTTTCCCCTCTGGGGTGGTGAGAAGAATCGACTTACTAGCACAATCAATATTCCCTTCATACTTGGATAACCAGTCCATGCC
>LR738715.1:647740299-647761488 GCA_902687465.1 Secale cereale
CCTTCAAAAACCTTGCCAATATTTTCTTTTCTGTTGTTTCGAGGTTCCTCCGAAAATTCGAACATTTTTGGACACTTCAATAATCAAGTCTTAGTTCAAACCCATTTGAATTAAATTCAAATATGTTTAAATTATTTTCCAATCTGGCCTTTTATATTTTTCTCCGGTCGTGCTCATTTTTACGAGCCCGATAAAATTAACATTTGTGCTAGTTTTGCCCAAACCCCCTCCTTCTTCTCTTTCTTTTCTTCTTGGTTTTTTTTCTGTAATTGGAAGTGGCAGAAAATTAAAAACAGCAGGGAGCCGGCATCTGGGCCTGTGCCTCCCTCTCAGCCAGGCCCGCAGCGCCCTCACCTCTCCCTCCAGCCGCATCGGGCCTCCCCCAGCAGCCCAGTCGGCCTGCTAGGCCCATCTGGCCTCCAGCCCGCTCCAACTCCCCTAACCCTAGCCCGAGAGCTTCTCCCGTCGCTCCTCTCTCAGCCGACGCCAGTTCCCCTCGTCCGTCTCGCTCGTCCCTCTCGCCCGACCGCATCGACCTCCCTCGATCTGGCCTGCCTCAGCGCTTCCGTCCTCCGTCCATCCCCATCGCCCTCGTCGTCCAGCGCGGCCACCGCTGCCGGATCGGCGACGCGCCCTGGCACCTGCGACCGGGCCCCTCGCCTCCTTCCCCGTCGATCTCCACGGCCAGACCGCGCCTCTGCGCCCGGCCCTTTCCCTTCGATCCCGAGCGCCCTCGCCGTGTGCCCGAACTCCGCCGCGGGAGCCGCAGTGCCCGGTCCCTCCTGTCGCCGCCCAGGACCCGCCTCCGCGCCGTTCGCTCGCCATGGAGCCGCCTGCCTCGTCTCTGGCTCCCGAGGCCCGAGCGCCTCGTCCTCCCGAGTAGCAGGCCGAGCCCCTTCGAGCTCCGCCCGTTCCTTGACGCCGTGGCCTCCCTCCGTCCGCGCCCGGCCCCTGTCTCCTCGCCGGCAAGGAGCTGCAGCCACTTCCCCTCCTCCTCGTCACGCCAAGGCCGAGCCCCTCTTCGCCATGCTGCTGCCAGGCCTCGTCCCGCCTCTGCTCCGAGCGGGTGGACAAGAGGCGTCGTCCCGAGCAACCCGCAGCCTTTTTGCTTTGTTTTGATGTTTTGTTGCTGTTTTGTTATCTCAAGTAACCATGTAACAGCAAGTATATCTACTTTTGGATCCGTGTACAACTACCGTCGCCCGAACGTCTACCGTCGCCCGAACGTCTACCGTCGCCCCGTGTACCTCTACGACTACGAGCTCCGTGAACGACTACATGAACGAGTACAAGGCGACCCGACCAAGTACCCCTTCGGATATGTCAAGTTCGACTACGCGACAAGTACCCCTCCGATGCAAGTACCACTACGAACGGGAACAACTACATGATGAAGCGCCAAGTACCTCGACTACTCGGAGATCCCAAGTACCCCTACCGTCGCCCGAGTACAACTACCGCCTCGAGAACGACTACTTCCTCTTCTTCCACTACGTCCCTCGACGACTCGATTCCGCCCCGAAACAATTGTTTCGAAGGTATAACCCCGTGGATGACTCGTGGAATGCTTGTTGTGTTGTATGAAATGTTTCCCGTGTGTGCTCCGTGTCCGTTGTGCCCTCTTTTGTCATGTTCCTCGGTTGCCTCGTCGCCGACTCGTGGGAACCCGGTAACGGGATCGCCCCACCTTTCATCTAGTTTGACTCGCTCACGCCATCTTCCTTTTGCTCCGGACTCTCAACGAGTTGCCGGAACCGAATTGTTGCGTTGCATCATTTTCGGATCGTTGCCGTGGCACCCTTTTCCTTCCACCACGGGGACATATTCTTCATATCTTCTTCATGTCAACTTTTAATAAAATTGCATAAAACTTGATCATGTCATCCGCATCATGTTAACAACATTGATATGTTAAGTTGTTGTTTGCTTATAATTACTAAACATGCTCATGGGGATTTTCCGGAATTTGTTGTTGTTATTTCCGGCCCCATTTAAAATGTCTTAATAGGTAGTTTGTTTTCGTTTCACCTCTTGCCATGTTAAAAACATTTAATCTTGTCTTGTTAATAACGAGAGCCAATTAAATAATTAAATGTGGTGTTCCGTCAATATGCAACTCGTTGCATATTGAGCTCCACTTAACTTGTAGTTTTGTTTGTGCACTTTGCCATGCCATGCACATTTAAACCGGACATGCATCATACTTGGATGTGCATCGTATGCCATGTCTACGCTTGTGTGTTTACCGTGTTGTTTCTTTCTTTCCGGTTGCTTCTCTTGTTAGCTTCGGTTTCGTTCCGGAGTTGTGAGGTTTGGCTCAACTATTGCTCCGTCTACTTCGTGGATCCGTTCTTCTCCCTTGTGGAATTCCAGGCAAGATGACCGAACCCCGATAACATTACTATCTTTGCCTATTGCTAGTAGTCTCGATCTATAGTTTTGCCTCGATGCCCATGTCTTTCCTGTCAGCCTCCTATTGTAACCATGAACCTGTCTAACCACCCTACCTATGCAAACCATTGATTGGCTATACGTAGGCTCGCTTAGCCCCTCTTATAGCATTGTTAGTTGCAGGTGAAGATTGAAGATGCTTGCTTCATGTTGAAGTGGTTGGGTTATATCACACTATATATATGCTTAAATGAAATCATCTATATATTGGCAAGGGTGGAAGGCTAAGCCTTTTGCTTGGTGTTTTGTTCCACTCATGCCGTTAGGAACCGTATAAACCGGTGTTATGTTCCTTGATTATGCGTTCCTAACACGGTTGGGGTGTATGGGACCCCCTCGATAAACCGCTAAGTGCTAAGTCTTTTCCAGCAAGTCCCAACATTGGTACTATTCGCCTAATAACTAATAAAACTTGCATGTGGACTATCTATCCCTTCTATTTTAATTCTACAACCCCGGGCCAGTGCTCCACATGAGTGTTGGTCCGAAACGAGCAGACTACGGGGCCACCTCAAGGAAACTTGAGGTTTGGTAAAAACCTGTAGGATGACTCATCCGGTCGTGTCCTGAGACTTAGATACGCGCGGCTACTATCAGGGTGTCGACACGCCGGGAGGATTTGCTGGATTAGCCTTACCTTAGTTCGGTTTAACTTGAGCACGGGATTCCGAGAATACTCGGGTCTTCCCACCTATGGAGTTGCGACTCCGCGGATCGTGGGCTTGTAATGGGTCAAGTTGGAACACCCCTGCAGGGTTTGAACTTTCGAAAGCCGTGCCCGCGGTTATGTGGCAGATGGGAGCTTGTTAATATCCGGTTGTAGATAACTTGACACAATGTTTCAATACACTACCAGCGTGTGTACCGTGACTGTCAATTTCCGAATAGGGATTCGGGAGTTGAACACGGTGGGGTTATGTTTGACGTGTTTTAGCTAGGATCACTTCGTGATCATCTCTCGACCGAGGCACTTCTCTTCTCGCTCTCTATTGCGTAAGCTAGTGCTAGTTGCTGCTGCAGACTCTTGTTGTTCCTTCACCTCTTGTTCTTTTCTTCCGCCTTTCCTCACCCAAGGCTTAAATAGGCATGTTACCCGGGAACGGGATTACTGAGTCCTCTGTGGCTCACAGTTACTTCACCACCCCAGATGCAGGTTCAGCCGAGTTTGATGCAGGAGCTGGTTCAAGTTCTTCACCGGGAGTTCGATGAAGAGTGTGTCCCTTTGTTTGTGACGCTTCGACGATCAGTAGTGGTTTCTACTAGGATTCGATCCTGACCTGTGGCTTTATGTTGTTTTGGTATCTTTCTTTTGGATCTTGCCCTTAGATGGGTTGTGATGTTTTGGATGATGATTGCTCATGTAATGTATTGTGTGAAGTGGCGAGTGTAAGCCAACTATCTCCTTTTGCAATTTAATCCCTCTTTTACATGAGATGTGCAAAGATTACCGGACTTGAGATCATTCTAGGATGGGCTTATACCTTTAGGTCGTGCCTCGACATGTAGGAGGTATAGTCCCATCCTGGGCATTACAAGTTGGTATTCAGAGCCTTCTCCGACCTAGAAGCCCCCACTGATTGATCGAATCGTTGACGGTTGAGTCTAGGCACACACTTAAAAATATTTTGAGTCCTATATATATATCGGAGAGTAGGATTTCTTTGCTCCTCATCTCTTTTCATTCTGGTGAGGACTCCTGACGACTACTCTTGCCTCTTCTACTTTCAAAAATCGCACCAATTTTTTTTTAGGATCTCGCGAGTATTGTTTGGATTGTTTCGATGTCTTTGTGACGAGAACATTGTTCTCGATGCCTCCTGTCATTAGGGGTTGTGGCAGTGTCCCGGGGAGTTGAGCTCCGAGGTGTTGTCGTCACAAATCCATCGCGGCAGTACTAGAATACTTAAGACGGCCGACATCGAAAACTCTCCTATGCGGTTAGTGGCAAGATAACCCCGACATCACCCAGTACTGGGGAGGTAGTTCGAGAGTATTGCCATAGCTTGTTATAGTGGATGCTTTTCGAAGGTCCGAGGTAAACAGTTTCCGAGAAAGACTGGTTATGTGTTGAAGGATGGATACACCTGGATGTAGGTTTAGAGTTGATTGCGCGGTGCTTCCCGTGTATCCCCAACACCTGATTGCATAACTGGAAACTTTCGGAAATCTATAGGTGGGTTCATCTAGTAGTTCTAGGCATTCTTCCAACGGATGCACGATATGAAGTTTGGGGTTCTACATCGAGTGAAGTGGTTTTATGGACTTGTTCTGATCGGGAGTTGCATCTTAAAGGGTCCTTGGCTATGCTGATCCGGGGATTGCAAAACCCTTTTGTAACACGTTCCATGAGCTTTCATCACGAATATGTCGAACGAAGCTTCTATCTTGTATTTGTTCTATCTGATCCTTGTTCCTTTTTTTTATTTACCTTTTCCTTCTCCCAAGTGGCTTCTCGTCAAGTTGATGTACCTGCGGAATTCATTCGTTCAAGTCTCTGTTCGAATGATATTGTGAAGATCATGTTGCACATCTATCCTTTGTTTTTGTTTTGATTATGGTATTCGAGTTGCTTCGATGTCAAATGTTGATTCCATACCTTTCCTAATCGATGTTCTCATATTTCTATGGGAGTGCTAATTCCTCTTGATCATCAAGATGGTCGTGTTAATCCTTTTCAACCGGTGTGCCGTTTCTTCTAGTTATTCATTACGGACGTCGTGGAGAAATCCGACGTTTTGTCTGTTTCATTCATCCCAAGTTGTCTTTGTTTCCCCACCCTCCCACCCTTTTTCTTCTTGGAGCCAGAGTCTCTAATGAAGTATCCTTTTTATTCATGTGATATTTCTTCATTCTTTTCCTTCAATGTTCTTATCCGGTGATTTATCGTGAAGATGCTCAAGAGCTTCAAGTTCATCATTCTTTTGTTCTCAAATTCTGCCGGTGAATCTAATTCAAGATTCCGGTGTTGATCTTATCCTTTTCCTCATCTCACAATGCTTTCTTATTCCGGTGCTCCAATTAATCATTCTCCTCTTGTTATTCATATCTGGAGTGCTGAAGATTCATAATTCCATTCTTATTCCGTTCAAGCTAGTTTGAGCATTGTCATCTTATTCAAGCCATTTAATTCAACTGGTGCTATATCTCTTAAGCAATATTTTCCAACGGTGATTTCTTTTGAGTGGGCCCTAACCCATATGTCTTTTCCCAGGATCTTACCTGACTCTTCTATTTTCTGGAGTTATACTCAAATTCTTTTGAAAGTGTGACGTAAGAATGATTCCCATCAGTCACATGCCTTCTCCAAAATCGCTTTCAAATTCTTGTTCATCATTGGTTCAACCTTTTTAATTCTTCATTCCGGAGTGCCTATACAAGTCATGGTGGTGTATCTCATCGTCTTTCCAGTTTTTGAAGACCCGAAGACGAGTTCCTCTTGAATCCTTAACCGGTCTTCTCCAGATTCGTGGTTCCAGCTTCTTGCCATCCTCATTATTGTTTCGATTGTGAGGAATTATTTTCTTAACCATCCGAAGAATTTCATGAATTCTTCCTATTGTGTTCCTCCGAAGGCCACCATTTCAGAATATTTCTTCGTTCTCAGTTTTCAACTTCGTCCTCCAAATATTCTTCATTGATGTCTCTTCGTTCGTCTCCATATTCTTCCCGGAGATTCATTCTCTTGTATTCACTCGATTCATTTTCTTACGGTGGCTTTTCCTCTTGCATCGTTCAATTTCATTCCTTACGGTGGTTCTTTCAAGTTTACTCTTCCGTTGTTATCATTTTAATTCATTTGTTCTTTTTACAATCCTACCGGTGGTTCGTTGAAGATTTACCCAAGCTTGTGCTAGATCTCTCTTTAATTCTTTCCAGCGAGAATAAGTAGTATGCCAAATCCTTTGGTTGTCATCAATTTAAATTGGTGAAGGAGATGCATAACATAATTCTTATTCTTATTCCTTCAAGGTGATTTAATTCTTTTGTCTAGAGTTTGTTCATCATATCATATTCTCGGTTCTAAGTTGTTCATCTTGTTTTCCGGAGCCCCAAGCTATTTCAATTATATCATTTCAAAGCTCCATCTAATTCATCGCAGGCCTTGAATCTTATTCTTTTCATCTTTCACTTCTCATGCTTTCATTACCGGAGTTCTTCATGGTGGTTCATTATGTTTTAATTCATCCTCGTAGTCTTCATCAAGATTCTTGTTGGAGCTCAAGTATTCTTCATCATGATTTCCAGTTACAATTCTTTCTACCTTATCTTTTCAGATGGTGTTATGTCATTCTTGTCAATTCCTTCATGTTTTATGATTCACAAGTTGTCAAGAATGAGATACTTAAAACCATGATTTTCTTTGTTCAGGAGATCTTTCCAACCATTCAATTTATTCGTTGGAGTAATCTTGGGTTCTATTTCACCTAAAGGCTTTCCCTGAGGATTGTTGCTATTATGGTGCTTATAAATTACCCAAGTTCTTCATTTTTCATTCCGGTGAATTAAGATTTTCGTCTCCTTGTTGATCTCAATCCAATCAAATGTTTTCGTCAGTGGCTGGTTGTCACCTCATAATTTTGAGATGTTTTCCATAAGCCCACATCAAGCTTATTCTTTCGTTGTTGATATTCCAACAGCTCTGTTCAACCCTTCTTTGTAAGGATGCTCTTTCAAATTCAATTTTGAGAGAAGTTGTCATTTTTCTTCTCCATTCATTTCTTTCGTTGATCTATATTCTATTCTTTCGTTCCGGAGGCTTTGTGATATTGCTCTCTTCGAACCATTATCTCGTTTTATTGAGATCATGTTCTTTCTCTTTTATCATTTAACCGGAGTGTTGTATTCTTCTTTCAACTTGCTTAACCTCTCAAGGTTCTTTGGTTTCACTCGTCTGTCAAAGAAGCAACTTTGTTTTACTTCTTCCTCTTCCGTTTTTACCCGGTGCTATCTCTAGGATCTCGGGTCGAGATCCTCTGTTAGTGTGGGAGAGTTGTGACGCCCGAAGACCGACGTCCCAGAAGATCCCAGAAGATTCCAGAGATTCCAGATGTTCCGGGTTCTTCGTGTGTTGCATTTGTGCTTGTGTTATTTATTTTTGCATTGCATCATGTCATCATGCCATCATGTCATTTTATTTTGCATCTCAACCTAAATAAATCGTGTGGACCTTCGGTCCATTTTAATCGAGGGAGGAATGTCTTCTCTTTATAACATATACTCCCAATATTTTAGGGAGCTATTATAATAATATTCCATTGCTTCGGAATAACCAACACACGTGCATAATTTCCCCATGTCTATTTCACTTCGAGTTTCTCCTTCAAAAACCTTGCCAATATTTTCTTTTCCGTTGTTTCGAGGTTCCTCCGAAAATTCGAACATTTTTGGACACTTCAATAATCAAGTCTTAGTTCAAACCCATTTGAATTAAATTCAAATATGTTTGAATTATTTTTCAATCTGGCCTTTTATATTTTTCTCCGGTCGTGCTCATTTTTACGAGCCCGAGAAAATTAACATTTGTGCTAGTTTTGCCCAAACCCCCTCCTTCTTCTCTTTCTTTTCTTCTTGTTTTTTTTTCTGTAATTGGAAGTGGCAGAAAATTAAAAACAGCAGGGAGCCGGCATCTGGGCCTGTGCCTCCCTCTCAGCCAGGCCCGCAGCGCCCTCACCTCTCCCTCCAGCCGCAGCGGGCCTCCCCCAACAGCCCAGTCGGCCTGCTAGGCCCATCTGGCCTCCAGCCCGCTCCAACTCCCCTAACCCTAGCCCGAGAGCTTCTCCCGTCGCTCCTCTCTCAGCCGCTGCCAGTTCCCCTCGTCCGTCTCGCTCGTCCCTCTCGCCCGACCGCATCGACCTCCCTCGATCTGGCATGCCTCAGCGCCTCCCTCCTCCGTCCATCCCCATCGCCCTCGTCGTCCAGCGCGGCCACCGCTGCCGGATCGGCGACGCGCCCTGGCACCTGCGACCGGGCCCCTCGCCTCCTTCCCCGCCGATCTCCACGGCCAGACCGCGCCTCTGCGCCCGGCCATTTCCCTTCGATCCCGAGCGCCCTCGCCGTGCGCCCGAACTCCGCCGCGGGAGCCGTAGCGCCCGGTCCCTCCTGTCGCCGCCCAGGACCCGCCTCCGTGCCGTTCGCTCGCCATGGAGCCGCCTGCCTCGTCTCTGGCTCCCGAGGCCCGAGCGCCTCGTCCTCCCGAGCAGCAGGCCGAGCCCCTTCGAGCGCCGCCCGTTCCTCGACGCCGTGGCCTCCCTCCGTCCGCGCCCGGCCCCTGTCTCCTCGCCGGCAAGGAGCTGCAGCCACTTCCCCTCCTCCTCGTCACGCCAAGGCCGAGCCCCTCTTCGCCATGCTGCTGCCAGGCCTCGTCCCGCCTCTGCTCCGAGCGGGTGGATAAGAGGCGTCGTCCCGAGCAACCCGCAGCCTTTTTCCTTTGTTTTGATGTTTTGTTGCTGTTTTGTTATCTCAAGTAACCATGTAACAGCAAGTATATCTACTTTTGGATCCGTGTACAACTACCGTCGCCTGAACGTCTACCGTCGCCCCGTGTACCTCTACGACTACGAGCTCCGTGAACGACTACATGAACGAGTACAAGGCGACCCGACCAAGTACCCCTTCGGATATGTCAAGTTCGACTACGCGACAAGTACCCCTTCGATGCAAGTACCACTACGAACGGGAACAACTACATGATGAAGCGCCAAGTACCTCGACTACTCGGAGACCCCAAGTACCCCTACCGTCGCCCGAGTACAACTACCGCCTCGAGAACGACTACTTCCTCTTCTTCCACTACGTCCCTCGACGACTCGATTCCGCCCCGAAACAATTGTTTCGAAGGTATAACCCCGTGGATGACTCGTGGAATGCTTGTTGTGTTGTATGAAATGTTTCCCGTGTGTGCTCTGTGTCCGTTGTGCCCTCTTTTGTCATGTTCCTCGGTTGCCTCGTCGCCGACTCGTGGGAACCCGGTAACGGGATCGCCCCACCTTTCATCTAGTTTGACTCGCTCACGCCATCTTCCTTTTGCTCCGGACTCTCAACGAGTTGCCGGAACCGAATTGTTGCGTTGCATCATTTTCGGATCGTTGCCGTGGCACCCTTTTCCTTCCACCACGGGGACATATTCTTCATATCTTCTTCATGTCAACTTTTAATAAAATTGCATAAAACTTGATCATGTCATCCGCATCATGTTAACAACATTGATATGTTAAGTTGTTGTTTGCTTATAATTACTAAACATGCTCATGGGGATTTTCCGGAATTTGTTGTTGTTATTTCCGGCCTCATTTAAAATGTCTTAATAGGTAGTTTGTTTTCGTTTCACCTCTTGCCATGTTAAAAACATTTAATCTTGTCTTGTTAATAACGAGAGCCAATTAAATAATTAAATGTGGTGTTCCGTCAATATGCAACTCGTTGCATATTGAGCTCCACTTAACTTGTAGTTTTGTTTGTGCACTTTGCCATGCCATGCACATTTAAACCGGACATGCATCATACTTGGATGTGCATCGTATGCCATGTCTATGCTTGTGTGTTTACCGTGTTGTTTCTTTCTTTCCGGTTGCTTCTCTTGTTAGCTTCGGTTTCGTTCCGGAGTTGTGAGGTTTCGCTCGACTGTTGCTCCGTCTACTTCGTGGATCCGTTCTTCTCCCTTGTGGAATTCCAGGCAAGATGACCGAACCCCGATAACATTACTATCTTTGCCTATTGCTAGTAGTCTCGATCTATAGTTTTGCCTCGATGCCCATGTCTTTCCTGTCAGCCTCCTATTGTAACCATGAACCTGTCTAACCACCCTACCTATGCAAACCATTGATTGGCTATACGTAGGCTCGCTTAGCCCCTCTTATATCATTGTTAGTTGCAGGTGAAGATTGAAGATGCTTGCTTCATGTTGAAGTGGTTGGGTTATATCACACTATATATATGCTTAAATGAAATCATATATATATTGGCAAGGGTGGAAGGCTAAGCCTTTTGCTTGGTGTTTTGTTCCACTCATGCCGTTAGGAACCGTATAAACCGGTGTTATGTTCCTTGATTATGCCTTCCTAACACGGTTGGGGTGTATGGGACCCCCTCGATAAACCGCTAAGTGCTAAGTCTTTTCCAGCAAGTCCCAACATTGGTACTATTCGCCTAATAACTAATAAAACTTGCATGTGGACTAGCTATCCCTTTTATTTTAATTCTACAACCCCGGGCCAGTGCTCCACATGAGTGTTGGTCCGAAACGAGCAGATTGCGGGGCCACCTCAAGGAAACTTGAGGTTTGGTAAAAACCTGTAGGATGACTCATCCGGTCGTGTCCTGAGACTTAGATACGCGCGGCTACTATCAGGGTGTCGACACGCCGGGAGGATTTGCTGGATTAGCCTTACCTTAGTTCGGTTTAACTTGAGCACGGGATTCCGAGAATACTCGGGTCTTCCCACCTATGGAGTTGCGACTCCGCGGATCGTGGGCTTGTAATGGGTCAAGTTGGAACACCCCTGCAGGGTTTGAACTTTCGAAAGCCGTGCCCGCGGTTATGTGGCAGATGGGAGCTTGTTAATATCCGGTTGTAGATAACTTGACACAATGTTTCAATACACTACCAGCGTGTGTACCGTGACTGTCAATTTCCGAATAGGGATTCGGGAGTTGAACACGGTGGGGTTATGTTTGACGTGTTTTAGCTAGGATCACTTCGTGATCATCTCTCGACCGAGGCACTTCTCTTCTCGCTCTCTATTGCGTAAGCTAGTGCTAGTTGCTGCTGCAGACTCTTGTTGTTCCTTCACCTCTTGTTCTTTTCTTCAGCCTTTCCTCACCCAAGGCTTAAATAGTCATGTTACCCGGGAACGGGATTGCTGAGTCCTCTGTGGCTCACAGTTACTTCACCACCCCAGATGCAGGTTCAGCCGAGTTTGATTCAGGAGCTGGTTCAAGTTCTTCACCGGGAGTTCGATGAAGAGTGTGTCCGTTTGTTTGTGACGCTTCGACGATCAATAGTGGTTTCTACTAGGATTCGATCCTGACCTGTGGCTTTATGTTGTTTTGGTATCTTTCTTTTGGATCTTGCCCTTAGATGGGTTGTGATGTTTTGGATGATGATTGCTCATGTAATGTATTGTGTGAAGTGGCGAGTGTAAGCCAACTATCTCCTTTTGCAATTTAATCCCTCTTTTACATGAGTCGTGCAAAGATACCAAACTTGAGATCATTCTAGGATGGGCTTATACCTTTAAGTCGTGCCTCGACTGTTGGAAATATGCCCTAGAGGCAATAATAAATTGGTTATTATTATATTTCCTTGTTCATGATAATTGTTTATTATCCATGCTAGAATTGTATTGAAAGGAAACTCAGATACATGTGTGGATACATAGACAAACACCATGTCCCTAGTGAGCCTCTAGACGACTAGCTCGTTGATCAATAGATGGTTACGGTTTCCTAACCATGGACATTGGATGTCGTTGATAACGGGATCACATCATTAGGAGAATGATGTGATGGACAAGACCCAATCCTAAGCCTAGCACAGATCGTGTAGTTCGTATGCTAAAGCTTTTCTATATGTCAAGTATCTTTTCCTTAGACCATGAGATTGTGCAACTCCCGGATACCGTAGGAAATGCTTTGGGTGTACCAAACGTCACAACGTAACTGGGTGACTATAAAGGTGCACTACAGGTATCTCCGAAAGTGTCTGTTGGGTTGGCACGAATCGAGACTGGGATTTGTCACTCCGTATGACGGAGAGGTATCTCTGGGCCCACTCGGTAGGACATCATCATAATGTGCACAATATGTGATCAAGGAGTTGATCACGGGATGATGTGTTACGGAACGAGTAAAGAGACTTGCCGGTAACGAGATTGAGCAAGGTATCGGTATACCGACGATCGAATCTCGGGCAAGTGCTATACCGATAGACAAAGGGAAACGTATATGGGATTGATTGAATCCTTGACATCGTGGTTCATCCGATGAGATCATCGTGGAACATGTGGGAGCCAACATGGGTATCCAGATCCCGCTGTTGGTTATTGACCGGAGAGTTGTCTCGGTCATGTCTACATGGTTCCCGAGCCCGTAGGGTCTACACACTTAAGGTTCGATGACGCTAGGGTTATAGGGAAAGTATGTACGCGGTTACCGAATGTTGTTCGGAGTCCCGGATGAGATCCCGGACGTCACGAGGAGTTCCGGAATGGTCCGGAGGTAAAGATTCATATATGGGAAGTCCCGTTTTGGTCACCGGAAAAGTTTCGGGCGATATCGGTAATGTACCGGGACCACCGGGAGGGTCCCGGGGGTCCACCAGGTGGGGCCACCAGCCCCAGAAGGCTGCGTGGGCTAAGTGTGGGAGGGGACCAGCCCCAAGGGGGCTGGTGCGCCCCCCCACCAAGTCCCTAGGCGCATGGAGAGTGGAGGGGGGCAAACCTTAGGTCCAGATGGGCCTTAAGGCCCACCCTAGGGCGCCCCCTCTCTCTCCCCCCCTTTGGCCGCACCCTAGATGGGTTTCTAGGGCTGGCCGCACCCCTAGGGGTGGGAAACCCTCAAGGGGGCGCAGCCCTCCCTTCCCCCTATATATATGTGAGGTTTTGGGGCTGCTAGAGACATGAGAACGTCTCCCTCTTGGCGCAGCCCTACCCCTCTCCCTCCTCGTCTCTTGCAGCGCTTGGCGAAGCCCTGCTGGAGTCCCGCGCTCCTCCATCACCACCACGCCGTCGTGTTGCTGTTGGATGGAGTCTTCCCCAACCTCTCCCTCTCTCCTTGCTGGATCAAGGCGTGGGAGACGTCACCGGGCTGCACGTGTGTTGAACGCGGAGGCGCCGTTGTTCGGCGCTTAGATCGGAATCAACCGCGATCTGAATCGCAGCGAGTACGACTCCTTCATCCGCGTTCTTGCAACGCTTCCGCATCACGATCTACAAGGGTATGTGGATCCGACTCTTCCCTCGTAGATGCATCTCCTAGATTGATCTTGATGAGCGTAGGAAAATTTTTGTTTCCCATGCAACGTTCCCCAACATCGACACGTAGGAGGTATAGTCCCATCCTAGGCATTACACCCCGGTCCATATTACCATCATTGATCACATCCACTATTTACTTTCCGCCTTTACTTACTATTGCAGCATTACCTATCACTATTATCACTTGCGTTTGATCCTTTGTAAACTACAAGGCCAGAGAGATTGACAACCTCTGTGTACTCGTTGGGAGCAAAGTTATTTGTATCTGTGTGCAGGTCCACGTTGATTCCTAATATTTGGCGCCGTTAGCAGTTGACACCTTCTTGTTGAAACTGGGAGTCTCAGGGAAATCGATCCTGGGTATCTTTGCCAAGGGAAAACTTTCGCTACACTGCATCTCAAACCTTCCACTTGGGGTAACCAACGAGGGGCGAGAAGCCATCACGCCCCCACCCTCGTGGGCAGCCCGGGACTCTTCTGGCCCAACTCTTTTCCTCCGGGGGCTTCTTTTGGTCCATAAAAAATCATCAGAAATTGGCACGTCAATTGGACTCCGTTTGGTATTCCTTTTCTGTAAAAATCAAAAACAAGGAAAAAAACAGAAACTGGCACTGGGCTCTAGGTTAATAGGTTAGTCCCAAAAATCATATAAAATAGCATATAAATGCATATAAAACATCCTAGATGGATAATATAATAGCATGGAACAATAAAAAATTATAGATATGTATCAAGCATCCCCAAGATTAATTCCTGTTCGTCCTTGAGTAGGTAAGTGATAAGAACAAAAAATTTGATGTGGAATGCTACCCAACATAATTCTCAATGTAATTTTTTTATTGCGGCATGAACGTTCAGATCCGAAAGATTCAAGACAAAAGTTTAATATTGACATAAGAATAATAATACTTCAAGCATACTAGCAAAGCAATTATGTCTTCTCAAAATAACATGGCAAAAGAAAGTTCATCCCTACAAAATCATATAGTTTGGCTATGCTCCATCTTCGTCACACAAAATACCCAAATCATGCATAACCCCGGTTTTAGCCAAGCAATTGTTTCATACTTTATTTTTTTCAAACATTTACAACTTTCACGCAATACATGAGCGCGAGCCATGGATATAGCACTATATGTGTAATAGAGTGGTGGTTGTGGAGAAGACAAAAAGGAGGAAGATGGTCTCACATCAACTAGGCGTATCAATGGGCTATGGAGATGCCCATCAATAGATATCAATGTGAGTGAGTAGGGATTGCCATGCAACAGATGCACTAGAGCTATAAATGTATGAAAGCTCAACAAAAAAAAAACTAAGTGGGTGGGCATCCAACTTGCTTGCTCACGAAGACCTAGGGCATTTGAGGAAGCCCATCGTTGGAATATACAAGCCAAGTTCTATAATGAAAATTCCCACTAGTATATGAAAGTGACAAACAAGAGACTCTCTATCATGAAGATCATGGTGCTACTTTGAAGCACAAGTGTGGAAAAAGATAGTAGCATTGTCCCTTTTTTATTTTTCTTTTTCTTTTTGGGGAATTATTTTTTCTTTGGCCTTTCCTTTTTTTTATTTGGGACAATGCTCCAATAATGATGATCATCACACTTATATTGATTTACATCTCATTGATTACAACTCGATACTAGAACAAGGTATGACTCTATATGAATGCCTCCGGCGGTGTACCGGGATGTGCAATGAATCAAGAGTGACATGTATGAAAGATTGGTGGCCTTGCCACAAATACGATGTCAACTACATGATCATGCATGGCAATATGACAATGGTGAAACGTGTCATATGAACGGAACGGTGGAAAGTTGCATGGCAATATATCTCGGAATGGCTATGGAAATGCCATGATAGGTAGGTATGGTGGCTGTTTTGAGGAAGGTATATGGTGGGTGTATGGTACCGGTGAAAGTTGCGCGGTACAAGAGAGGCTAGCAATGGTGGAAGGGTGAGAGTGCGTATAATCCATGGACTCAACATTAGTCATAAAGAACTCACATACTTATTGAAAAAATCTACAAGTCATCAAAACAAAGTACTACACACATGCTCCTAGGGTAAGGGTTGGTAGGAGTTAACCATCGCGCGATCCCTACCTCCACACAAAGGATGACAATCAAAGAAATACCTCATGCTTCAAATTTGTCACACAATGGTTACCATACGTGCATGCTACGGGACTTGCAAACCTCAACACAAGTATTTCTCAAATTCACAACTACTCTACTAGCATGACTCTAATATCACCATCCTCATATCTCAAAGCAATCATCAAGTATCAAACTTCTCATACTATTCAATGCACTTTATATGAAAGTTTTTATTATACCCATCTTGGATGCCTATCATATTAGGACTAATTTTATAACCAAAGCAAATTACCATGCTGTTCTAAAGGAATCTCAAAATAATATAAGTGAAGCATGAGAGTTCATCAACTTCTTCAAAATAAAACCATTGTTGTGCTCTAAAAGATATAAGTGAAGCACTAGAGCAAATGACAAACTACTCCAAAAGATATAAGTGAAGATCAATGAGTAGTTGAATAATTATATAACTATGTGAAGACTCTCTAACATTTAAGAGTTTCAGATCTTGGGATATTATTCAAATAGCAATCAAAAACAAAATAAAACAAAATGACGCTCCAAGCAAAACACATATCATGTGGTGAATAAAAATATAGCGTCAAGTAAAGTTTACCGATAGACGAAGACGAAAGAGGGGATGCCTTCCCGGGGCATCCCCAAGCTTAGGCCTTTGGTTGTCCTTGAATTTTACCTTGGGGTGCCTTGGGCATCCCCAAGATTAGGCTCTTGCGACTCCTTATTCCATAGTCCATCGAATCTTTACCCAAAACTTGAAAACTTCACAACACAAAACTCAACAGAAAACTCGTAAGCTCTGTTAGTATAAGAAAATAAAACCACCACTTAGGTACTGTTGTGAACTCATTATAAATTCATATTGGTGTAATATCTACTGTATTCCAACTTCTTTATGGTTCATACCCTCCGATACTACTCATAGATTCATCAAAATAAGCAAACAACACATAGAAAGCAGAATCTGTCAAAAACAGAACAGTCTTAGCAATCTGTAGCTTTCGAATACTTATGTAACTCTAAAAATTCTTAAATAAATTGGTGGATGTGAGGAATTTGTCTATTAATCTTCTGCAAAAAGTATCAACTCAAAAGCACTCCTCTGTAAAAAAATGGCAGCTAATCTCGTGAGCGCAAAGTTTCTGTTTTTGACAGCAAGATCACAAAGACTTTCACCCAAGTCTCCCCAAAGGTTCTACTTGGCACTTTATTGAAATAGAAACTATAAAACATGATTACTACAGTAGCTTAATCATGTGAACACACAAAAACAGTAGGGGTAAATATTGGGTTGTCTCCCAACAAGCGCTTTTTGTTTAATGCCTTTTAGATAGGCATGATGATTTCAATGATGCTCGCATAAAAGATAAGAATTGAAACATAACGGGAGCATCATGAAGAATATGACTAGCACATTTAAGCCTAACCCACTTCCTATGCATAGGGATTTTGTGAGCAAACAACTTATGGGAACAATAATCAACTAGCATAGGAAGGCAAAGCAAGCATAACTTCAAGATTTTAAGCACATAGAGAGGAAACTTGATATTATTGCAACTCTTACAAGCATATATTCCCCCTCATAAAAAATTCAGTAGCATCATGAATGAATTCAACAATATAACCATCACATAAAGAATTCTTTTCATGATCTACAAGCATATAAATTTTATTACTCTCCACATAAGCGAGTTTCTTCTCATGAATAATAGTGGGAGCAAACTCAACAAAATACTTATAATGTGAGGCATAATCCAATTGAAAACTAAAATCATGATGACAAGTTTCATGGTTATCATTATTGTTAATAGCATACAATTCATCACAATAATCATCATAGATAGCAACTTTGTTCTCATAATCAATTGGAACCTCTTCCAAAATAGTGGATTCATCACTAAATAAAGTCACGACCTCTCCAAATCCACTTTCATCAATATAATCATCATAAATAGGAGGCATGTGCTAATTCTTGATCTTGCATTGTATTCCCTCGAAGAGGAAAGGGTGATGCAGCATAGTAGCGTAAGTATTTCCTTCAGTTTTTGAGAACCAAGGTATCAATCCAGTAGGAGACCACGCGCGAGTCCCTCGCACCTGCACAAACAAATAAGAACCTCGCAGCCAATGCGATAAGGGGTTGTCAATCCCTTCACGGTCACTTACGAGAGTGAGATCTGATAGATAGGATAGGATAGTATTTTTGGTATAAGAACAGAAAGTAAAGAAAGTAAATAAGGAACAACAACTGAAATTGAAAGGAAAGAAATATGATAAAGATAGACCCGGGGGCCATATGTTTCACTAGTGGCTTATCTCATGATAACAGAATTCTATGGTGGGTCAACAAATTATTGTCGAGCAATTGATAGAAAAGCGCATAGTTATGAGAATATCTAGGCATGATCATTATATATAGGCATCACGTCCATAACAAGTAGACCGAAATGATTCTGCATCTACTACTATTACTCCACACATCGACCGCTATCCAGCATGCATCTAGAGTATTATGTTCATAAGAACAGAGTAACACCTTAAGCGAGATGACATGATGTAGAGGGATAAACTCAAGCAATATGATATAAACCCCATCTTTCTATCCTCGATGGCAACAATACAATACGTGCCTTCCTGCCCCTACTGTCACTGGGAAAGGACACCGCAAGCTTGAAGCCAAAGCCAAAGACTTCTCCCATTGCAAGAACTATAGATCTAGTAGGCCAAACCAAACCAATAATTCGAAGAGACTTGCAATTATTTACATAAGAGATTTCAGAAAAGAATCAAATATTTTTCATAGATAATCTTGATAATAAACCCACAATTCATCGGATCTTGACAAACACACCGCAAAAAGATTACATCGAATAGACCTCCTCGAAGATCGAGGAGAACTTTGTATTGATATCCAAAGAGAGAGAAGAAGCCATCTTGCTGTTAACTATGGACCCGAAGGTATGTGGTAAACTACTCACAACTCATCGGTGAGGCTATGGTGTTGATGTAGAAGCCCTCCGTGATCGATCCCTCCTTCGGCGGAGCTCCGGAACAGGCCCCAAGATGGGATCTCACGGGAGCAGAAGGTCACGGCGGTGGAATTAGGGTTTCGTCTATTGCCTCAAAGTTTTCAGGGTATAAGGATATATATAGGAGGAAGAAGGGCATCGGGGGAGCCAGAGGGGGCCCACGAGGGTGGGGGCGCCTGTTGGGGAACGTTGCATGGGAAACAAAAAATTTTCCTGCGTTCACCAAGATCAATCTAGGAGATGCATCTACGAGGGGAGAGTTGGATCCACATACCCTTGTAGATCGCTAAGCGGAAGCGTTCAAGAACGCGGTTGATGGAGTCGTACTCGCCGCGATTCAGATCGCCGAAGATCCTAGCACCGAAGCAACGGTGCCTCCGCGTTCTTCACACGTACAGCTCGGGGAAGTCTCCTCCTTCTTGATCCAGCAAGGGGGAAGGAGAGGTTGATGGAGACACCGGCAGCACGACGGCGTGGTGGAGATGGTGGTGGAGGATTCCTGCAGGGCTTCGCCAAGCACTGAGGAGTTCGCGAAGATGGATGTGGGAGAGGGAGGGCAGCACCGAGGCACGAACGTGTGTGGCTGCCCTCCCTCTGCCTCTCTTTATATAGGGGGAGTAGAGGGGAGGGGGCGCCCTAGGGTTTACCCCTAGGGGCGGCGGCCAAGGGGAGGTGGGAGGGGGCGGCGCCCCAGGGTTAGGGTTCCCCCCCCCCCAAGTGCCTTCCCCCCAAGCCTAGGGGGTGCGGCAGCCCTAGGGGGGGCCAGCCCCCTTGGCGCATGAGGAGAGGGCCCAGGGGGGGCGCACAGCCCTATGAGGGCTGTTGTGTCCCCCTTTGTGGCCCATTAGGCCCGAAACTCTTTCCGGGACCCCGAAAACCCTTTTCGGTCATCCGCCGTCTTCCCGATACTCCCCGGAACACTTCCGGACTCCGAACACTCTCATCCTATATATCAATCTTCGTCCCCGGACCATTCCGGAGACCCTCGTCACGTCCGGGATCTCATCCGGGACTCCGAACAACCTTCGGTAACCATGCACTGTTCTCACTAACAACCCTAGCGTCACTGAACCTTAAGTGTGTAGACCCTGCGGGTTCGGAAACTATGCAGACATGACCGAGACACTCCCAGGTCAATAACCAATAGCGGGATCTGGATACCCATATTGGTTCCCACACGTTCCTCGATGATCTCATCAGATGAACCACGATGTCAAGGATTCAGGCAATCCCGTATACAGTTCCCTTTGTCTCGTCGGTATGTTACTTGCCCGAGATTCGATCGTCGGTATCTCTATACCTAGTTCAATCTCGTTACCGGCAAGTCTCTTTACTCGTTACCGTAATACATAATCCCGTGACTAACTACTTAATCACTTTGAGCTCATTGAGATGATGTATTACCGAGTGGGCCCGGAGATACCTCTCCGTCACACGGAGTGACAAATCCCAGTCTCGATCCATGTCAACTCAACAGACACCTTCGGAGATACCTGTAGAGTACCTTTATAGTCACCCAGTTACGTTGCGACGTTTGGCACACACAAAGCGCTCCTACGGTGTCAGTGAGTTACATGATCTCATGGTCATAGGAACTTATACTTGACATGCACAAAACTATAGCGATAACTGATATGATCAAAAGCTATGTTTAACGTTTGGGTCTCGTCCATCACATCATTCTCCTAATGATGTGATCCCGTTATCAAATGACAACTCATGTCTATGACCTGGAAACCGCGGTCATCTTTGATCAACGAGCTAGTCCTGAAGAGGCTTACTAGGGACACAAAGTTTGTCTATTTATCCACACATGTATATGAGTTTCCAATCAATACAATTATAGCATGGATAATAAACGATTATCATGAACAAGGAAATATAATAATAACTCTTTTATTATTGCCTCTAGGGCATATTTCCAACAGTCTCCCACTTGCACTAGAGTCAATAATCTAGAATCACAAGGTAATGAATCTAACACCCATAGAGTCTTGGTGTTGATCATGCTTAGCCCGTGGAAGAGGCTTAGTCAACGGATCTGCAACATTCAAATCCGTGTGTACTTTGCAAATGCTTATGTCCTCCTCCTTGACTGAATCGCGGATGGAATTGAAGCGTCGCTTTATGTGTCTGGTCCTCTTGTGAAACCTTGGTTCCTTGGCTAGAGCAATGGCACCAGTGTTGTCACAGAACAGAGTCATTGGGTTTAGTGCACTAGGCACAACTCTAAGATCTGTCATGAACTCCTTCATCCAGACACCTTCCTTTGCCGCCTCCGAGGCAGCTATGTACTCCGCTTCGCATGTAGAATCGGCTACCACGCTTTGCTTGGAACTGCACCAGCTTACCGCTCCCCCGTTGAGAATATATATGTATCCGGTTTGAGACTTAGAGTCATCCGGATCAGTGTCAAAGCTTGCATTGACGTAACCCTTTACGACGAGCTCTTGATCACCTCCATAAACGAGAAACATTTCCTTAGTCCTTTTCAGGTACTTTAGGATATTCTTGACCGCTGTCCAGTGATCCATACCAGGATTACTTTGAAACCTTCCGGCCATACTTATGGCAAGGCTGACATCTGGTCTTGTGCACAGCATTGCATACATG
>LR738715.1:647761498-647811493 GCA_902687465.1 Secale cereale
ATCACAAGGTAATGAATCTAACACCCATAGAGTCTTGGTGTTGATCATGCTTAGCCCGTGGAAGAGGCTTAGTCAACGGATCTGCAACATTCAAATCCGTGTGTACTTTGCAAATGCTTATGTCCTCCTCCTTGACTGAATCGCGGATGGAATTGAAGCGTCGCTTTATGTGTCTGGTCCTCTTGTGAAACCTTGGTTCCTTGGCTAGAGCAATGGCACCAGTGTTGTCACAGAACAGAGTCATTGGGTTTAGTGCACTAGGCACAACTCTAAGATCTGTCATGAACTCCTTCATCCAGACACCTTCCTTTGCCGCCTCCGAGGCAGCTATGTACTCCGCTTCGCATGTAGAATCGGCTACCACGCTTTGCTTGGAACTGCACCAGCTTACCGCTCCCCCGTTGAGAATATATATGTATCCGGTTTGAGACTTAGAGTCATCCGGATCAGTGTCAAAGCTTGCATCGACGTAACCCTTTACGACGAGCTCTTGATCACCTCCATAAACGAGAAACATTTCCTTAGTCCTTTTCAGGTACTTTAGGATATTCTTGACCGCTGTCCAGTGATCCATACCAGGATTACTTTGAAACCTTCCGGCCATACTTATGGCAAGGCTGACATCTGGTCTTGTGCACAGCATTGCATACATGATAGAGCCTATGGCTGAAGCATAGGGGACGACACTCATCTTTTCTCTATCTTCCGCAGTCACTGGGCATTGAGTCTTACTCTTGCAATACCGGTAAGAACCCCTTCTTGGATTGATCCATTTTTAACTTCTTCAAAACTTTATCAAGGTATGTACTTTGTGAAAGTCCTATCAAGCGTCTTGATCTATCTCTATAGATCTTGATGCCCAATATGAAAGCAGCTTCACCGAGATCCTTCATTGAAAAACTCTTGTTCAAATACCCCTTCACGCTATCCAAAAATTCTATATTGTTTCCAGTCAGCAATATGTCATCCACATATAATATTAGAAACGCTATAGAGCTCCCACTCACTTTCTTGTAAATACAAGCTTCATTATAAACTTGTACAAACCCAAACGCTTTGATCACCTCATCAAAGCGAAGATTCCAACTCCGAGATGCTTGCACCAGCCCATAAATGGAACGCTGGAGCTTGCATACTTTGTCAGCATTCTCTGGATCGACAAAACCTTCCGGTTGCATCATATACAACTCTTCCTTAAGAAAACCGTTAAGGAACGCTGTTTTGACATCCATCTGCCAAATTTCATAATCGAAATATGCAGCTATCGCTAACATGATTCGGACGGATTTAAGCATCGCTACGGGTGAGAAAGTCTCATCGTAGTCAATCCCTTGAACTTGTGAAAAACCCTTTGCCACAAGTTGAGCTTTATACACGGTGACATTACCGTCAGCGTCCGTCTTCCTCTTAAAAATCCATTTATTCTGAATGGCCTTCCGCCCTTCAGGTAATACTTCCAAAGTCCATACTTTGTTTTCATACATGGATCCCATCTCGGATTTCATGGCCTCTAACCATTTGTCGGAATCCGGGCCCACCATCGCTTCTCCATAGCTCGTAGGTTCACCGTTGTCCAACAACATGACCTCCAAGACAGGGTTACCATACCACTCAGGTGCAGTGCGTACCCTTGTCGACCTACGAGGTTCGGTAGTAACTTGATCAGAAGCTTCTTGATCATCATCATTGGCTTCCTCTTCAACCGCTGCAGGCTCCACAAAAACATCTTTCTGTGCTGCGCAACTCTCTGGTTGAAGCAGAGGTTCAATAACCTCATCAAGTTCTACCTTCCTCCCACTCAATTCTTTCGAGAGAAACTCTTTCTCGAGAAAGGACCCGTTCTTAGCGACAAACACTTTGCCTTCGGATCTGAGATAGAAGGCGTACCCAACAGTTTCTTTTGGGTATCCTATGAAGACACATTTGTCCGCTTTGGGTTCGAGCTTTTCTGGCTGAAGCCTTTTGACATAAGCATCGCAACCCCAAACCTTGAGAAAAGACAACTTAGGTTTCTTACCAAACCACAGTTCATACGGTGTTGTCTCAACGGACTTGGATGGAGCCCTATTTAAAGTGAATGCAGCTGTCTCTAACGCATATCCCCAAAACGATAGTGGAAAATCGGCAAGAGACATCATAGAACGCACCATATCTAATAGGGTTCGATTACGACGTTCGGACACACCATTACGCTGTGGTGTTCCAGGTGGCGTCAACTGTGAAACGATTCCACATTTTCTCAAGTGATTGCCAAACTCATAACTCAGATACTCTCCCCCTCGATCAGATCGTAGGAATTTGATCTTCTTGTTACGATGATTCTCAACTTCACTCTGAAATTGCTTGAACTTTTCAAACGTTTCAGACTTATGCTTCATCAAGTAAATATACCCGTATCTACTCAAGTCGTCAGTGAAGGTGAGAAAGTAACGATATCCACCGCGCGCCGTGACACTCATCGGGCCACACACATCAGTATGTATGATTTCCAATAAGTCACTTGCCCGTTCCATTGTTCCTGAAAACGGGGTCCTTGTCATCTTGCCCATGAGGCACGGCTCGCATGTGTCAAGTGATTCAAAATCAAGAGACTCCAAAAGTCCATCAGCATGGAGCTTCCTCATGCGTTTTACGCCGATATGACCCAGACGGCAGTGCCACAAGAAAGTGGTACTATCGCTAACTACTCTACATCTTTTGGCATCAATGTTATGAACATGTGTATCATCACTATCGAGATTCAATAAGAATAAACCCCTCACTTCGGGTGCATGACTATAAAAGATATTACCCATATAAATAGAACAACCTTTATTCTCTGATTTAAATGAGTAACCGTCTCGCAATAAACAAGATCCAGATATAATGTTCATGCTCAACGCAGGCACTAAATAACAATTATTCAGGTTCATAACTAATCCCGATGGTAATCGAAGAGCGAGCGTGCCGACGGCGATCACATCAACCTTGGAACCATTCCCCACGCGCATCGTCACTTCGTCCTTCGCCAGCCTCCGTTTATTCCGCAGTTCCTGTTTAGAGTTGCAAATGTGAGCAACCGAACCGGTATCAAATACCCAGGCACTACAACGAGAGTTGGTAAGGTACACATCAATAACATGTATATCACATATACCTTGCTTGTTGTTGTTGGCCCCCTTCTTGTCTGCCAGATACTTGGGGCAGTTCCGCTTCCAGTGGCCGTTCCCCTTGCAATAGAAACACTCAGTCTCTGGCTTGGGCCCAGCCTTGGGTTTCTTCACTGGATTAGCAACTGCCTTGCCACCCTTCTTAGAGTTACCCTTCTTGCCCTTGCCATTTTTCTTGAAACTGGTGGTTTTATTGACCATCAACACTTGATACTCCTTCTGGATGTCTGCCTCAGCGACTTTCAGCATTGAAAACAGCTCGGCGATGGACTTGTTCATCCCTTGCATGTTATACTGCTGCACGAAGCTCTTGTAGCTAGG
Organism: Secale cereale; assembly: GCA_902687465.1. Classification (NCBI taxonomy): domain Eukaryota; kingdom Viridiplantae; phylum Streptophyta; class Magnoliopsida; order Poales; family Poaceae; genus Secale; species Secale cereale. The sequence goes on from LR738715.1 coordinate 647,764,969, forward strand.
TGGGAGTGACTGGAGAATTCTGTCAATGATAGCCTCCTCCGGGAACACAAGTCCCAGATCAGCTATGCGGGTATAGTACCCAGACATCTTCAGCAAGTGCTCACTGACAGACGAATTCTCCTCCATCTTGCAAGCAAAGAATTTATCGGTGGTCTCATACCTCTCGATTTTAGCATTCTTTTCAAAGATGAACTTCAACTCCTGGAACATCTCATATGCTCCATGACGTTCAAAACGCCTTTGAAGTCCTCCTTCCAAGCTATACAACATGGCACACTGCACGACTGAGTAGTCATCCGAGCGCGTCTGCCAGGCGTTCATAACGTCCACAGAGGCCGGAGCGGGGGGTTCACCTAGCGGTGCACTTAGGACATAAACCTTTTGGGCAGCTGTGAGGATGATCCTCAGATTGCGGAGCCAGTCCACAAAGTTGCTCCCATCATCTTTCAGTTTAGCTTTCTCTAGGAACGCATTAAAATTCAGGGGAGCTACTGCGCGAGCCATCTACAACAAAAGATTTGCAAAGACATTTTAGACTATTGTTCATGATAAGTGAGTTATTACCTAATCAAATTATTTATAACTCCCACTCAAATTGACATCCCTCTGGTCATTCGAGCGTGACATGATCCAGATTCACCAACCCAAGTCCGATCATCACGTGAGATGAGGTGGTGTCAATGGTGAACATCTACATGTTGATCATATCTACTATATGACTCATGCTCGACCTTTCGATCTTCCGTGTTCCGAGGCCATGTCTGTACATGCTAGGCTCGTCAAGTCTAACCCGAGTGTTCTGCATGTGCAAAACTGGCTTGCACCCGTTGTATGCGAACGTAGAGTCTATCACACCCGATCATCACGTGGTGCTTCGAAACGACGATCCTTCGCAACGGCGCACACTCGGGGGGAACACAATTTTATCTTGAAATTTTAGTGAAGGATCATCTTATAATGCTACCGTCGTCCTAAGCAAAATAAGATGCATAAAAGGATTAACATCACATGCAAATCATAAGTGACATGATATGGCCATCAACTCGTGCTTTTGATCTCCATCTCCAAAGCACCGGCATGATCTCCATCGTCACCGGCGCCACACCATGATCCCCATCATCATGATCTCCATCATCGTGTCGCCATCGGGGTTGTCGCGCGCCCACCATGCTCTTACTACTATTGCTACCGTCTAGCGATAAAGTAAAGCATTACAAAGCGCTTAATGATTGACACGCAGGTCATACAAAAATTAAAGACAACCCTATGGCTCCTGCCGGTTGCCGTATACATCGACATGCAAGTCGATATTAACTATTACAACATGATCATCTCATACATCAAATATATTTCATCATGTCATTGGCCATATCATATCACATACATACCCTGCAAAAACAAGTTAGACGTCCTCTAATTTGTTGTTGCATGTTTTACGTGGCTGCTATGGGTATCTAGCAAGAACGCTTCTTACCTACGCAAAGCCACAACGGTGATATTTAAGTTTCTATTTAACCTTCTACAAGGACCGCCTTGTTCTGTTCCGATTCAACTAAGATAGGAGAGACAGACACCCGCCAGCCATCTTATGCAACAAAAGTCACATGTCTGTCGATGGAACCGGTCTCATGTACGTGGACATGTAAAGTTGGTCCGGGCCGCTTCATCCCATAATACCGCTGAATCAAGAAAGACTAAGGAGGGAAGCAATCTAAACATCAACGTCCACAAACCCTTTTGTGTTCTACTCGTGAAAGCATCTACGCAAGATCCTAGCTCATGATGCCACTGTTGGGGAACGTTGCATGGGAAACAAAAAAATTTCCTGCGTTCACCAAGATCAATCTAGGAGATGCATCTACGAGGGGAGAGTTGGATCCACATACCCTTGTAGATCGCTAAGCGGAAGCGTTCAAGAACGCGGTTGATGGAGTCGTACTCGCCGCGATTCAGATCGCCGAAGATCCTAGCACCGAAGCAACGGTGCCTCCGCGTTCTTCACACGTACAGCTCGGGGACGTCTCCTCCTTCTTGATCCAGCAAGGGGGAAGGAGAGGTTGATGGAGACACCGGCAGCACGACGGCGTGGTGGAGATGGTGGTGGAGGATTCCTGCAGGGCTTCGCCAAGCACTGAGGAGTTCGCGAAGATGGATGTGGGAGAGGGAGGGCAGCGCCGAGGCACGAACGTGTGTGGCTGCCCTCCCTCTGCCTCTCTTTATATTGGGGGAGTAGAGGGGAGGGGGCGCCCTAGGGTTTACCCCTAGGGGCGGCGGCCAAGGGGAGGTGGGAGGGGGCGGCGCCCCAGGGTTAGGGTTCCCCCCCCCCCCAAGTGCCTTGCCCCCCAAGCCTAGGGGGGTGCGGCAGCCCTAGGGGGGGCCAGCCCCCTTGGCGCATGAGGAGAGGGCCCAGGGGGGGGGCGCACAGCCCTATGAGGGCTGTTGTGTCCCCCTTTGTGGCCCATTAGGCCCGAAACTCTTTCCGGGACCCCGAAAACCCTTTTCGGTCATCCGCCGTCTTCCCGATACTCCCCGGAACACTTCCGGACTCCGAACACTCTCATCCTATATATCAATCTTCGTCCCCGGACCATTCCGGAGACCCTCGTCACGTCCGGGATCTCATCCGGGACTCCGAACAACCTTCGGTAACCATGCATTGTTCTCACTAACAACCCTAGCGTCACCGAACCTTAAGTGTGTAGACCCTGCGGGTTCGGAAACTATGCAGACATGACCGAGACACTCCCAGGTCAATAACCAATAGCGGGATCTGGATACCCATATTGGTTCCCACACGTTCCTCGATGATCTCATCGGATGAACCACGATGTCAAGGATTCAGGCAATCCCGTATACAGTTCCCTTTGTCTCGTCGGTATGTTACTTGCCCGAGATTCGATCGTCGATATCTCTATACCTAATTCAATCTCGTTACCGGCAAGTCTCTTTACTCGTTACCGTAATACATAATCCCGTGACTAACTACTTAATCACTTTGAGCTCATTGAGATGATGTATTACCGAGTGGGCCCGGAGATACCTCTCCGTCACACGGAGTGACAAATCCCAGTCTCGATCCATGTCAACTCAACAGACACCTTCGGAGATACCTGTAGAGTACCTTTATAGTCACCCAGTTACGTTGCGACGTTTGGCACACACAAAGCGCTCCTACGGTGTCAGTGAGTTACATGATCTCATGGTCATAGGAACTTATACTTGACATGCAGAAAACTATAGCGATAACTGATACGATCAAAAGCTATGTTTAACGTTTGGGTCTCGTCCATCACATCATTCTCCTAATGATGTGATCCCGTTATCAAATGACAACTCATGTCTATGACCTGGAAACCGCGGTCATCTTTGATCAACGAGCTAGTCCTGAAGAGGCTTACTAGGGACACAAAGTTTGTCTATTTATCCACACATGTATATGAGTTTCCAATCAATACAATTATAGCATGGATAATAAACGATTATCATGAACAAGGAAATATAATAATAACTCTTTTATTATTGCCTCTAGGGCATATTTCCAACAGCGCCTGCCCCCCTGGGCGCGCCTTGCCCCCTCGTGGCCGCCTCTCTCGTTCCCTCGCGTGTACTCCAAGTCTTCTGTGTAGATACGGTTTCAAAAATAACTCCCCCGAAGGTTTCATTCCGTTTGGACTCCGTTTGATATTCCTTTTCCGCGAAACACTGAAATAGGCAAAAAACAACAATTTGCACTAGGCCTTGGGTTAGTAGGTTAGTCCTAAAAATAATATAAAAGTGTATAATAAATCCCATTAAACATCCAAAACAGAATATATAATAGCATGGAACAATCAAAAATTATAGATACGTTGGAGATGTATCAGGCATCCCCAAGCTTAATTCCTGCTCGTCCTCGAGTAGGTAAATGATAAAACAGAATTTTTGATGGGGAATGCTAACCAACATAAGTCTCAATGTAATTCTCTTTATTGTGGCATGAATGTTCAGATCCGAAAGATTTAAGACAAAAGTATATATTGACATAAGAATAATTAATACTTCAAGCATACTAACAAAGCAACCGTGTCTTCTCAAAATAATGTCGCCAAAGAAAGTTATCCCTACAAAATCATATAGTCTGGCTATGCTCCCTCTTCATCACACAAAATATTGAAATCATGCACGACCCCGGTTTCAGCCAAGAAATTGTTTCATACTCAAATTTTTTCAAACCTTTCAACTTTCACGCAATACATGAGCGTGAGCCATGGATATAGCACTATAGGTGGAATAGAGCGGTGGTTGTGGAGAATACAAAAGAGGAAGATAGTCTCACATCAACTAGGCGTATTAATGGGCTATGGAGATGCCCATCAATAGATATCAATGTGAGTGAGTAGGGATTGCCATGCAACGGATGCACTAGAGCTAAAAGTGTATGAAAGCTCATTAAAAAACTAAGTGGGTGTGCATCCAACTTGCTTGCTCATGAAGACCTAGGGCATTTGAGGAAGCCCATCGGTGGAATATACAAGCCAAGTTCTATAATGAAAATTCCTACTAGTATATGAAAGTGACAAAACAAGAGACTCTCCATTATGAAAATTATGGTGCTACTTTGAAGCACAAGTGTGGAAAAGGATAGTATCATTGTCCCTTCTCTCTTTTCTCTCATTTTTTGGAGGTTTCTTATTAGCCCCCCTCTCTTTTTTGGGCCATCTTTTTTTATTTGGCCTTTCTCACATGGGACAATGCTCTAATAATGAAGATCATCACACTTTTTATTTACTTACAACTCAAAGATTACAACTCGAAGCTAGAACAAAATATGACTCTATGTGAATGCCTCCGGCGGTGTACCGGGATGTGCAATGAATCAAGAGTGACATGTATGAATGAATTGTGAATGGTGGCCTTGCCACAAATACAATGTCAACTACATGATCATGCATGGCAATATGACAATATGAATCGTGTCATATGAACAGAACGGTGAAAGTTGCATGGCAATATATCTCGGAATGGCTATGGAAATGCCATGATAGGTTGGTATGGTGGCTGTTTTGAGGAAGATATATGGTGGGTGTATGGTACCGGCGAAAGTTGCGCGGTACAAGAGAGGCTTGCAATGGTGGAAGGGTGAGAGTGTGTATAATCCATGGACTCAACATTAGTCATAAAGAACTCATATATTTATTGCAAAAATCTACGAGTTATCAAAACTAAGTATTCAACGCATGCTCCTAGGGGAAGGGTTGGTAGGATTTAACCATCGCGCGATCCCGACCTCCACACAAAGTATGACACTCAATAAATAAATCATGCTCCAACTTCGTCACATAACGGTTCACCATACGTGCATGCTACGAGAATCATAAACTTTAACACAAGTATTTCTCAAATTCACAATTACTCCACTAACATGACTCTAATATCATCATCATCATATCTCAAAACAATCATCAAGTATCAAACTTCTCCTATCATTCATTGCACTTGTATGAAAGTTTTTACTATACTCGTCTTGGATGCCTATCATATTAGGACTAGTTTTATAACCCAAGCACATTATCATGCTGTTGTAAAAGACTCTCAAATAGATATAAGTGAAGCATGAGAGATCAATAATTTCTAAAAAATAAAACCACCACCGTGCTCTAAAAGATATAAGTGAAGCACTAGAGCAAAACTATCTAGCTCAAAAGATATAAGTAAAGCACATAGTGTATTCTAATAAATCCTAAATCATTTTTATCTCTCTCAAAAGGTGTGTCCAGCAAGGATGATTGTGGCAAACTAAAAAGCAAAGACTCAAATCATACATGACGCTCCAAGCAAAACACATATCATGTGGTGAATAAAAATATAGTCCCGAGTAAAGTTACCGATAGATGAAGACGAAAGAGGGGATGCCTTCCTGGGGCATCCCCAAGCTTATGATTTTGGTTGTCCTTGAATTTTACCTTGGGGTGCCTTGGGCATCCCCAAGCTTAGGCTCTTGCCACTCTTTGTTCCATAGTCCATCAAAGCCATACTCGAAACTTGAAAACTTCACAACACAATACTTAGCCAAAAATCTCGTGAGCTCCGTTAGTATAAGAAAACAAACCACTACTCAAAAAGTACTGTAATTAACTCATTCTTTGTTTATATTGGTGTTAAACCTACTATATTCCAACTTCTCTATGATTCATATACCCCCCAATATTACTCATAGATTCATCAAAATAAGCAATCAACACACGAAAAACAGAATCTGTCAAAAACAGAACAGTCTGTAGTAATATGTAACTTTCGAATACTTCTGTAACTCTATTTTTTTTAAATAAATTGGTGGATGTGAGGAATTTGTCTATTAATCATCTGCGAAAAGAATCAACTAAAAAGCACTCTCCAGTAAAAATGACAGCCAATCTCGTGAGCGCTAAAGTTTTTGTTTTTTACAGCATTGATCATATAAACTTCACACAAGTCTTCCCAAAGGTTCTATTTGCACAAACACTAATTAAAACACAAACCAACATCTAAACAGAAGGTAGATGCAATATTTATTCCAAAACAGAAGCAAAAACAAATAAAATAAAATCGGGTTGCCTCCCAACAAGCGCTATCGTTTAACGCCCCTAGCTAGGCACGATACAATAATAGATTTAGGTATTGCCATCTTCGGTTTTTTTTTTAGCGGTATCACGCTCGAATCCGGGAGGTTCTCGTTTTCCTTCATATTCAGAAATTTTTAGATCTAAAGAATCCAACCGCTTATTGCAAAGGGTGATCAGCATATTCATGCGACGTAAATTTCGGCCGATACTCTTAAAGGTTCAAGAGACTTTTGTAAAAAAATTGTTACTTCGCAAATCTTATCAAAAACTTGCGTCTCTTCCGGGGTAGCATGTGGCCCGAACAAATCTATCAAAGCATTATAGGAATTAAGAGTATGACTACCCAAGAAATTTCCTCCGGTAATGGTATCAAGAATAAGCCTATTCCAAGGAGTTATGCCAACATAAAAATTATGAAGAAGTATGGAAGTGGAAAGTTTCCTAGTAGATATATTTTGAGCACTGCAAATTCGATACCAAGCATGTTTTAGATTTTCTTCCTCCCTTTGTTTAAAATTAAGAACCTCACACTCGGGAGTATTGATAATGATAGGAGTGCTAGCCATGACGGCAAGGCATGGCAATAAAACACACGAAAAAATAAGGACGGATAAAATGGCAAGGGTGAAGTGTGGGAGAGGAAAACGAGAGGCAAAAAATGTAACGCGTAGGATAAGGGTTTGCGATAGGTACTTGGTATATGACTTTTGCGTATATCTCCCCGGCAACGGCGCCAGAAATTCTTCTTGCTACTTCTCGAGCCTGCGTTGTATTCCCTCGAAGAGGAAAGGGTGATGCAGCACAGCAGCGTAAGTATTTCCCTCGGTTTTTGAGAACCAAGGTATCAATCCAGTAGGAGACCACGCGCGAGTCCCTCGCACCTGCACAAACAAATAAGAACCTCACAGCCAACGCAATAAGGGGTTGTCAATCCCTTCACGGTCACTTACGAGAGTGAGATCTGATAGATATGATAGGATAGTATTTTTGGTATAAGAACAGAAAGTAAAGAAAGTAAATAAGCAACGGCAACTGAAATTGGAACGAAAGTAATATGATAAAGATAGACCCGGGGGCCATAGGTTTCACTAGTGGCTTCTCTCGTGATAGCAGAATTCTATGGTGGGTGAACAAATTACTGTCGAGCAATTGATAGAAGAGCGCATAGTTATGAGAATATATAGGCATGATCATTATATATAGACATCACGTCCGTAACAAGTAGACGAAACGATTCTGCATATACTACTATTACTCCACACATCGACCGCTATCCAGCATGCATCTAGAGTATTAAGTTCATAAGAACAAAGTAACACCTTAAGCAAGATGACATGATGTAGAGGGATAAACTCAAGCAATATGATATAAACCCCATCTTTTTACCATCGATGGCAACAATACTGTCACTCGGAAAGGACACCGCAAGATTGAACCCAAAGCCAAGCACTTCTCCCATTGCAAGAACTATAGATCTAGTAGGCCAAACCAAACCAATAATTCGAAGAGACTTGCAAGGATATTATAATCATACATAAGAGATTTCAGAAAAGAATCAAATATTGTTCATAGATAATCTTGATCATAAACCTACAATTCATCGGATCTCGACAAACACACCGCAAAAAGATTACATCGAATAGATCTCCTCGAAGATCGAGGAGAACTTTGTATTGAGATCCAAAGAGAGAGAAGAAGCCATCTAGCTAATAACTATGGACCCGAAGGTCTATGGTAAACTACTCACAACTTACCGGTGAGTCTATGGTGTTGATGTAGAAGCCCTCCGTGATTGGTCCCCCCTCCGGTGGAGCTCCAAAACAGGCCCCAAGATGGGATCTCACGGGAACAGAAGGTTAATGCGGTGGAATTAGAGTTTCGTCTGTTGCCTCGATGTTTTCAGGGTACAAGGATATATATAGGAGGAAGAAGGGCATCGAGGGAGCCAGAGGGGGCCCACGAGGGTGGGGGCGCGCCCTGCCCCCTCGTGGCCGCCTCTCTCGTTCCCTCGCGTGTACTCCAAGTCTTGTGTGTAGATACGGTTCCAAAAATAACTCACCCGAAGGTTTCATTCCGTTGGGACTCTGTTTGATATTTCTTTTCTGCGAAACACTGAAATAGGCAAAAAACAACAATTTGCATTGGGCCTTGGGTTAGTAGGTTAGTCCCAAAAATAATATAAAAGTGTATAATAAAGCCTATTAAACATCCTAAACAGAATATATAATAGCATGGAACAATAAAAAATTATAGATGCGTTGGAGACGTATCAGCATGCTATCATCAGAATAAATTTGCTCATCAAAACTTGGGGGACAAAAGATATTATCTTCATCAAAGATAGCATCCCCAAGCTTGTGGCTTTGCATATCATTAGCATCATGGATATTCGAAGAATTCACACTAACAACATTGCCATCATGCTCATCATTCAAGTATTTAGTGCCAAACATTTTAATGCATTCTTCTTCTAGTACATGGGCATAATTTTCCATTCCATCATTTTCACGAAAGACATTAAAAGGATGAAGCATATGAGGCAACCTCAATTCCATTTTTTGTAGTTTTCTTTTATAAACTAAAGTAGTGATAAAACAAGAAACTAAAAGATTCGATTGCAAGATCTAAAGATATACCTTCAAGCACGCACCTCCCCGGCAACGGCGCCAGAAAAGAGCTTGATGTCTACTACACAACCTTCTTCTTGTAGATGTTATTGGGCCTCCAAGTGTAGAGGTTTGTAGGACATTAGCAAATTTCCCTCAAGTGGATGACCTAAGGTTTATCAATCCGTGGGAGGCGTAGGATGAAGATGGTCTTTCTCAAACAACCCTGCAACCAAATAACAAAGAGTCTCTTGTGTTCCCACACACCCAATACAATGGTAAATTGTATAGGTGCACTAGTTCGGCGAAGAGATGGTGATACAAGTGCAATATGGATGATATACATAGGTTTTTGTGATATGAAAATATAAAAACAGCAAGGTAACTAATGATAAAAGTGAGCATAAACGATGTTGCAATGCTTTGAAACAAGGCCTAGGGTTCATACTTTCACTAGTGCAAGTTCTCTCAACAATAATAGCATAACTGGATCATATAACTATCCCCCAAGATGCAACAAAGAGTCACTCCAAAGTCACTAATAGCGGAGAACAAACGAAGAGATTATTGTAGGATACGAAACCACCTCAAAGTTATTCTTGCCGATTGATCTATTCAAGAGTCCATAGTAAAATAGCACGAAGCTATTCTTTCTGTTTGATCTATCTTAGAGTTCGTACTAGAATAACACCTTAAGATACAAATCAACCAAAACCCTAATGTCACCTAGATACTCCATTGTCACCTCAAGTATCCGTGGGCATGATTATACGATATGCATCACACAATCTCAGATTCATCTATTCAACCAACATAAAGAACTTCAAAGAGTGCCCCAAAGTTTCTATCGGAGAGTCAAGACGAAAACACGTGCCAACCCCTAGCATAGATTCCCAAGGTCACGGAACCCGCAAGTTGATCACCAAAACATACATCAAGTGAATCAATAGAATACCCCATTGTCACCACGGGTATCCAACGCAAGACATACATCAAGTGTTCTCAAATCCTTAAAGACTCAATCCGATAAGATAACTTCAAAGGGAAAACTCAATCCATTACATGAAGGTAGAGGGGGAGAAACATCATAAGGATCCAACTATAGTAGCAAAGCTCGCAATACATCAAGATCGTGCCATCTCAAGAACACGAGAGAGAGAGAGAGAGAGATCAAACACATAGCTATTGGTACATACCCTCAGCCCCGAGGGTGAACTACCCCCCTCGTCATGGAGAGTGCTGAGATGTTGAAGATGGCCACCGGAGAGGGATTCCCCCCTCCAGCAGGGTGCCGGAACGGGTCTAGATTGGTTTTCGGTGGCTACAGAGGTTTGCGGCGGTGGAACTCCCGATCTAGGTTATTTTCTGGAGGTTTGGGTATTTATAGGATTTTTTGGCGTAGGGCACAAGTCAGGGGGGGGGTCTTCGGGGTGTCCACGAGATAGGGGGGCGCGCCCAGGGGGGTGGGCGTGCCCCCACCCTCGTGGGCAGCCCGGGACTCTTCTGGCTCAACTCTTTTACTCCGGGGGCTTCTTTTGGTCCATAAAAAATCATCAAAAATGGCACGTCAATTGGACTCCGTTTCGTATTCCTTTTCTGTAAAACTCAAAAACAAGGAAAAACAGAAACTTGCACTAGGCTCTAGGTTAATAGGTTAGTCCCAAAAATCATATAAAAAAGCATATAAATGCATATAAAACATCCTAGATGGATAATATAATAGCATGGAACAATAAAAAAATTATAGATACGTTGGAGACATATCTCCAGCCAAACTTTGTCACGCCTTGACTCAGTAGAATGATTCTTAGCCCACCCACGAAGGAATCTACGAAGGAAATAGGAGCACTGATGACAGTCGTCCATCGGGCCAAAGGAACGAAGATTAGAAGATAAGAAGGTAGAAATCTTATGCGCTATCAAGTCAACAAAACCCTCTACCATGATCCAAGACGCGTCGAACTGGAACCGAGGGAAGGAGACCGAATGAGTCATGTCATCAAGAATCAGAGGGGAGTGATCAGAACCCACGATGGACAGGGCCCTGAGGGTGGCTCGGGGAAACAAAGTATCCCACCTAAAACAGAAGAAGACACGATGCAAGACAGACCGAATGGGGTTAGATTGGCGATTCGTCCAAGTGTATCGGGCACCGACCCTAGGAATTTCATGAATAGCAGTGTCCCGAATGAAAGTGTTAAACGCGTCGGCAAACGTCCACGAGAAATTAGGCGAGATTTTGTCCATAGGGGAGCGCAACAGGTTGAAATCCCCACCAATAAGTAAAGGTAGATCACATGACTCTATTTTATCCCGCAGTTCATCCAAGAAAATATAAGAAAGAGAATGATTAGCCGGACCATATACCACCATGATTTCCAACAAAGAATTGAGGGAGCGATGAGATACCACTGTACTAGCCCAGAAAATCCCATGGTCAAAAGCAACGAAATCAAACAAATCTTTTTTTGTGCCAATAAGGATGCTACCCGAATGACCGGACGATGCCACATAATTCCAATCAAACCTATCGATCCCAGTAACAGCGAAGAGTTCATTTGGGGAGAAAGAAGGTTTCAGAGTTTCAACAAGAGCAATAATATCAATATTCTCAAAGCGAACCATGTCTTCTAGCTGGTCCCGGTGCCCCCTAGCGCCGAAACTCTTAATGTTCCAGAATAAAGTCTTGATCTATGAGATATGTTTTCAATGCAAAGACTCGACCTGCTTGGGGCCAAGCAGGATTTAGATCATTTGCCAGCCGCACGCCTAGGCACAGCCGAGGGCACCTGAACCCTATCAGGTCCCTCCACGCCCCCACTGGCCACAACCAATGGGGCGACAGACCCAGACCCTGCCTCCTTGGCTTTAGCGATATCCGCATGAGCAATTTTGTTTGCCCTGATAATATCTAGAAATGAAGAGGGGGAACCTAAATGAGGATCACAAGCAATGCCTACGTCCTCTAAGATATGTAAAAGATGATCGTTGGACTATGATGGGAGAACTAGATGCATAGGGGAAGGTGCAGGAAGGAAAGGGGAAGGGGATCATGGAGGTGTACTTGAGGGGGGCAGGTCCCTGGCCGCAGCGCGCCGCGCCGCCCGATCAGCGACATGCTCACCACTGTTGAAGACGCGACCGCTCTTGCGGGCAGTGGAGGCAAGCGAGCGCAACGGCGCCGGACGAGCACGGCTCGGAGAAGCCGCCACAGAAGACGGGCCCGAGGCCCCACCCCAGTCAGCATCCAGCCTACGACACCCTGCCGAAGACTGTTTAGAATCACCGGAAGCCCTACTGCGAGCAGAGAACTTATTAAAGGATGACTTCTTCTTCTTCTTCGTGGCCAAGGGATCAGCTGGGGGCAGATCTTCAATACCGGAGAGGGAGGGGGAGGCGGGGCGAGTTGGGAGATTAGAACACACCGCAGAGAATGGGGTTGCCCTTCACCCCACTAGAAGCCGCAGCCCCCCACCAAAAGCAGGCAGCAAATCCTTGGCACCCCCCTACCGGGGCGTTCTCCTTTAGCAGATCCCAATCGTCAGGCGAAAGACCATCCCATTCCGAGTGGGTAAAGCGATGCTCATTACCATGAAGAGAATCATCCGGAAGGCCATCATCATCCTTGCCCTTGTCATCATTGCCAGAGGCAGGTTGCGGAGGAGGGGAAGGGGGCGACACCGGAGCCGCGTCTCCCTCGACCCGAACCCTAAGCCGGAAGCCTCCGGCCGAGGGGAAGACATCGATGGAGCCGCGGATACAGTGAGGATCCACACACCATACCCGCAGGCGCACCGGACCCAAGACAGACAGAGAATCTTTATTGAAAAAAGATGGGAACAATGACATGCGGGGCCACCGCCCGGTCCGAAAAGGACCAAGGTTTTCACCCAAAGCACAAAGGAGGAGGAAGTCGCCCATAATGATGCCTCCACGAACGGAAACGACAGTCGAGAGCGTCGTCGTCACCAGCACAGACACCGTCAGGCAAAGCTTTTGCCAGGAATCTGACCACCTACCTCCCAAACAACCACTAACCACACCTCCACCGCCTAGAAGGAACGACCACGAGGTGACGAAGACCGACAGTAGTGAAGACAATGCCCAAAACAGGGAAATGAGTGACGTTGACGCTAATTCCCCCCATGGACGCATCCTCCGTGAGATGCCTCGCCGTCCACATGGCCAAGATACCACACCAGCACCAGCAAGACGACCCCTACCACAAGAGCGCCTCCATGCCCGTCGCCTGGAGCCGCCACCCCGGAACCACGAAGCCGCCACCAAACATGTCAAAAACCCAGTCATGGATGTGCAACAAGCCACCCCTGCTGCCGCACCAACGCCCAACCGCCACCCACACCTCGAACTCCGGCAACACTTCGCCCAACCTACGAAGGAACCATGGAGCGCAGATCTAGACATATGGGGATGATCGACACGGCGTGAGGAATGCAGCGGTTGCCGGCCATGGCCCTCGCCCGACCCTCCCAAAAGGTCGAAGGGTAACGGCATCAAGCTCCTTCTAGGTGGACTGCGCCCACCTAGGATACCAGCGGTGGCAAGGAGGGAATCCCGTGCCCCTTGCGTGGTCACCAGCGAGGGAGCTCCGCCCTCCTGGCCGACCGGACCCCTCCCCCACCACCCGTGTTGTCGCCGCCGAGGAGCTGCACCTCCATGACCAATGTCTTTATGGATGTATAGTAGGAGCTTTTTTTGTTTAGTGTTTGGCTCAACTTCTCAAGGTTTGAGAATTATATCTAGGACTAGCAAAAGAGCCCGTGCGTTGCAACGGGAGAAAAAGCACAACACACACTTTTTACTCAACAATCATCACTCAAGACCACAAATAGGCCCATCTCCTTTATATTAGCGAGGCATTATATTTGTGTTGCCGCTTATCCTCCTTCTCACCCTTGCTGGTGGTGGACTCAGTGTTCACACAAAACCAAAACATGTTTGAATATGGTTAATCTTAAGGCGTCGCTCTCTCCCTCTCTCCTCTCTCTCTCCCTCTCTCTCTCGCTTTCTCTCACACTAGCCATGATAAATCTGTTGTTTTCCCCTGCGACGTTTTCAGAGGTATGCATGTGTAGTTATCAATGTTTTCTTTTCTCTATATGGTTATAGTGTGTGTTTATTTGCAATCCGAATCGCGTCTGGTACGAAAAAAAGGATCATGCGCTATAGATTATAAGTTTGAGATCGAAATTAGACAATCATGTAGATGCTCTAGAGCTAACCACGATAAAGAAAAGAATTAAAAAATGTATGCCAACTCGTTGGAATCCAGTTGACGCCATGTACATTCATGTGTAGTTCAAGCGAGCAGGCGCATTCTATTTTTCTATCACGCTGTCAAGCAGCCGCCACTTCAAAGTTTTTCCACTCGTCACGATATGAGGGAGCGATGAGAGATGTGTTGCGTATCTGCTAGCCTCGACGTTGTGAGGTGCGTACCTAGGAGCCCGAGCTCACGCGCTTGCGCACCCCCAACCCCTCCCCCAGCTCATCTCACCGGAGGAGCAACACTAGTGTCACCACCCTGGTGCCTTACCTCCCTTCCCACATGGCCGGTCGCCTCATGTTCCTTCGTCACGGAAGGACGCGTGCCTTCCTTTCCTGAGCTCGATAAAGAAAAGAATTTAACATGCACACACTTTTAGAATTACATGAACACATGTTTTAGATGGGCATTTAAAAAATATGCACAATATTTCAACATATAAACTCCTTTTGAATAATACAAACTTTTGAAATGCAAGTTCACTTTTTGAAAAAATAAGTAAATTCTTTTTCAAAAAGAATTTTAAAAATAACCAGCAGGTAAAATTAACATCATATTCAGATTTCACACGTTTTTCTAATCAAATTGCATATATAACATGTTAAAATCGGAGTTACGGTTTAAAAGATACAGATAATTTAGAAAACAATTTGTTTGACTTTAATATCTTCTAAACTAATATTTATAAAAACTTAACAGGTTAAAATAATCTCATATTCATATTCTACATATTTTTCTAATCAAATTTCATATATAACATGTTTAAATCGAAGTTACGGTCTAAAAGATATGGATGATTTAGAACGTTAAATATGACCCTGCGGATGAATTACCTAGAGGTCAGGGGAGTTCTCGTAAAAAATGTAAAAAAACGGTTCGGGTGACTTAATGTCCGGACTGCGGGTTTATTTTAAGAAAATACAAGGGGCATTCTTATAAAATGGTTAAACAACGGTTCGGGTGACTTAAGATCGGACTGCGGGTTGATTTCAAGAAAGTACAGGGGCTTTTAAATGACGCGACGGACGACCAGAAACCCAATTTTCTTTATTATTAGGTAGAGATTGCACCATGTGCGGCACTGAGAATGTTTGTTTCTGAAACCTGAACTGAAGTGCTTGATGTCCGGCAACTTAGAGTTTGAGTACCTTGTACATGTTTGTATGCATATACTCCTTTTGCATCTTATGCTAATTAGATGTATGCTTATTGGTGTAGCATGGTTCGCAGCTCGAGTGTCGGTTTACTAGAACCATTGTTCTGATCTCACTTTTGTTTGTAGTTCGGCTAATATAGATTTGCGGTACATGGTGTCGATGCGGAGGAAAAGACCTTAGCAGGACCATTGACCATCACCTTGCAACTTATTTTCTTCAGAAGTGTCTCGGCGTCAGACACGACAACTTGAGAATCATTAGTTCCGATCCTATCTTTGTGCTAGAACTTGAACTTTAGTTGTAATGGTGCAGTTCTAAAACTATTTGTGTACTGAAATTTGTCTTTCAATGTGTCTGTAATGGGTTTTGTTGTATTATTTCAGAATTATTTGTGTATTTTAGCTGTGATCTGATGTGTTATACTAAGGTTTTGTATGTTGCATTGTGAGGTATTTTCTTCCCTGCCGTTGTTGCCATTTGGCACCAGGTATAGTGGGGACTTGTCCCCCGTGGTGGGAGGGATCTCACATACAAGGAAAATGGAAAAAGTCTATTTTGAACCCTGAACTCGTAGATGTTCGGCGAAACAAACCTCAAAGTCAAAATCCCGGTCGATTGCACCCTGAACTATGCAATCCCGGTCTAAATTAAACCTTCGAGTCGTTTGGATGGCCGGGATTGATTGATGTGTTTCGCTGTGGGCGCACAGCTGCACCCTGCTGGACCAGCCCGCTTTAGTTTTTTTCCGTTAAAAAATAGAAAATCACAAAGGCCGCTACACCCTGCTCCTGCTGGGCCGTCCGCGTGCATCTAATAATCCAGTCTTCGTTGAAGGGGCGCGCAAAACGGGCTGGCCCATCACCATGCCTCAAGCGGATGTGAAAAAATCATGAAAACTAACAGCGAGAGCGTGGGACTCGAACTCTACACCCTGCTCCTGCTGGGCCGTCCGCGTGCGTCTAATAGTCCAGTCTTCGTTGAAGGGGCGCGCAAAACGGGCCGGCCCATCACCATGCCTCAAGCGGATGTGAAAAAATCATGAAAACTAACAGCGAGAGCGTGGGACTCGAACTCCCGACCTCATCCCGAAAAGTACCGTCGATAGCCAGTCGTCCGCGATACAACTTGTGACGATAACGTAGTGTATATTTTAAGTACGCAGCAGATCCCTCTTTTTTCAATATGCGAAACATTTATTGGATAAAGGTGCGAACATATTTTCTGAAAAATACGAATATTGTTCGATAATGAAACCAATTCCGAATTCCAAAAAATCTTTATGAAGAGAGAACTATTTAAAAAATGAATGTAAAATTCATACTGTACACAATGAATGTAAAATACATACTGAACATTTTTGAAAAAAAATACATACCGAACATTTTTTTTTAAATACGGTGCACATTTTTTCAAATGCAATCTGAACAATTTTCCTATACACGATGAGCATTTTTTTGTACACAGTGAACAATTTTTTCAATATATGTTGCACATTTTTCACTGCAGTGAACTTTTTTGAAATGCAATCTGAACATTTTTTCTATACACGATGAACATTTTTTTGTACACAATGAACCTTTTTTCAATGTACGTTGCACATTTTTTCGCTGCGGTGAACTTTTTTTAAAGGTGTACAAAATTTGAAAACATAAAGAACTTTTTGAATTTAAAATATTTTTCTGAAATTTTAAAAACATATATTTCTGAACAGTTTTCAAAGATTTTTGAGCGCGCGATTTGTGGCTGCAAATCCTGGATTCACAACTTGTCAAGCACACGATTTTTTAGCGTTACATGCTCATGCTACAGTACTGGTTTGCTGTTGGTCGCCAGTTTTCATGGGCCGGCCCAGTCAGACTTCCGCCTATGCATACATCCGCAATTCTTTTTTTAGAAAACAAAAAAACAAAATGGGTTGGGCCAGCATGGGCCGGCCCAGTCAGACTTCCGCCTATGCATACATCCGCAATTCTTTTTTTAGAAAACAAAAAAACAAAATGGGTTGGGCCAGCATGGCGGACAGGTGCTTTTTGGCCCATCAGCTAGACAAATCCCGGTTCACATTTGCCAGGGTTCGATTTAGACCGGGATTGCATAGTTCAGGGTGCAATCGACCGGGATTTCGACTTAGAGGTTTGTTTCGTCGAACGTCTACAAATTCAGGGTTTACAATGGATTTTTTCCAAGGAAAATAGCCCCTAGGGGCTTGGTACCCAGGGTTCAAAATTCCTTTTTTTTTTGCGGGTAGGGTTCAAAATTCCTTGCAATCAAACAAAGCCTAATAGTTAAATGAACACCGTGCATCTTTATTTCTGAACTGAACGATCATTCATATAAGTGCTAGACATCCAATTTCATTCGGAGTAGTTAAGTAAACTTGTAAGCACACGAGATGATATTAGGTTCAGTATAGTGGCAGTAACTGGTACTGCGAACTAAGAGAGGCATGCATCCACGCCGTGCAATTATTCCATTGTTCGGGAGACGGGGTCTGCGGGCGTTAGGGTTGAACACCTGGTGGGCACTTGTACACGCCGCCGCACCCACGGCGAGTGTAGGGCTGGCCTGGCACGCACGCTCCGCCGGCGCACACAGCACCACCTGGGTCCAGAGCACCACCTGGAAGGAGAACACAAGCATCCATGGATATTCAGTTGCAAGTAGTAGTAACTACTCAATTTCAGAACGCTAGTATAAAACCCTTGCTTCAAGTAGCTAGGAGACGGCGAGGATGAAATGAACAGTTTGGAACCACTGACCACCGATCCCTGGGCGGGCTGCGTGGCAGACGGGACCGCTCATGATCACGGCGGAGATGACGAACAGAACGATCTGGAGGAGCACCAGGAAACGCGCAGCTCCGGCGAAGAACCCCATGGTGGAGCTCGTTTGGGCTGGTTTACTACTAGCTACCCTCCGATGAGTTTGCGCTGCGTGTATCCTGTTGTTTGCTGGATGGTCGTATTTATAGACATGTGATCCTGATGGGGAGCGGGGAGAAGACAATAATGGCCCCTCATCTTCCACTAACTTTTTCAGTTTTCACAGACATTAAATTTTCTTTCACGGGCATGCACTCTCGTGTGGTGTACATGAGTGTAGACTGTAGAGTGTGGTAGCTGCTAGTACGTTGGTGCATGTCGTTGCCTCGTTGCTGAAGATCAAACGCACTCGTCTTGGTGGCCACTGGGCGGACGCCATGGCTGGGGTTTTCTCCGGTTAGTCAAGGCTGGTGCCTGGTGACGGCTTGGCCATTAAAGAGAAAGTGATCAACCGGCGAACCAACAGAGCAACGACGACGACTCCCGGTCCCGGTAAACCAACCGGGTCTCCGGTCGTCTTACGTGCCATGCGAAGGAGAATATCCAATCGCCTCAAATTTTCACGCTACAGCCATGCCGTTTTCTTTGACGATAAATAGTACTCCCTTCATTTCAAAATAAGTGACTCAAAAATGACTTAACTTTGTACTCCCTCTGTCCCATAATATAAGAACGTTTTTAACATTACACTAGTGTCAAAAACGTTCTTATATTATGGGACGGAGGGAGTACTAACTAGGAGTAGTACACCGTAGTGTGCCACGTAGTATATCTTATTTTTAATGCGGGTTTAAGCTCTCACAATCATTTGAGGTGTACAATTTGAGATTTTGCCCTAGGATTTTGGTTTGGTCATCGTATTGGTGGGTCCCTTTGGTCACTGCAAGGTATTTCGGTTAGATTGGGCGTTCGGTCTAACCGAACCGATCGGTTTTGATTCTTCAAGTAATAAAGAAATTCGGTTATTTTGTATATGTGAATGACTGATTGATTACTCCAAAAATACAAAACCTATAGTTTTTGCACTTATAACTTGATTCGGTCTTCGATCATGACCGAAGAGGACGGATATTTTCCGGGAACGATGGAAAATACAGGGGGAAATCGAGCGCGTGCAGAAATGGCAGGAGGATGGAATTGTTGCCATAGATCGTTGCAGGCAGGCCGCCGACCACTATGCGAGTGCTACCAATGTCATCTTCGACCATGAAGGTAGCCACGGCCGTCACGCGTGGAAGCCGTGAGAAACGACCGCCGATGTGCATCGGAAGATGCATGCACAACCTTCGCCCATGAAGGAGCCATGGCCATCGCCGCGTACAAGTCATGGGCTCTGGCGGGTGATGGGACCATGCGAGGTAGGCGAACGGAGGTGGCGGCGCTGTGGTGAAGTGGAACGCATTAAGGTTGGGGGTTGCGTACATTTGGACTGAGGTAAGACTACGCTTAGGTGTAGCTGGTAGATGAGCTATTGTCTATTCGGCTTAGTTTGCTAGCCCTTGGTGCAATATCTGGGCCTAATGAGCTAAGTTCGGTTTCCAACATTTTCCAATCTTTTTTTACTTTTGTCCCAGTTTCCTCGATTGATTTTTTGGTTCACGGTTTTTCTGCCCACTTTATCAGTCAAGTCACATGTTACACCTAGCCCAAGTATGGGGCCCACATCATCGAGCCCACATGAATATGTTGCTAGTCCAACGAGTATGTATAGCATCTACTTTAAGTCGTGTGACTGCATATCAATTAGTTCATCGATCATCCTTTGTTTTCCCTTTTGCTCTGATACTTCTTTTAGTTCAATCTGGGGATAGGTCGGGAAAAGAGGTCGCGTCATCCTTACTTCTGAGATTTGATGTTGGCAGGGTGTTTGGGAGGTGGGTTTTGGGTGACGTGTTTCTGTTTTGATTTGATGGATTTTGGGGGTTACGGCTGTTGCAATAGTGCGTGAATGCTACGATTCATTCTTGCATTGGGGAGCACGGTGCCGTCTATTTCTTTGCTAGAGGCGGTGTCTCACGATTTTGTCTATTGTTGTTGTTTCTCTATATTTGTTGGTTGGAGTCCTTTATTTGTTCTTCTATTACCTAGGCCTTTGCTTTGTGTATGTGGCTGGTCCGTGTTTTCCCAATACAAGAAATACCGAAGCAACCTTAGGACGATTGATTCACTTACGCAAATAGCAACAAAATTAGCTAAACACATAAAAATGAGAGTAATTACTACCTCCGTCCTGATTTATTTCTCTCTTTCGTATTTGTGTTAAATTTTAATCATAGATTTAACTAACAAGATGTTAATGTATGCCGTGAACCAACATGGGGTTGGATGGTTAGGAGGAGAGTGGTCTCCTCAACCCACTAGAGTTCAAGTCCTCGACTTGACACTAATGCTCACATTTTCCTAGATTTTTTTTAGTCTCCCCGCGAAGTGTGTTCGTCGAAAAAGGGTTTCCCCCGCTTTGTATTACAAAGCAACCAACACCGATACAACCAACGATAGGTGCTGGGGCAGAAGCAGCATAGTCACGCTAAAAAAGTAAGAAAAAATACAAAAGGAACAAACGCCGACAATAGCGGATCAACAAGAATGAAGAAGCCTTGGCGACCGCTATGCCCAACGGCGATCTCCCACCAAGCTCCTAGACTTCGATGCACCGGTACCAATCAACAACTCCAAGAAGGGATGCGACGATGACGACGTTGTTGCCAAGGTTTCCCCCGGTACGTGGCGAGGAGAAAGGATGGGTAGGCCCGTCACCCTCCAGGAAGGTCCGGCGACACCCTCACGCGCCAGTGCGTTGGTGTTGACCAGGCCGACAAGGATTTCTGCCGATCCCAACCTTCATCTCGGGCGCTCCAGAGCTTGCCACCGTACCGTTCACCACCATGCACCAATACGGTCTTGAAGCTTCCCACGCCGTCTCACCACGGCACCTCGAAGTGGGGCCTACATAACGTAGAAGAGGAGCCATGAGCCCGGGACTAGGGGCGGTAACACCGTCGGCACGCGGGAGGGTCCACCCTCCACCGTCGACGACCGTAACCGACCGGACGCAACAACAGGAGCATACCAAGCTCGTGGGCCCACATGCTCAGCCAGTCTCTGAGATGCTAATAAAGCTCCCACCGTCGTGCTGTAAAAGGCACGTTGTTGGGTATATACCCCACGGTGTGACCCGAGTGAAGGGATGACCCGGCTGGGAAGTGGCGGCTTAATGATGTCCTGGTTGATGGGCCGAAGAGAGCAACAAAGGCCCAGAAGGCGACTTACAGAAGGCCGGCTTATGAGGGACAATCGTTGGGCCGGCTCATGCAAGAAGGGGAAAGTTCCCTCACAAGGGAAGCAAGACCTGGCAAGGGAAGCAAGACTCGGATTAGTATCCGACTTGTAATAAAAGAGACTAGTTGCAGTCCTACTAGGACTCTACATGTAAGCCGCCCCCTTCAACATATATAAGGAGGGGCAAGGCACCCCAAGAGGGACAGGTGACAATCAATCGAGAGCTAGCTTAAACGAAGTCGCTCCCTTGTAATTGATACTCCATCAATAATAGAATAAGCAGGAAGTAGGCTATTACCTCGATCGTGAGGGGCCGAACCTGGGTAAACCCGCGTCTCTCGATTCCGACCAACCCCTTTCAAGCAATCATCTAGCAGCAATGGCCTCACAACAAAGTCCTTTTTCGAGGACATATGCCATGACAAAACCACAACACACGTCGTCGGCGTCGCCACCCCCTGTCGGATCTCCTCCTCCTCCTCCTCATCGCACAGTAGGCATCGAAGCCACACCGGAGCCGGCTTGTTAGGACCCAGATGGGTCCCTAAGGGCCCAGATCTAGGCCGGGGGCGTGCCGCCGGCCACCTTGTGCCACCAACCCGCCATGCCGCCAAGGAGTAGCACCGCCACCTCGCCCACCGCCGGCCACCGCCTCCAGGTTACCGGGCCGCCGCCAAGCCGAGCCTTACCGCCATCGTCCCCCGTCCCGAGAAGGAGAGCCGCGCGCTGGTATAGAAGGTCCCGCCACCGCTGACACCACCAGGGCCAGATCTAGGGGCGCCCGCCAGCGGTGGCGATGATTGGGAGGAGGAGGGCGAAGGGAGGGAGGTCGCGCGCCGCCCCGGCCGCCTCCCGGGGAGGCGGCGCTAGGACGGGGTCGGGAGGGGGAGAATAGCATATGTTCCACTGAGTGTGAGGCATTCAGTGGGAGGAAACGTCCCCGTCAACTACGCATGTGTCTTTGATGACTTTCTAAATCTAATGATGATTTTGTCGGCTCAGTCTCTCGGAAGTGCTCATAGAAGTAGGGTATGCATGTGTGCGTTTATAGGGGGGGTGAGTGTATGTGCGTTTGTATGAGCATATGAGCATGTACTGTGTTAAAAAAATAATTTAATGCACGTCACAAAAACTTATATTGTAGGATTATTATTTGAACATCGTTCATAATAATATTAATTTTGCTGCGTATAACTTAGATTTCATTAGTTCAAATCATTATCAAAATATGACCCTCAAGACAAGGAGGACTAATAAACTAGGACATAAATAGTCCCGAGAGATGCTCAAAGCCAAGCGGTGCGACAAAGCGCGCACACACTTCTAGTCTAGTTACTACCTCCGTCCTGGTTTATTGGTCCTCATTGTATTTTATGCCAAATTTTGACCGTAGATTTAACTAACAAAATATTTATGCATATCACCAAAAATCATATCATTGAAAACTATGTTCGAATACGAATCCAATGATATAATTTTTTTTGACATGCATTAACATTTTCTTAGTTGAATCTTTGGTCAAACTTTGACAGAAATTATAAGGGGACCAATAAATCAGGACAGAGGTAGTAAGATATTAAGCTCCCTAGATTCACACTCTCCATGTGCGTGGGGTCGTGGGGATGCAAGGGGCAGCGGTAAGGGCGTGTGTGTCGTTGGTTGAGGGTTCATGTTTGTTGAATTTTCTTTCTTTCTTCTTATTCTTATATGTTTTAATTCTATATTTTAATTCATGAATATTTAAACAAATTCGGATATTTTTTAAAATTTCAAAAAAAATCATATTTATGGATTTTTTAAATTTCATAAACATTTTGAAATTTTATGAATATTTAAAAAAAAAATGAAAATTACTAATTTGTGAATATTTTTACCATTTCAGTTTTTACAAAATTCATGGTTTTTTAATTTGCAACTTTTTAAAACCCAAGCTTCTATAAAAATCCATGAACATCTTTGATTTATTGTACTTTCCATGAAAACAACAATAGCCGGCTTTTATAAGACAATAGTAGAGTGAGTGAAAACAATGCTAAGCAAGGGACTGGAGTAGGAAGCCGATATAAGTGGGATGAAACTGCATGGAAAGGAGGAAGATGGCTTAGATCTGTCTGGTGAAGTTGAAGATCTGATCGAGGGTGTGCGTTGGCTAGGGCTATTCCGAGTGTATACCACAAAGCCCTTCGGGCACGCAGCTTTGCTGAAGCAGATGCGGAACGCATGGGCGGCAACAAAGGAGTAACTTTCAATGTTAAGGGTCCAAATTTATTCCCGTTCCAGTGTCACTGCCTGGGAGACTAGAAATGGATCATGGATGAGGGCCCGTGGATCTTTCGCTATGCTCCTGTGATCATCCAGGAGTATGATGATTTCACTGATTTATCTGAATACAAGTTAAACAAGGTCCCATTGTGGGCTAGGATCAAGGGGCTGCCAGATGGTCTGACAGCTAAGAAGGAACTCGCGGAGAAGGTCACGGTTAAGGTTGGAGAACCGCCTTTTACAGTGATTGTCAATGAAGGAAAAATTAATCCAGCAAGTACCTTGAGAGTTAGAGTCTTTGTTGATGTGAACACGCCTTTGGTGAGGTTTGTACCAATTACTCTTAGGGAGCTGAGGAGATACCCTGTCTTCTATGACAGGCTGCCGGACTTTTGTTTTTTTTTTTCTGTGGCTTGATGGGCCGTACAGTGGAGGAATGCGGAGATGGAATACATGATACTCGCACCTGTGAGTGGGGAGAGTGGCTTCTTTGGGGGTCTGAGCAATCGACCTTTGTGTCATGAGGCGGGGGAAACATGGAGGGACGAGGTAGAAGTGGTAGGTCTGGAGGAAGAGGTGGGAGAGGTGGTAGACAAGGAAGGGGAGGGAGTGATGGTTTGAGAAAGGAGGGGGATTTTGCAAGCCAGCAGTTTACCAACATGGACCATGCTCAGCAAGTTTCTTCCTCTAAGAACCCCAATGCGCGCAAGAGACTTGTTTTAGCAGATGGGACTATCAATATAAGGGGCCAAGCGCTCCCAAACATGGCGGGCAGAGTGGCTGGTACCGTACTCCTACTGGAAAATAATGGGGAAGATACAACTCAAGTGGCGTCCAATACCCCAGGTAAAGCCCCGACAGTCAAGAGAAGAAGGCAGGATGGAGTTGGGTGGGAAGATGATATGGTCACAGATGACCAGGCGGCCTCCGAAGGGGAGGACCGCTGGTCCCAATGAGGACGGTATGCTGGAACTGCCGCGGGATTGGCGACCCCGCGACGGTCAAGGAGCTACACGATTTTAGTGGAGGCATGTGCGCCGATGGTGCTTTGCATTGTGGAGACACAACTAGCGAAGTATAGAGTGGAAGGCTTGGTGGGTAGCTTAAGTTTTTCGGGTCATTATAGAGTAGACAGTGCGGGTAGGAGTGGAGGTTTGTGTCTGTTCTGGAAGAGTGATGTTGATATGGAAATTAAAACTTTTTCTCAATATCATATTGATTCGGTGGTGAAGGAACCGGGCAAAAACCCATGGCGCATGTCATGTTTCTATGGTGCAGCCAACAGAAATTTGAGGTTCAAGACATGGGACACGATGAAGTTTTTAAGGGGTGAGAGCACATTGCCATGGCTTTGTATTGGTGACTTTAATGAGATTCTTCGGCCAGAGGAACAAATGGGTCCTAACGAGGGGGATAGTGCTCAAATTGAAGGTTTTAGAGAAGCAGTTGACGTTTGTGAACTAGCTAATCTAGGATACAAAGGCTTGGATTGGACATTCGAGAAAAGAGTGGTTGGTGGAGAGTTCTGTAGGGTCCGGCTCGACCGAGCGCTGGCTACTGCTAATTGGTCAGCTATGTTCCCTTTCGCTTCAGTCGAACACCTCACGGCGGCAAAATCTGATCACAGCCCCATATTGTTGATGAATGAACTCGAGGCTAGTAACTTGAGGATTGCATTAAAAAACTTTCCGTTATGAATGTTGTTGGGAGACGGATGATAGATTCGCTGCAACTTTGAAACAGGCGTGGGAGCAGGGTCAGCCTGCGACAAATCTTTCAGAACTGGCAGCAAAACTGACCTCGGTTGGATCGTCCCTCAAGCATTGGAGTCGAGCTAGTTTTGGTTCAGTGAGGCAAGAGTTGAGGCGCTTGCGCCAGCAGCTAGCAGAGCTGCGAGCTCACCCCTTACGCACTGGACCGGGAGAAGAGGAGAAGGGGATCCAGGATCGGATCGTCGAGATTTCATATCGGGAGGAGATAATGATGAGACAGAGGTCTCGTATAGATTGGCTTCGTGCAGGCGATAGCAATACCCAGTACTTCCAAAAGAAGGCTAGTGCCAGGAGGGCAAGAAACAATATCTCTCAACTGGAAAGGCCGAATGCGACGGTCACTTCGGATGCTACAGAGGTGGCAGAAATGACAAGCCTGTTTTATGAAAACCTATACCGATCTGAGGGATGTATAGGGATGGAGGAGGTTTTATCTCATATCCCGGTCAGAGTAGATGGAAATATGAATAGCAAGCTAAATGCACCATATACACAAGAGAATGTTAAGGAAGATCTTTTCCAAATGTCCCCAACAAAAGCACCGGGTCCTGATGGCTTCCACACACATTTCTTTCAGAGAAACTGGGACCTATGTGGTGAAGAGGTTACTGGTATGATTATCAGATTGCTCAATGGAGATGACTCACCGGAGGATATCAACCGCACGTTCATTGTTTTGATTCCCAAGATAGCTAGTCCAAAAATTCTCAGACAATTTCGGCCTATAAGTCTTTGTAACGTGGTCTACAAGATTGTGTCAAAGGTCTTAGCCAACAGGCTGAAGATTATTCTCCTAGATGTAATTTCCCAGGAGCAGTCGGCCTTTGTGCCAGGTCGCCTTATCACTGATAATTTTATAACAGCGTACGAATGATTGCACTATATGAACTCCAGGAGAGCTAAAAACAATCGTTTTGTTGCCCTAAAACTTGACATGATGAAAGCTTATGATCGATTGGAGTGGCCTTATTTAAAGGCAGTGATGCTGAAGATGGGTATTAGCCCACGTTTTACTGAGACGGTAATGAGATGTGTTTCATCTATCACTTTCTCAGTTCTGTTTAATGGTGGCAGTCTGCATGATTTCAGGCCAACAAGGGGAATGAGGCATGGGGATCCCATCTCCCCGTATCTATTTTTACTTGCAGCTGAAGGCCTATCATGTCTCTTAAAAGCGCAAGGAGGTGGTATTCAAGGTCTGTCAGTGGCAGAAATAGCTCCAGAAGTTAATCATCTACTTTTTGCAGATGATAGCCTTCTGTTTTTTGAAGCTAACAGTGAGAGTGCAGTTTGCGTCCGGGACATTCTGAGAAGGTACTGTGAAGCTTCGGGCCAACGTGTCAATACATATAAATCGTCGATTTACTTCAGCAAGGGTGTACCAGAGCAAACACTTAATGAAGTTAAGAACGCGTTGGATGTACACAACGAATCCTTGTCCGAGAAATACTTGGGACTGCCTACAGATGTGGGTAGGAAGAAGGAGGGAAGTTTCAGATATCTTAAGGACCAAATATGGAAACATATCCAAGGGTGGATGGAGAAATGTTTATCAGCGGGAGGGAAAGAGGTTTTGATAAAGTCAGTTGCACAATCCATTCTGACATATTCGATGTCATGTTTCAAGCTCTGTCGAGGACTAACGGAACACATAAATAGTCTCCTAAGGAAGTTTTGGTGGGGGAGTAAGCGAGGTCAGAGGAAACCAGCATGGGTCTCCTGGAAAACCATGTGTAAACCAAAGAACATGGGGGGATTGGTTTTAGGGATATTGAGCTATTTAACCTGGCTTTGCTAGCATGTCAAGTTTGGCGTTTGCTTCAAGACCCGGAGTCACTCAGTGCACGAGTCTTGCGAGCGAGATACTACCGTCAAGGCTGCATTCTGGATGCTAACCTTGGCGCACATCCTTCTCAGGTTTGGCGCTCGCTAATGGAAGGAAAGGATATTCTAGTTCTGGGATTGATTAAGAGGATTGGTTCTGGGACGAACACACATATCTAGGAAGACAGCTGGGTGCCGCGGGATTACAAGCTCAAACCAATATGTCATATATCCACCGATCCCCCGCAGTTGGTGTCAGAGCCTATTGATCCAACATCCAGATCATGGAACACACAGATGCTAACTGACCACTTTATTGCATCGGATGTGGAGGTTATTCAGAATATCCCATTAAGCTCTCGGGTGCAGCCTGATTTTTGGGCCTGGCATTATGATAGAAGGGGAATATTCATAGTTAAGTCATCATATAGGATGATCAGTGGAATTAAACATCAAAGGGAGGATTGGCTAGAGAACAGGCCGAGTCACTCAAACATTGAAGCTGAAAGCAAATCCTGGTCGCAACTTTGGAAAGTGAAAATTCCATCCAAGGTCAAGGTTTTTGTTTGGAGACTAGCCCAAATGTCACTACCGACTGGATCCATCCGTCATGAGCGAAACATGGCCCCATCCCCTGAGTGTGGCCTATGCAATGAGGAATATGACTCTTGGCGCCACTCCCTCTTTGAGTGCAGGATGGCATGCTGCACATGGCCTCTTTGTGATGAGGAACTTATGGAGCATTTGATATCAAACAGGAGTGATGACGCACGACTATGGCTCTTCTGGCTTTTTGAATCAATGAACCAACATGATCTTGCTAAGGTTCTAATCACTATGTGGGCCATATGGTGGGCGCGGAGAAGGGCGATCCATGATGATGAATTTTAGAGTCCATTATCTACCATGTGCTTTGTCAACAGGTACCTGCAGGATCTAGAGATTGCCTCAATGCGAGTTTCTACAGCACGTGCAGGCGGTGCAAAACCAAGAAGCCGGAGATGGATCCCACCCAGTGAAGATGCGGCGAAGATAAATGTTGATGGAGATGTTTCCCGCACAGGAAGGAAAGGGGCATGTGCTGCTGTATGCAGGGATAAAAATGGGCGCTATATTGGCTCATCGGCGGTGGTTTTTGAAGGACTAGTTGATCCAGCAAGTTTGGAAGCTCAAGCATGCAACGAGGCTCTGACTCTTGCTCAAGATCTCCTACAATCACATGTGATAATAGCTTCGGGCTGCCTGCAAGTCATCTCAGATATAAATGGGTCTGAGCATTCTTCTTCTTATGCTTTTGTTTTAGATGAAATAAGAGTTAGAGCTTTAGATTTTACTAAAGTTAGTTTTCGGTTTGAGAATAGGGAGGCAAATGTTGAGGCACATGCCTTGGCAAAGGCAGCATCAACACTCCCTGTTGGTCGACATGTGTGGCTAGGGAACTTACCAGACATAATTTGTATTCCGTCGGTTTTAGTTGATGAATAAAGCCCTAGTTTCACCTCAAAAAAGAAGTGACCGGGCACTTCGTGGGACGGCCCATGTAAACGATATAGTAGCAATTCCAAAAATTTGATGTGGAATAACAGCTCTCAAGAGGCTCACACAACCACCCCTAGCAGCAAGACCAAAATGTGTAAGGACACCACAAACACGCATTGACTCCACACTTCCCTCAGAAAAAATACCGTCTCTAGCAACACACCAACATGATGTACAAACAGAAAAACGCCACTTGGACATAATTAAAAGCTAAGCCTACACTTATAAAATCAATATATAATAACCGACCAATAATTGCTAAAGAAAAAAGACAATTCCATGAATGAAGAAAGGTGCGCCAAAGTGCACGTTAGCTTCTAGTACATTTATTAAAGCGCCTAAGGCTTGAATTTTCTTTTCGGGGTTTTTTACAGCCTGTTGTGGGTAATTACGTGGGGCGAGACATGTCCGGTTTAACATGCTCGGTTACAGATCCTTCGAGAAGCCATGTCTCCTACTTCTCCACTTCTCTCGTGTTTTAGTTTTTTCTTGATAAACAAAACATCTGATTTCTCCCACCTCAGCCAACTCCCAACCACCCTCCTACTCCAATGCCGCCTCCAGCTGGCAGTCGTTCATGTCATCGTCGTTGCTACTCCCTCTCACTGTGTTGCCTCCCCTCCCATGTCCCCCTCCACCTTGGCGTTGCCATGGGATGGAGGGTGCAACTACAAAAAGCATATGCTTGGTTCTTGAGCTTGGTTGGGCTTAGCGAAGACGGTTGCACTCCGAAACCACTTACCTAACCGGTGGCACATTGTCCCCTCCATCTATGTCTTTTCCCCTCACATAGAAATAGTGGCGGCGATGCACGAACAACAATCAAGCGCAACTCCTAGCCACACGCTACTGTTGCACGGTGGGGAATGATAAAGGCCGATGAGGGAGTCGTGTATTGAGGGGTCCTCACGCGTCCGGGTCGATGAAGCTGGGCCGTATTGATGGTCCACAAAATAATAAGAAGAAGACCCGCCCCCGTATTCGGTCAGGACTCCTATGTATGTATAAAGGCAAGCATAGAGTCCAGATGTATCTATTACTTCCTCCCCAAGTCACCCTTGTAACCCTAGGCCCTCTCTGGCGTGTATATAAGACAGGAGGTTTAGTCTATAGAGGGGATCATCAACATCACAATATCCTCATAGGCTAGACTTTAGGGTTTGGCCATTACGATCTCGAGGTAGATCAAATCTTGTATTCATATTCCTCCATATTAATATAGCAGGAAGTAGGGTATTACCTCGATCGAGAGGGCCTGAACCTAGGTAAACATCGTGTCCCCAACCTCCTATTACCATCGATCCTCTAAACGCGTAGCTTGGGCCCCCTACCCGAGATCTGCCGGTTTTGACACTGACAATGGTGCTTTCATTGAGAGCTTCGTTGTGCGCTCGCGATGAGCGATCGATGGCTCGTCTCGTCATCAGCGAATGGATCACCCACGGAAACAACTTGGCCATCGGCTAGTTTCTCCAGCTCGGCAGTTTCGATGTATGCGCCCGCGCGGCCTGAAGGCCAGTCGCACTCCCCGCGGTCATCGAGCACCACCCTTAAGTTGACTCCGGTCACTCCGATGATGCAACCTCGGTAGATCTCTTGCCTTTAAACGAGCCGCTGGATTGCGTCACTACCCTGGGGCTTTCATCGCTAGGAGATTAGATCGGAACTAAATCCAGTCATGATGAGATCGATCCTATCCCGATCACTCGTCTAGTGGCGGCAGTTGAGGACGGAGCCGAAGAGACTCCCCCTCTCGAGACGGAGACCATCATAGTTCAGATCTCCGAACCCACCAAGCCAAACACGCCCCTGTCGGGAGGCACTTCGTGTTTTTCGAGCTCTGGGATTGGCGCCAGGCTCCCGGAATATTCAGGTCCCGCAGAGCCCGAATCGTCCACATTGGAGGTTGTCAAAACCCTGAATACCACTTTGGGTCGGGACTCAAAATTACCAACACCCACCCACCCTGGGAAAAACTCTCCAAGTAAGCTCAGATTCCCGAACATAGATAATCTCGCAAACATACAGCAGCAGCCCGAGGAAACGGTCAACCACTTCTGGGCCAGATTCCTGCTCGTCAAGAACAAGATAAAGGACTGCTGCGACGACGAGGTGGTCCCCTTATTTTACCGCAACTGCACGGACGAGGGAGTCTTGAACGCCCTCAACCGACATCGCGTTCTGAGTTTCACAGATGTGTCGCATTTAGTACGAAAGTACTGCGCAATGGAAAACACTTGGAAAGCCCAGAACATACCTCTCGAACAGTCCCCATTCGGAAAACACACTCTTAAGGCTAAATGGACATACCCTAGCAGGTCATCCGATAATATGCCTATTGGCAAGAAGAACAAACCTTTTTTAAGACGCAGGTGCACACTGGACGAACTGCTCGATAAACCTTGCCAAATACATGCAGCCCCGGACAATATCCCAAACCAATGCCTTAGAGCATGTTGGATACTCCGGCAGGTAGCTAAGAGCGGTGCGGCAATTCTTGCCACCGCGTTATTAGGGGAGAAAGACATCAGTGTCTTTACTATCTTTGAGACGTTCTCCTCAAATAGCCGACGCAAGAGAGCGAATCGCGAACTTGCCGAGGTCTACCAAATTAGCTCTGCAAGCCCATGGAGCGACACGACAATTAGTTTTTCTGCCGAAGATGCACCCCGAGTCCGGTCGATCCGAGCAATAGCAGCTCTTGTACTAGACCCAATAGTGGACGGTTTTCGCCTCACTAAAGTACTTATGGACGGAGGAAGCAGACTAAACCTCATATATGAGGAAACACTTGCAAAAATGTAGGTCGACAAATCCCGCATTGAGCACACTAACACAACCTTTTGATGAATTATACCCAGTCGTGATGCCCGGTGTTCGGGAAGCATTAAGTTCGACGTAGTATTCGGTACATCCGATAACTACAGGTCGGAGGAACTGCTCTTCCACATTGTTCCCTTCCATAGGGGATACCACGCCCTTTTAGGACGGGGCGCTTTTTCACGCTTTCAAGCTATACCCCATTATGGGTACATGAAGCTTAAAATGCTAGGGCCCAATGAAGTGATCACATTAACAAGTAATCTGGATAGAGCACTCCACGCCGAAAACAAAACGGCATCCTTAGCCTTAGAGGCATTATCTGAAGCCCTCGCGGCCAAAGAATTAACTATCTTACGATCAACGGTGGACAAGGATGATGTAATCCTTGCCAAAAGATCGAAATCTACCTCCTTTAAACCAGCAGATGAAATCATAAAATTCCAAGTGCACCCAACGGACCCTAGCAAGACAGCGTCTATCGGGGCACAACTGGATCCGGCAGTAGACTGCACGTTACGCGCCTTCCTTTGAGAAAATTGGGATATATTCGCCTGGCACCCTTCGGATATGCCAGGAATCCCACGCAGGCTGGCCGAACATAGCCTCAATATTATCAAAGGGATCAAACCAGTCAAGCAGTCACTACAACGGTTTTACGAACCCAAAAGACAAGCAATTGGAGAAGATCTAGACAAGATATTGGAAGCCGAATTCATCAGAGAAATTAAACATCCGGATTGGCTAGCCAACTTAGTCATGGTGCCAAAGAAGGATAAATCCTGGCGCCTCTGCATCGACTTTACATACCTAAATAAGGCCTGCCCCAAGGATCCTTTCCTTTGCCCCGCATTGATCAAATTATCGATGCAACGCCCGAACACTACTCGTTGTGCTTCCTTGATGCTTACTCCGGATACCATCAGATAAAGATGAAGGAATCCGATCAGGCTGCAATGACATTTATCACCCTGTACGGTCCTTTCTGTTTCAACACTATGCCCTTTGGACATAAAAACGCTGGCGCCACATATCAACGCATGATTCAAACATGCTTAGAAAACCAAATTGGCAAAACTGTGGAGGCATATGTTGACGACGTAGTCGTTAAGACCAAACACATCGAGACTTTGGTGGAAGATCTCCGCCTTACGTTTGCCAACCTTCGAGAATTTGACATAAGGCTCAATCCGGAAAAATGTGTTTTCGGCGTTCCAGCCGGAAAGCTACTAGGGTTCATCGTATCCCATAGAGGAATCGAAGCTAACCCAGCTAAAATCCGGTCCTTGTCAGAGCTCAAAACACCAACCGACCTCAAGCAAGTGCAAAAACTAGCAGGCTGCGTAGCGGCCTTAAGCCGCTTCATCTCCAGGTTAGGGGAAAAAGCATTGTCACTTTATAGATTGCTACGACACACTGACAATTTTGAATGGACGGACGCGGACACAGATGGATTGGAAGAAATAAAAACTCTACTAGCAAGCAACTCAATCCTAGCCGCTCCCAGTGTTGGCGAACCTATGCTGCTGTATATATCCTCCACTCACCAGGTAGTGAATGTCGTACTCGTCGTTGAACGAGCCGAAGAGGGACATAAATTCCCCGTTCAAAAACCTGTACACTACGTATCCGAGGTTCTAACACTGTGCAAATCACGGTACCCCCACTATAAGAAAATTGCTTATGCGGTCTCCATGTCATCTCGGAAACTTCGACACTACTTTCAAGAGTGTTTGATCACAGTGGCATCCGAGGTACCACTCAACGATATTATTAACAATAAAGACGCCACTGGACGCATAGCCAAATGGGCTATCGAGCTCTTACCGTTCGAAATATCTTACAAGCCACGCCGGACTATTAAATCCCAGGTGTTAGCTGACTTTGTCGCAGAATGGACCGAAGCCGAACTCCCTAAAGAGTACGGCTCATACTCCCACTGGACAATGTACTTTGACGGTTCCAAAATGCTAGCCAGATTGGGGGCCGGTGTAATATTGATATCTCCAACTGGGGATACAGTTCGGTACATCCTACAAATTGTGTACACGGACTCGAACAATGCAGCCGAATACGAGGCC
Source organism: Secale cereale (assembly GCA_902687465.1). Taxonomy (NCBI): domain Eukaryota; kingdom Viridiplantae; phylum Streptophyta; class Magnoliopsida; order Poales; family Poaceae; genus Secale; species Secale cereale. The sequence continues at coordinate 647,798,999 of LR738715.1, forward strand.
CTATTGCATGGTCTCCGTCTAGCTGTATACATGGGCATACAATGCCACGAGGTACGCGGAGACTCAAACCTTGCTATGTCCCAAATTAATGGAGATTTTGATGCGAAGGATTCAAAAATGGCAGCTTATCGCAATGCTATATTGAAAATGTCGACTAGATTTGAGGGCTTGGAATTCCATCACGTAGCCCGCGATAATAACCAGGCCGCTGACGTACTCGCTCGTATGGGCGCTAAGTGCGACCCTGTCCTACCTAACACCTTTGTGGAAAGGCCATTTAAGCCATCAGTAACATGGTAGGACGCGGGCGGCGATACGAATTCGGATCTGAATACACCCCCGGCCGAACTTAACAAAGACGTCATCGGAGATCTAGACAAGGAGATAACTCCTTCGGCTCACGAGATCATGGCTGTCATAGGCCCCTGGATAAAGCCCTTCCTAGCTTACCTTAAAAGGTAGGAGCTCCCCAATGACCAAAATGAGGCCCGCCGCTTAGTCCGGCGCTCTAAAGCCTACAAAGTTCACGAAGGCGAATTATATAAGAAAAGCACTACTGGCGTTCTACAAAGGTGCATCTCCGAAGAGGAGGGAAGGCAAATTCTCACTGAAATACACGCTGGAATGGGCGGCCACCATGCCACAGCCCGGGCGCTCGTAGGCAAAGCTTTTCGAGCTGGCTTTTTCTGGCCCACTGCCCGAGCAGATGCCCAGACCTTAGTCTAACACTGCGTTGGGTGCCAGCTTTTTGCAAATCAAAGTCACATGCCTCCCACCGCTCTGAGAACAATCCCCATTACTTGGCCTTTTGCGGACTGGGGGCTTGATATGGTCAGACCCCTTAAAGGGGGAAGCCATAAAAAGAAATACTTGCTGGTGATGGTAGATAAATTCACTAAATGGATAGAAGCCAAGCCAGTAAAAACAGCCGAGGCAGGGCCTGGATAGATTTTATATCCGGTGTAGTACATCGCTATGGTGTCCCACATAGTATTATCACAGATAATGGCACCAACTTCACAGCCGACGAGGTAAAAAATTGGTGCGCAAAGTTAGGTATTATACTTGATTACGCTTCTATGTACCATCCTCAAACAAATGGTCAAGTCGAAAGAGCCAATGGTCTAATAATGAGCGGCATTAAACCCCGACTGGTGCGCTCCCTACGGGAATCTGATAAACACTACGTCGGAGAGCTTGACCCCGTACTCTGGGGGCTGCAGACCACACCTAATCGGACGACCGGATACACACCTTTTTTCATGGTGTATGGCGCAGAGGCTGTTTTGCCCTATGACATTATTCATGACTCACCTCGAGTGCGCATGTATGAGGAGAGAGAAGCCGAGCTAGATTGGCAGGACGACCTAGATGGACTTGAAGAGGAGCACGATACATCGCAAGCCCGTTCCGCATTTTATCAATAACAGGCCAGGCGATACCAGAGCAGAGAAGTGCGGGCCAAGACATACAATGTCAGTGAACTCATTTTATGCCTCCCGAAGAAGAAAAAGGACAGGCTCAAACCAAAATGGGAGGGCCCCTTCATTATCGACGAAGTACTCACCGGTGGAGCCTATCGCCTTCGGAATGCACAGGACAACCGCCTTGAGCCGAACCCGTGGAACGCTGCCAGGCTCCAAAGACTCTATGGATAGTTCGGTAGCAATTTTTTCCTCCTTTTAAGTTAGGTCTTATCTTTTATCTTTTATTTTTCTCCTTCTCCTCTTTTTTACCTTTTCTCTCATTGGCAAGTATTCGGCTCGCCCGAACTGCCACAGGATAAGTACATCTTTGAATGTATCTACCTCAAATATACTTGGGGGCTTCTTTAATGAAACCCATTACCAATAAAGCTTCTTGCTTAAAATGTCGTCTGTTTTTTACAGTCCTTCCATGCCATTATATGCACCAATATGACTTAAGTTCTGGCTAAGTTGGGTTGCCTGGCTCCTATGCCTACCCCTACGTTTCCGATTGTTCGGCTAGGGTGTAAAGGGAGCACCTCTGCGAATGTTATAGCTAGGTAATCCGGACATGTACCTCAGACTGGGTGAAGCCGAAAGCTAGCGCTCTTAAGGGAATAACGATCGGTGGATACACGACACATCGCTTTTTAAAGCACATATTTTTAACTACCACAGGATATGGCATCCTACAATCCTTTTCACAGGATCAAAAGCCTAGGCCCGCATATGTATGCACGTTGACCCAGGGAAAGGAACCCCTAAAGAAACTATTCTCTCTGGAAGATGTTTCTTACGTTAAACAGTAATATAACATAACTCCGCAAAAATAGTTTGTCTGTTCAAGAAATTATGACCGGATTGCCTGGTTTCCGAACATATCACATGTTTACCACAGATACAGTACTTGGAAACACTCCAGCCTTCGGGTTTATGGAGGTTAAAGCAGAAGGTCGGCCATGACAACTTTTTTATGAATTCGGCCGGAGATAAGTTTGATGGTAAAAGTACATTAATACATAGAATCAAACGACTACTCTTACTCTATTCCCTCTATAAGGCTGTCTAGTCTACAGTCCTGTTGGGAAAACTTGGCAGTTGTCTCTACTTGGTCATATACCAAATGCAGAGGGATTTCTTGTCCATCGGACCCCCGAGGTCCCACATTGGCCATATGATTCGGATCAAGACGAGTGTAGCGCATCTTCACCATGGCCCAGGCTTCTCGAGCACCCATGCGACATGCTGATGCTTTCCACAGTTCAAAGCAGCGTCGAGCCCCTTTAAACAAGTCCGCCAAATCCTCCATAGTTTTTGGAGGCGAATCGCCTGGCCATAAATCCTTGGCCATATTCTTCATGGCCTTTCGAGCTCGCTCGTGGACCCTGGACAGCTCTTGCAGCACGTCATTCTCAAAACCGGACACTCCCCCTTCGGGCTGCCCAGTTAAAAAACCTGCAGGAAAAGTTTTATGAAAAACTTTCAAAATAAGGGACTATAAGGAGAGCTAGGTATAAGGGGCATACTGAACATGCTGCCTTTTAGCCTCTAGTTCTCTTCCAAAGCGCTTGAGAGTTGGGCACTTATGTCCTTTAACTCATGTTCCAGCCTAACATTTTTATCCAGCCCTTGGTTTCTTTTATCTATGGCTTGCGTCAATACGCGCTTACCAGCAGTTGTTCCCCCTTCGGCAAATTTCTTGTCCGCCAAAGCAGCCCTCAGCTCCCTTTCCATTTGGTCGGTCGGCCTTGTTGTTGTATTACAATTAGTATATACTTAACGACTCAGTGATCAGCGCAAATATCATATTGTCCGGACACCATTGTTCTTACCACCAGCATCCTTTCTGGATTTCTTTGAATTTTCCAATTCGGCGAGTTGGGTCCAACACTCTTCTAGCTCCTTGGATAAGGAGTTATTCTTTTCTTGAAGCACCTGCAAAAACACAACGATCCTCAAATCAGTTGTACCAACTTCTTTTAGTCTCGAGGGCTACTGGCAAGGGAACATCAAAATGTACACTTACCTGCATATCTTTTGAAACCGGTGAGTGGCTCCAGCGAGTCCGTCTTGAGCAGCTCGGATATAGGCATATGCAGAGCTGAGGGCGTTAAATACCTCCTCAGAAAAGGCTGGGTCACGCATGGCTACTTTCCGCCATCGGTGAACCATCGCAACCTCCACTTCGAAATTAGTAACTGACATTCCATCTGAATCCTCCTGGAGGGAACAATCCGGCACTGAATCCGCATTAACCCTTGACGGGCCAAATGCCGGATTGGCTGGAGTTTCATCTGCACGATCTCCGGAAATAGTCCGGTGTGTTCCTCCTAATAGGAAAAATAAAGTGGAAAGTTGTAATACTGACTTCACCACCCAGCGTGTGTCAAAACAAACATACCTCGTTGAAGGTTCATTGGTGTTCGCGATCCTCTTTCGCTTCGAGACCTCACCCGATGCAGGGGTCACCCTCTGGGATGACGGTCTTCGCACAGTTCAGCATGAGGAGCGCCGTCCCTTTTTAGTATGATAAAATACGGTGGGTAAGGCATGCTGGGAATCTTCTCTTTGATGAGATATGTCCTGGGTACTTACGTGGGAAGAAGGAATGAGGGCTGGATAATCAGCTACAATAGCCACCAGGGTGCCCTCACGGCAGGCTTGATAGAAGACTCCCTCTTCTAGCTATATGCCTATGTCCGGATCTTCATCATATCCGGGGCCCGCATTTTGGAATCGGTCCTTAGGCTATGGGGCGGGACTATTAATCCCCTCGACCACCTTCCTCCACTCCTGTTTGGGAAAAACCGAATTTAGTTTGGTCAATACATCATAACAAAGAAAAATGGGCAAATATAGCGGTCACGAGAGAGACTTACCTAGTCAGGAGGATTGTACATAGAAAAACCCTCTCGGCACGTCAAACGAATGAAGTCTTGCTTCTCTCCCTTATAAAGACCTTCCAGGATGACGGCTAGAGTGGCAGGGTCATCCGGACCCAAGCACAAGTAGCGCGAGGCATCATTTACGCCATTATAATGCCACATTGGAAATCCTCTTGCTTGGAGCGGCTGCATGCATCGCTTTATTGAAATAGCCATCACTTCGATTATAGACAGCCCCAAACGGGCGAGCAATCTGATCTTGCCGACCAATCTGCTAACCTCCGCTCTCTCTTCTTCCGAGGGACTGCGGGGACACCAGTTGAAAATCTTCTTTGGCGGAGCGCTGGAATATTTGGGGAGGCCTTGCCGAACTGGATCCGGCAGGGCAACGTCCTCAATATAAAACCACTCTGAAGGCCACTCTTCGGATGCCTTCTTTGGAGTACCGGGCAGATAGCCTGTCCCTGCTATGCACCATACTTTGGTGCCCCCAACTTCAAATATGGATCCCTTTTCTGAGCGAGGGACGAGGCAGAAGAACTTTCACCACAGCTCAAAGTGAGGCTCATGGCCCAAGAACAGTTCGCATAAAGAGACAAAACCCCAATATGCAGGATAGACCCCAGTGTAAGATCGTGCAATTGAAGACCATATAATTCTAGGAGTCCGCTAAGGAAGGGGTGGACGGCGAAACCTACGCCGCTTAAAAGGAAAGGGACAAAACATACCCACTCTCCATCGAAGGGATTGGCAAAGCTCTCTGACAGGGCTTGATTGTCAATGTAAGTTAGTCCGGCCCGGACGGGGACTAGATCCCCGGGAGGGAGATATCCCTGCGCTTGAAGTGTCCTCAGATGTGCATGGGATACATAATAGCTTTTCTAGTCTCCTGCAGAGGGGCCATGAGGGCGCGAGGAAGAGCTTGGAGCGCTGGCCATGTTTGGAGATTTTTTGCAGGCACTAGGGTTTCTTCCGCATGGAATGGAATGGAGAGGCAACTGAGATCTATTCTCTTATATAGGCGCCCTTCCTACACAGTCAAGGGGGTAATTGCAAAACTGCCCAGACAGTTCGCATTCGTTGGACACGTGGAAGCCAAGGCGACGGCGGCGAGGAATCAACGGAATATAGTATTAAAAGAAGCCGAACTATCATCCAGGAGGACTCACCTTGCAAGACCGAAGAAATGAAGCCGGACACGATCTCATCCTTGAAGGCAAGTCCTGGGGCTACTGAGGGAGTCATGTATTCAGGGGTCCTCAGGCGTCCGGGTCGATGAAGCTGGGCTATATTGATGGGCCACAAAAGAAGAAGAAGAAGAAGACTCGCCCCCGTATTCATTCAGGACTCCTATGTACGTAGAAAGGTAAGCGTAGAGTCTGGATGTATCTATTACTTCCTCCCCAAGTCACCCTTGTAACCCTAGGCCCTCTCTGGCGTGTATATATGCCAGGAGGTTTAGTCTATAGAGGGGATCATCAACTTCACAATATCCTCATAGGCTAGACTATAGGGTTTAGCCATTACGATCTCGAGGTAGATCAACTCTTGTATTCATATTCCTCCATATTAATATAGCAGGAAGTATGGTATTACCTCGATCGAGAGGGCCTGAACTTGGGTAAACATCGTGTCCCCAGCCTCCTGTTACCATCGATCCTCTAAACGCATAGCTTGGGCCCCCCTACCCGAGATCTACCGGTTTTGACACCGACATCCGATGACGTGGTGCACGACGGCGATGCAGGTTGAGTCTCCACCACCATACATATACTCCTCTTCTTCTATGATTATTAGTAGCTGGTGTAGGCAATGGTCACATAGCATAAGCAAGTGATATGAAATAGCGGTCTTTCATAATTTCGAAAGATGATCCACACCTTTTGTGTGACATCACTGATGCAAATTGTTTACAATATGTGAAAATATGATCAAAATGACTAATGATATAGAAATTTCTTATATGAATTTAAATAAATATAAATTTTAGAGCTACATGAAGTATTCAGAATAATTCAGTGAGGTGTTTATCATTTCATTGTCATTCTTAATTTAGGATGCGGAGGGGTGTTTAAAACATTATAAGGAGAAGGGATGTAATGCTAAAGTGTTATGGCCGAGCTAGGCAGAGAAGTAGCAGAGAAATAACAAGTTCAACAATATTTTCATAAGACGGCAAGATGAGTATGTTGTTGTTCATGATGGGCCTATCATTGCTTCATGGTAGACATTGTGGATTCTGTTCAAACTTCTGTGAGTTTATACATAAGACGCCACGCCCCAAGACTTGAGCCCAACACTCTAATTTTTTTTCTGGACATATCTGGTGACTGTAAGCGAGAGGACATGGCATTTGCGAATGCTCGTCAGACAGTTTCCACTATATTTGAAGAACCTGTGTGGCTTTTTTGCAAAACTGCTATGGCATTTGTTTAATTTTGAGTGTAAAAAAATCATCCAACCTGAAGTGTAGGATCAAGGTCATGTCGCAGCTCAGGCGTTCGCTAGCAGTTTCTCCCTGACGAACGTTCGTCGTTACTGTTTCCCAAAATTTTTGGGGTAGAGCAAGTTACGAGGATTTGATAGTGTGGGTTTTTAAAAATCTAATTTTTACATCTTTTATATAAAAAGAGAAAAGGGGCGAATCTGCTAGAAGTTGCTCCTTAGAGCAACTCAAACACGGCGACCCATTTCGTACGCCGCCGTCCATTTCGGTCGCCGCGGACAAAATTGATGGTCCAACGCGCCGACCCATTCCCAAAAGTCATCTGCTTCTTGTCTGCGTGGATCCCTTTCCGGCCCAAATTTGCGGCTAAAATGTGTCGGTGCGAACGCGAAGCTGACACGCCGCGCTTCCTCTCGGTGTCCGCCGCGTCCCCACATGGCGGCCGCCCAACTACATCGGTCGTTTCTATTAATGATGACCGCCGACAGCGGGCCCACGCACCTGTGACGGTGGTCTGCCTTTTTTAATCCTAGCGTGCGGGGGGGGGGGCGTCTAATACGTCTCCAACGTATCTATAATTTTTTATTGTTCCATGCTATTATTTATGATGTTTTGGATGTTTAATGGGCTTTGTTATACACTTTTATATTATTTTTGGGACTAACCTACTAACCCAAAGGCCCAGTCCAGATTGCTGTTTTTTGCCTATTTCAGGGTTTTACAGAAAAGGATTATCAAACGGAGTCCAAACGAAATGAATCTCTTGGAGAGATATTTTTGGAGCAAAATACGCACGGGAGACTTGAGAAGCACGGAGGGTGGGGGCGCACCCCCCTATAGGGCGCGCCCCCTGCCTCGTGGGCACCCCGTTTGGCCCCCGGTGCCCTCCTTCCTCCTATATATACCTACGTACCCCGAAACCATCAGAACAACAAAGAAAACCCTAGTTCCACCGCCGCAACCTTCTGTTCTCGGGAGATCCCATCTTGGGGCCTCTTCCGGAGCTCCGCCGGAGGGGGGATCTACCACGGAGTGCTTCTACATCATCATCATCGCCTCACCATGAGTTGTGAGTAGTTTACCACATACCTTCGGGTCCATAGCTAGTATCTAGATGGCTTCTTCTCTCTCTTTGGATCTCAATACCAAGTTCTCCTCGATCTTCGAGGAGATCTATTCGATGTAGTCTCTTTTTGCAGTGTGTTTGTCGAGATCCGATGAATTGTGGGTTTATGATCAAGATTATCTATGAGAATTATTTGGTTCTTTTCTGAACTCTTTATGTATGATTATAATATCCTTGCAAGTCTCTTCGAATTATTGGTTTGGTTTGGCCTACTAGATCTATAGTTCTTGCAATGGGAGAAGTGCTTGGCTTTGGGTTCAATCTTGCGGTGTCCTTTCCCAGTGACAGTAGGGGCAACAAGGCATGTATTGTATTGTTGCCATCGAGGATAAAAAGATGGGGTTTATATCACTATGTTTGGGTTTATCCCTCTACATCATGTCATCTTGCTTAAGGCGTTACTCTGTTCTTATGAACTTAATACTCTAGATGCATGCTGGATAGCGGTCGATGTGTGGAGTAATAGTAGTAGCTGCAGAATCGTTTCGGTCTACTTGTCTCGGACGTGATGCCTATATATAATGATCATGCCTAGATAGTCTCATAATTATTCACTTTTCTATCAATTTCTCGACAATAATTTGTTTACCCGCCGTAGAATATCGCTATCATGAGACAAGCCACTAGAGAAAATTATGGCCCCCGGGTCTATTCTCAACATATCAATCTACAATCCACTTTACTTTTCCGCTTTTACTTTTTGTTCTTATATCCAAAAATACCAAAAATATCAAACTATCATCTCTATCAGATCTCACTTTCGTAAGTGACCGTAAAGGGATTGACAACCCCTTATCGCGTTGGCTGCGAAGTTCTTATTTGTTTGTGCAGGTGCGAGGGACTCGCGAGTGGTCTCCTACTGGATTGATACCTTGGTTCTCAAAAACTGAGGGAAATACTTACGCTACTGTGCTACATCACCTTTTCCTCTTCGAGGGAATACAACGCAAGCTCAAGAAGTAGCAGCGTCCACATCATCTTCCAGACGTCTTGTCCCCATCTAGCCACCCATGTGCTCCCTCGTCGATGACAAACTCTAGTCGGCATGGGTCTTCTTCTCCGGCAAGAGCAAGGACAAGGCCCCCGCCGCTCCTTACCGTGCGATCCCCCCGCCTTCGCCGACGTCTTCCCGCTGGCCACAATAGCGGATTAGCGTCCCAGTGTACCAGGCGAAGTGGCACTGGGAGCACCGCATCCCCCTCCCTTATCCCGAGTTCCCGGCATCGCGCTGCCGCATGACTTGTACTTGGATCCAAAGAGGATCCCAGTTCCAGCGGTGCCGCGGTCGTCACAGGTGCACGCCGAGGAGGTGCGGCGCCGGCAGCAGCAGCTAACATCGGAGCAGCGCCTCGCCCTCGCCTATGCGGTAGACTCTCCCAATTGGGTGGTCTAGTTCGTGTTCAAGCATGAGGAGTAGTGTCAGCGTGGCGTCCACAGCGTGCGGCCTGGCTCCGCCCGCCGCCCGTACTTGGGTGAAGGCCACGGGACAGCTCTGCACAACGGCCAAGACGGCGAGATCGACAAGTGCTTGGAACAAGAACAAGTACGGCTGAAGATGCTACAGGCACCGGACGTCCGGCCCACACCGGACGACCGGTCACTTCCAGGCACCGGACGACCGACGTTCACCGGACGACCGACGACTCCCAGACAATCGGACGACCGGAAGCCACAGGACGTCCGTGACATCGACCATAGAACATAAATAGCGGAAATCCGAGGATTACCGGACGTTCGGTCCCTCCCGAGCCACCGGACATCCGGTGACCAGCGGACGTCCGACCCGACGGTGTCATCCCATGTAATATATACTCGTTGACTTCCATCCTTTCGAGGCAGCTTTTGGATAGCTCATCATAGACCTTAGTGGTTCCTCTCCTACGAGACCACGGCCTCTTCGGAGATGATCCACCTCGGATTCAAGACCTCCTTCGTGGAGGAACATTCAAACATTCAAACGTTCAAACATTTACAATCTAAAAATGATAATCAGCCCTAAAAAACTACATGTTCTAGTACAACATCATCTTCACGCATTCAAACATTCAAATATGACAAATATAATAATCCAAAATGCAGATAATAATAGTGAGAAGATCTTTGAAGGGCCATTAAAGGCTGAAACTTGTGCCCATCGAAAATAAAGTTCTTCGAAGGTTCATAGCTTATTAAGCACGATATGGAAGATAAAAGACTACTATAATGCCCCGGACACGCCCGCCAATGGTCATTACTTCTGATGGGATCTAGACTGACCCCACAGATCAATACTAGTCTTTTCTGCGCACTTTGTCCTCACTTGTGCGCACCTGGGAGCAACGTCCTGGTTGGTCACCCATCCTAAAATTACTCCAAGCCGAGCACGCTTAACTTGAGTTCTTTCAGAATGGGCTCCCGGAAAAAGAAGGAAATCTTTATTGATATGAGTAGTCCATCATCCCTATTAAGTAAGCTTATCACATAAAACCCCACTCAGAGAAACCGACGTCCTCGTCGTGCCACAGGAACGTTCCCTCTTGGCACATATGTATGTGCGTCCAGTCCGTCACATGTGCCATGTCGTGTGCCACAATAGGTTACAAACGTCATGCACAACATGACTGCGCATCTGTCCGCAAACATCCGTGTAACCACGAGGGTTGGATCTGATACCAACTTGTAACTCCCAGGACACACCCGCTGGTGGTCGTTACTGCTACTTCTTGAGCTTGTGTTGATTTTTTACTTGAAGAGGAAAGGATGATGCTTCAAAGTAGAGATAAGTATTTCCCTCAGTTTGAGAATCAAAGTATCAATCTAGTAGGAAGTACAAGCAAGTCCCCAATATATGCACCTGCACAAACTAACAAACACTTGCACACAATGCGGAAAAGGGGTTGTCAATCCCTTCAACATCACGAACAAGAATGATATCTGATAGAGATAGAATTAAAACTAAAGTAAAAAAAGCAAAATAAAGTTAATAGGTAGTTTTGGGTTTTTGGTTTTATATATCGTAAAATAATAGATGTAAAATAGACCTGACGGCCATATGTTTCACTGGAGGCTTCTCTCTTGAATAAAGCATACGATGGGTAAACTAATTACTGTCGAGCAATTGATAGAAAAAGCGCAAAGTTATGACAATATCTAAGGCAATGATCATGAATATAGGCATCACCTCCATGACAAGTAGACCGAAATGATTCTACGTCTACTACTATTACTCCACACATCGACCGCTATCCAGCATGCATCTAGAGTATTAACTTCATAAGAATAGAGTAACGCCTTAAGCAAGATGACATGATGTAGAGGAATAAACTCAAGCAATATGATATAAAATCCATCTTTTTATCCTTGATAGCAACAATGCAAAACGTGCCTCGCTACCCCTTATGTCACTGGGTGAGGACGCCGCAAGATTGAACCCAAAACTAAGCACCTCTCCCATTGCAAGAACTACCAATCTAGTTGGCCAAACCAAACCAATAATTTGAAGATAAATACAATGATATCAAATCATGCATATAAGAATTCATAGATGATTAAAATAATATTCGTAGATAGTCTCATCATAAGTATACAATTCATCAGATCTCGACAAACACACCGCGAAAGAAGATTACATCGAATAGATCTCCAAGAACATCGAGGAGAACATTGTATTGAAGATCAAAGAGGGAGAAGAAGTCATCTAGCTACTACCTATGGACCCATAGGTTTGTGGTAAACTACTCACGCATCATTGGAAGGGCAGCAATGTTGATGTAGCAGCCCTCCATGATCAAGTCCCCCTCCGGCAGAGTACCAGAAAAGGCCTCCAGATGGGACCTCACGAAAACAGACACCTACGGTGGTGGAAAAGTATTTTTGTGGATGCTTCTAGGGTTTCTCGAATACTTCTGAATTTATCAGCCAAAGAAGGGGGTCAAGGGGTCTCCGAGGGGGCGACAAGCCCTGGGGGTGCCCCTGTGGTCGCCTCGAGGACTCTATGACTTGTACTCCAAGTCCTACGTGTTTCTTCTGGTCCAAGAAAAATCATCGCGAAAGTTTTATTCTGTTTGGACTCCGTTTGATATTCCTTTTCTACAAAACTCAAAAACAATGAAAAAAAAAACAAAAAGTGGCACTCGTCTCTAGGTTAATAAGTTAGTCCCAAAAATAACATAAAATAGCATATTAATGCATATAAAACATCCAAAACATAAAATATAATAGCATGGAACAATAAAAAATTATAGATACGTTGGAGACGTATCAAGCATCCCCAAGTTTAATTCATGCTCGTCCTCGAGTAGGTTAATGATAAAAACAGTATTTTCAATGTGGAATGCTACCTAACATATTTATCCATTTAATTTTCTTCATTGTGGCATGAATGTTCAGATCCATAATATTAAAAAAAAGTCTAATATTGTCATAAAAGCAATAGTACTTCAAGCATACTAATAAAACAATTGTGTCTTCTCAAAATAGCATTGCCAAAGAGAGTTATCCCTACAAAATCATATAGTTTGTCTATGCTCCATCTTCATCACACAAATTATTAAATCATGGACAACATCGGTATTAGTCAAGCAATTGTTTCAC
>LR738715.1:647811503-647843195 GCA_902687465.1 Secale cereale
ATAGCATGGAACAATAAAAAATTATAGATACGTTGGAGACGTATCAAGCATCCCCAAGTTTAATTCATGCTCGTCCTCGAGTAGGTTAATGATAAAAACAGTATTTTCAATGTGGAATGCTACCTAACATATTTATCCATTTAATTTTCTTCATTGTGGCATGAATGTTCAGATCCATAATATTAAAAAAAGTCTAATATTGTCATAAAAGCAATAGTACTTCAAGCATACTAATAAAACAATTGTGTCTTCTCAAAATAGCATTGCCAAAGAGAGTTATCCCTACAAAATCATATAGTTTGTCTATGCTCCATCTTCATCACACAAATTATTAAATCATGGACAACATCGGTATTAGTCAAGCAATTGTTTCACACTTTTGTATTCTCAAACCTTTTCAACTTTCATGTAATATATGAGTGTGAGCCATGGACATAGCACTATAGGTGGAATAGAATATGCTGGTTGTGGAGACGACAAAATGAAGGAGATAGTCTCACATCAACTACGCATATTAACGGGCTATGGAGATGCCCATCAATAGATATCAATGCGAGTGAGTAGGGATTGCCATGCAACGGATGCACTAGAGCTATAAGTTTATGAAAGCTCAAAAAGAAACTAAGTGGGTGTGCATCCAACTCGCTTGCTCACGAAGACCTAGGGCAATTTGAGGAAGCCCATCATTGGAATATACAAGCCAAGTTCTATAATAAAAAATTCCCACTAGTATATGAAAGTGATAACATATGAGACTTTCTATCATGAAAATCATGGTGCTACTTTGAAGCACAAGTGTGGAAAAAGGATAGTAGCATTGCCCCTTCTCTCTTTTCTCTCATTTTTTTCATTATTTCATATTTTTGTGTGTGTGGGCTTCTTTGGCCTCTTTTTTTATTTGGGATTATTTGGCCTCTTTTATTATTTTGTAAAGTCCAGAGACTCATCCCAACTTGTGAGGGAATCATAGCTTCCATCATCCTTTCCTCACATGGGACAATGCTCTAATAATGATGATCATCACACTTTTATTTACTTAGAACTCAACAATTACAACTCGATACTAGAACATATGACACAACGGTGGAAGTTTCATGGCAATATATCTCGGAGTGGCTATGGAAATGCCATAATAGGTAAGTATGGTTGCTGTTTTGAGGAAGGGTAAATGGTGGGTCTAATGTACCGGCGAGAGTTGCGCGGTACTAGAGAGGCTAGCAATGGTGGAAGGGTGAGAGTGCGTATAATCCATGGACTCAACATTAGTCATAAAGAACTCACATACTTATAGCAAAAATTTATTAGCTATCGAAACAAAGTATTAGACGCATGCTCCTAGGGGAGAGGTTGGTAGGAGTTAACCATCTCGCACTCCTGGCCTCCACACAAAGGATGACAATTAATAAATACAGCATGCTCCGACTTCATCGCATAATAGTTCACCATACGTGCATGCTACGAGAATCACAAACTTTAACACAGGTATTTCTATCAATCCAAAATTACTCACTAGCATGACTCTAATATCACCATCTTTATATCTCAAAACAATCATAAGGAATCAAACTTCTCATAGTATTCAACGCTCTTTATATTAAAGTTTTTATTGTATTCCTCTTGGATGCCCATCATATTAGGACTAAATTCTTAACCCAAGCAAATTACCATGTTGTTTAGAGACTCTCAAAATAATATAAGTCAAGCATGAGAGTTCATCATTTTCTTCAAAATAAACATCACCGTCGTGCTCAAAAAGATATAAGTGAAGCACTAGAGCAACTACCCTAGCTCAAAAGATATAAGTGAAGCTCAAAGAGTATTCTAATAAATTCACGATTAATGTGTGTATCTCTCAAACGGTGTGTACAACAAGGATGATTGTGGAAAACTAAAAAGCAAATAATCAAATTATACGAGACGCTCCAAGCAAAACACATATCATGTGGTGAATAAAAATATAGCCTCAAGTAAATTTATCGATGGATCGAAGGCGAAAGAGGGGACGCCATCCGGGTCATCCCCAAGCTCAGATGCTTGGTTGAACTTGAATATTACCTTGGGGTGCCTTGGGAATCCCCAAGCTTAGGCCCTTGCCACTCCTTATTCCATAGTCCATCCAATCTTTACCCAAAATTTGAAAACTTCACAACACAAAATTTAACAGAAAACTCTTGAGATCCATTAGTAAAAAAAATCAATCCTTACTTGTAGGTACTGTTGTGAACTCATTTATTTTATATTGGTGTAATATCTACTGTATTCCAACTTTTCCATGGTTCATACCCCCTCGATGCTAGCCATAGATGCATCAAAATAAGCAAACAACACAAAGAAAACAGAATATGTCAAAAACATAAGAGTGTGTAAAGATGTGAAACTTATGCATCTCTAAAAAATTTGAAAAAATAGAACAACGTGGCCAATTTTTAGATCAGAATCGTGTAAAAAATCAGAATTTTTTCACTTTCCAGTAACCAGAAATAATTCTGACACTGGACGCAAAAGTTTCAATATTCCAGAAAAAACCAATCTACTATCTTCCAAATCATCCCAAAGGTATTACTTGGCACCAACACTAAATTAAAACATGAAAACACATCTAACTAGAGGCTAGATGATATATTTATTCAAGAACAACAAGGAAAAAAAGTAAAAACCAAAATAAATTTGTGTTGCCTCCCAACAAGCGCTATTGTTTAACGCCCCTAGCTAGGCATGAAGCAACGATCTAGATATTGTCATCTTCGGTACTCAAACCATAAGTAGCCCTCATAATAGATTCATATGGCAACCTTATTTTATTTCTAGGAAAGTGCTCCATGCCTTTCCTTAATGGAAATTGAAATCTAATGTTTCCTTCTTTCATATCAATAATTGCACCAATCGTTCTAAGAAAGGTCTACCAAGACTAATAGGGCATGTTGGATGGCAATCTATATAGAGAACAATAAAATCTACAACCACATAATTCCTATTTGCAATAATAAGAACATCATTAATCCGTCCCATAGGTTTTGTAATAGTGGAATCCGCTAGATGCAAATTTAAAGAACAATCATCAAGTTTATGGAACCCTAGCACATCACATAGACTTTTCGGAATCATGGAAACACTAGCACCCAAATCACACAAAGCATTACACTCATAATCTTTGATCTTGATTTTAATAGTAGGTTCCCAGTCATCATAAAGTATTCTAGGGATTGAAACTTCCAACTCAAGTCTCTCCTCAAAAGATTTCATCATAGCATCAACAATATGTTTTATAAAAGCCTTATTTTGATTATAATCATGAGGATAATTTAGCATGGATTGCAACAAGGAATACAATCTATCAAAGAGCAAATATCATAATTAAATTCCTTGAAATCCAAAATAGTGGGTTCATTGCTAGATAAAGTTTTGACCTCTTCAATCCCACTTTTTTCACTAAGATCATTATTCTCCAAATTATCAAGACGCGTTTTATTTAGAGTTGACTCATCTCCAGTCCCTTCTTTTTCAAGATCTATATTAGTAAACAAAGATTAAATAGGATTCAAACCAAGCATCTTAAGGTCTTCATCATTATTATTGCGTAAACTAGAAGAACACGTTTTTTCTAGCAATTCTCTCTTAGCACGCAACCTAGTCGTTCTTTCCTTGCATTATTTGATAGAAACTTGCATAACTTTTAGAGACTCATTAATATCATGCTTTGATGGCATAGATCTAATTTTCAAAGAATCAATATCATGAGAAATTCTATCAATGTTCCTAGCCAAATCATCAATCTTAAGCAATTTGTCTTCTACCATAGCATTAAAAACCTTTTGGGAATTTATGAATTCCTTAATTGTACACTCGAGATCAGAAGGTATCTTATTATAATTTCCATAAGAATTATTGTAGCAATTACCATAGTTATTTGAGGCATTACTAGGAAATGGCATAGGATTGAAATTACCTCTATACGTGTTACTACCAAAATTGTTCCTACCAACAAAATTCACATCCATAGATTCATTGTTATTCTCAAGCAAACTAGACAAAGGCAAATCATTAGGATCCATGGAAGAACCCTTGCTAGCAATTAACTTCATAAGATCATCCATCTTTTCACTCAAAGTATTAATCTCGTATATTGCATGCACAATTTTACTAGTAGATGATCATTCGGTATGCCATTGAGAATAATTTACCATAATATTATCTAGGAGTATAGTACCTTCTCCTAATGTGATTTCCATAAAAGTACCTCCCACAGCCAAATCTAAAAGATTTCTAGATGCAAAATTCAATCCGGCATAAACAATTTGTATGATCATGTGACGCCCCAAGACCGACGCTCCAGAAGACTTCCAGCTATTCCGAGTTTCGCCGTGTGATTTTTGTCTGATGCATTTCTTTTCATAGCATCTTTTGCATTGCATCATGTCATCATGTTAGTTAATTTTTGCAACTCAACTAAATAAATTGCATAGATCTTTTGATCTATTTAAATCGAGGGAAGGGTGACTTCTCTTTATAACATATCCTCCCAATATTTAGGGGGCTATATTAAAAATATTCCATTAACTTTGGAATCTCCAAAAACACACTTGTAAAATAATTCACATGTCTCTTCTACCTCAAGTTTGGCCTCCAAACTTTGCCCTAAATTCTTTCTGCACTTTCCCGTGATCCTCCTAAACTCTCAACATTTTTGGACTCTTCTAAAATCTTGTCCTAGTTCAATCCATTCAAATTTAAATTCCATTGTATTTGAATTTGAATCTTTCAATCGGGCAACTTGTATTTTTCCTGGACCGAACTCATTTTTCTGAATCCGGGGAGATCAACCCCATGCTCAGATTCTATCCATATCTCTTCCTTCATCTCCTTTTTCTTCTTTGCTATTTTCTGTATTTGAGATATACTAAGAAGAAGAGAAAAGTTTGAGGGAGAGAGAGAGCCCAACCAGCCTACTTATCCAGCCAGGCCGCAGCAGCCACACCACCCAGGCAGGCCCAGTCGGCGCCCTCCATAACCGTAGCCGATCGAGTGCCCTCTCCCGAGCCCCATCCTCTCGCTCTCTCCCTCTGCCCACAACCACTGCTCGATCCCCTCCATCCTTCTTCCGCATGCACGCAGAGAGCAGCGAGAGCTCCTCACACCAGATCCTCGACGCCCCCGCGCTCCCAGCCTCCTTCTCACCACCCGGTCCCGAGCCCCGCCACCGGCCTCCTCCTCGCTCTGCGTCGCTGTTCGAGCTCCTCCGCCAAGGTGCCTCACCGGAGCGTCGTGCGAGCCCACGCCCTAGGTCGTCCCCAACCTCAAGCTCCCGCCACCACCATCAGGACCTCCCAGACCGGCCCTGTCTCCTTCTTTCCTCTCCCTGCCTCCTTCTCTTTCCCTCTCCCTCATGTCTTCTTTCTCTAATGGCTGATGCCATTCTCCAGGGAGACCACCATGGCGTTGCAAGCTTGTCCCTGCCACCGACCAGACCGGGGCCAGAGACCCGTATCCCGGTCTTCCTCGCCGTTTCCGTGCCATCCCCGACCTCCTCAACTCGCCAGATGCCGCTTTCGCAAGATCGGACATGGCCATGGAGTCCCAAGCCCTTGTCTGCTTCACCTTCCATCATCGAGAGGAGGACGACGAGTGATAACCCACAAGTGTAGGGGATCAGTTGTAGTCTCTTTCGATAAGTAAGAGTGTCGAACCCAATGAGGAGCTAAAGGCAGAACAAATATTCCCTCAAGTTCTATCGACCACCGATACAACTCTACGCACGCTTAACGTTTACTTTACCTAGAACAAGTATGAAACTAGAAGTACTTTGTAGTTTTTGTGGGATAGGTTTGCAAGAATATAAAGAGCACGCAAATAAAACTAGGGGCTGTTAAGGAAAAGAAACAATAAAGTTAATGATAGCGAGTGTGGAAAAGTGGTGGTAGGGGTTGCGAAATTGCCCCTAAGCAATTGACTACGCTACTAGACCGATAGCAAGTTTTATGTGGGTGAGGCCACTGCTAGCATGTCATCCCTTACTTGAAATTCTATGCACTTATGATTGGAACTATTAGCAAGCATTCGCAACTACTAACGTTCATTAAGGTAAAACCTAACCATAGCATTAAGATATATTGGCCCCCCTTTAATCCTGTATGCATCAATTTGTACGCTAGGTTGAAGTTTCTGTCACTCTTGCCCTCCAATATGTAGTCCTATCAACATACAACTAACCCTATGGTGTGATCCATGCGCGCGCTCATATGATGGGCACCAAAGGACAACAACATAACCACAAGCAAATTAAATCAATCATAGCAATTCACCAATCACCGATAGGACAACGATAATCTACTCAGACATCATAGGATGGCAACACATCATTGGATAATAATATGAAGCATAAAGCACCATGTTCAAGTAGAGGGTACAGCGGGTTGCGGGAGAGTGGACCGCTGTAGATAGATGGGGGAAGATGACGGAGATGTTGGTGAAGATGACGGAGGTGTTGTAGATCGTCGTCACATGATGATGGCCCCGGTGGTACTCCAGTGCCACCGGAAGCAAGGGGGAGAGAGCCCCCCTCCTTCTTCTTCTTCCTTGACCTTCTCCCTAGGTGGGAGAAGGGTTTACCCTCTGGTCCATAGCCTCCACGGCTCTCGGAGGGGCGAGAGCCCCTCCGAGATTGGATCTGTCTCTCTGTCTCTCTCTGTTTCCGTGTTCCTAGATTCTGTCCCTTCACCGTTTCTTATATTACCGGAGATCCGTAACTCCGATTGGGCTGATTTTTTGACAAGATTTTTATCCGGATATTAGATTTCTTGCGGCGAAAGAAGGGCATCAACCACCTTACAGTGTGGCCACGAGGGCCCAGGGCGCACCCCCTACCTCGTGGCCCACTCGGGCATCGTCTCATGTTGGTTCCGCTTCCCAAAATTCACATATATTCCAAAAAAATCTCTGTCCGTTTTTATTCCATTTGGACTCCGTTTGATATGGATATTCTACGAAACAAAAAAACATGCAACAAACAGGAACTGGCACTGGGCACTGGATCAATATGTTAGTCCCAAAAAATAGTATAAAAAGTTGCCAAAAGTATATGAAAGTTGTAGAATATTGGCATGGAATAATCAAAAATTATAGATACGACGGAGACGTATCAGCATCCCCAAGCTTAATTCCTGCTCGTCCTCGTGTAGGTAAATGATAAAAAATATAATTTTTGATGTGGAATGCTACCTAGCATAATCTTGATCATGTAATCTAATCATGGCATGAATATTAAGACACGAGTGATTCAAAGCAATGGTCTATCATTTGACATTAAGACAATAATACTTCAAGCATACTAATAAAGCAATCATGTCTCTTCAAAATAACATGGCCAAAGAAAGTTATCCCTACAAAATCATATGGTCTGGCTATGCTCCATCTTCACCACACAAAGTTCTTAAATCATGCACAACCCCGGTTTTAGCCAAGCAATTGTTCCATACTTTAGTATTCTCAAACTTTTTCAACTCTCACGCAATACATGAGCATGAGCCATGGACATAACACTATGGGTGGAATAGAAGGTGGTGATAGACAAAAGGTGGGAGAAAGTCTCACATCAACTAGGAAAATCAATGGACTATGGAGATGTCCATCAATCGATATCAATGTGAGTGAGTAGGGATTGCCATGTAACGGATGCACTAGAGCTATAAGTGTATGAAAGCTCAAAAGAAAACTAGTGGGTGTGCATCAACTTGCTTGCTCATGAAGACCTAGGGCATTTGAGGAAGCACATCGTTGGAATATACAAGCCAAGTTCTATAACGAAAAATTCCCACTAGTATATGGAAGTGACAAAACAAGAAACTCTATATTATGAAGATCATGGTGCTACTTTGAAGCACAAGTGTGGAAAAGGATAGTAGCATTGTCCCTTCTCTCTTTTCTCTCATTTTTTGTTTTTTAGGGGCTTTCTCTCTCTTTTTTTTAGCCCCTCTCTATTTTTTTAGGCCATCTTTTTTTATTTGGCATTTCCTCACATGGGACAATGTTCTAATAATGAAGATCATCACACTTTTATTTACTTACAACTCAAAGATTACAACTCGAAGCTAGAACAAAATATGACTCTATGTGAATGCCTCCGGCGGTGTACCGGGATGTGCAATGATCTAGCATAGCAATGACATCAAAAAACGGACAAGCCATGGAAACATCATGCTAGCCATCTTACGATCATGCAAGGCAATATGACAATGATGCTGCGTGTCACAATAAACGGAACGGTGGAGTTACATGGCAATATATCTCGGAATGGCTATGAAAATGCCATAATAGGTAGGTATGGTGGCTGTTTTGAGGAAGGTATATGGTGGGTGTATGGTACCGGCGAAAGTTGTGCAGTACAAGAGAGGCTAGCAATGGTGGAAGGGTGAGAGTGCGTATAATCCATGGACTCAACATTAGTCATAAAGAACTCACATACTTATTGCAAAAATTTATTAGCCATCGAAACCAAGTACTACACGCATGCTCCTAGGGGGCAAGTTGGTAGGAGTTAACCATCACGCGCCCCCGACATCCACACAAAGGATGACACTCAATAAATAAATCATGCTCCAACTTCGTCACATAACGGTTCACCATACGTGCATGCTACGGGAATCACAAACCTCAACACAATTATTTCTACGATCCACAACTACCCACTAGCATGACTCTAATATCACCATCTTTATATCGCAAAACCATTGCAAGGAAGCTAACATATCATATTCAGTGATCTACAAGTTTATGTAGGATTTTATGACTAACCATGTGAATGACCAATTCCTGTCAACTCTATAAATAGATATAAGTGAAGCAAGAGAGATTTAATTCTTTCTACAAAAGTTATGCCCACGCTCTAACAATTATAAGTGAAGCAAATAAGCATTCTACAAATGGCGGTTTTCTATGTGAAGAGAAACAGGCAATCCAAACTTCAAATGATGTAAGTGAAGCACATGAAGTATTCTATAAAGCCATACTCGAAAGATATAAGTGAAGTGCAAAGAGAATTCTATAAATCAACCCAGGACTATCTCATACCAGCATGGTGCATAAAAGAAAAGTTGAAAACTAAATGCAAATGACGCTCCAAGATATGCACATATCACATGAATGAAACGAATCCGAAAACATACCGATACTTGTTGAAGAAAGAGGGGATGCCTTCCGGGGCATCCCCAAGCTTAGACGCTTGAGTCTCCTTGAATATTTACTTGGGGTGCCTTGGGCATCCCCAAGCTTGAGCTCTTGCCTCTCCTCCTTCTTCTCACATCGAGACCTCCTCGATCTTCGAACACTTCATCCACACAAAACTTCAACAGAAAACTCGGTAAGATCCGTTAGTATAAAAAGCAAATCACTACTCTAAGTACTATTGCAAACCAATTCATATTTTGTTTTTGCATTGTAGCTACTGTAATATAACTTTTCCATGGCTTAATCCACTGATATAAATTAATAGTTTCATCAAAACAAGCAAACTATGCATCAAAAACAGAATCTGTCTAAAACAGAACAGTCTATAATAATCTGAACATTCACCATACTTCTGATATTTGAAAAATTCTGACAAAGTTAGTAAAAATAAAAAAATTGTATAGAAAGATAGTGCAAAAACTTTCAGAACCATTTGACGTTTCAGCAAAAAATGTAAAATCGCGCACTACAACCAAAGTTTCTGTCCTGCACCGCACAAACCAACAAGCATTGTAAACATCCTAAAGGCAAACCTTGGCACATTATTTTGATAATACAATGGAATTGTACAAGGGGGTAATTATTTTTGTTGAAAAGTTTCTGTAATTAAGATTCACAAAGTTTCCATGGGCACGAACAAAGTTCAAGGACGTCCCCCACTTTCACAAGGCTCGTCTATATCACTTTCACTTTTCTTTTTTTGAAAAGTTTTGGGTTCCCCTCTTTATTTTTTTTGTTTTTAAACTTTTATAAAAGCACACAACAGAAATAAATGACTCTCTACAACTTCCGGGTTGTCTCCCTGGTAGCGCTTTCTTTAAAGCCATTAAGCTAGGCATATAGTGCTCAAGTAATGGATCCACCCGGATCCCAAGGTATATCAAAGCCAATTTTAATTAGCAATGATTTGGCATTTAGTAGTGAGCACAGAGTGATATGTGTCATGCAAGAACGAAGTCTAACTCTCTTCCTATGCATAGGCATGTCATACAAGAACAATTCATGCACATCAAGTAAAGGCCAATGCATAGTATAAGCAGTTTCTTGCAATTTTATCATGTTGGAAACATAGAGAGGCGGAGATGTAGTTCCTCTCTCATAGTAATTGCAAGTAGGAGCAGCAAGCACATGCATATTATATTCATCAAAACCATCATGTGTAATGGAAAATGGCAACCCATCAATATAATCCTTAATAAGTGCAAACTTCTCCGATATAGTGTAGTTTGGAGAATTCAAAAAGATAATAGGACTATCATGTGTGGGTGCAATAGCAACTATCTCATGTTTAACATAAGGAACTATAGCAAGTTCATCTCCATAAGCATAATTCATATTGGCATCTTGGCCACAAGCATAGAAAGCATCATCAAAAAGGGATATTTCAAAAGAATCAATGGGATCATAGCAATCATCCTTCGGTAGGCACGAAGGGAAATTAAACAATGTAATCAACACTACTAGGGGTAATCAACACTACTAGGGGTAATCAACACTACTAGCAACCCACAGGTACCAATCTGAGGTTTTGGGACAAAGATTGGATACAAGAGATGAACTAGGGTTTGAGAGGAGATGGTGCTGGTGAAGATGTCGATGGAGATTGACCCCCTGCCGATGAGAGGATCGATGGTGATGACCATGGTAACGATTTCCCCCTCCCGGAGGGATGTTTCCCCGGCAAAACAGCTCCGCCAGAGCCTTAGATTGGTTCCGCCAAGGTTCCGCCTCGAGACGGCGGTGCTTTGTCCCAAAAGATTCCCTCCTACTTTTTTCCAGGGCATAAGACACCTTATACCAGAAGATAGGCATCGAGGGGCTGCTAGGTGGCCCACGAGGCAGGGGGCGCATCCAGGGTGGTAGGGCGCGCCCCCCGCCCTCGTGGACGGTGGGTGGCCCCCTCTGGTGCTTTCTTTGCCCAATATTTTTAATATATTCCAAAACTGACTTTCGTGGAGTTTCAGGACTTTTTGAGTTGTGCAGAATAGGTCTCCAATATTTGCTCCTCTTCCAGCCCAGAATTCCAGCTGGCGGCATTCTCCCTCTTCATGTAACCCTTGTAAAATAAGAGAGAAAAGGCTTAAGTATTTTATCGACAATATATATATATGTATATATATGTATATACATATATATATATATTGTCATATGATTTTTTATGCTGAAGTAATAATCTATTCACAATGTCAAGTACGAATCAGAAACCTCATTGAAAACTAACAAACTATGATCTCGGTCATTGAAGCAATTGCAGTTTATCATAACATCGAAAAGAGTCAATATAAGAGCTTTTCAGCAAGTCCACATACTCAACTATCATTTAGTCTTTCACAATTGCTAACACTCACGCAATACTTATGGATATGGAGTTTTAATCACACACTCAGAAAGATAGGGGTTTATAGTGTTGCCTCCAAACCTTTTACCACAAGGGTAACATCAACAATAATAGTTTATGAAAACTTACATCCAATTGGGTATAAATGTCAGGATCTTTCTAGCACAATGTGCTTGCCAAAGGATAAAATGTAAAAAGGTAAGGTGGAGATCACCATGACTCTTGTATAAGGTATAAGACAGAAATAAAAGATAGGCCCTTCGTAGAGGGAAGTAGAGGTTGTCATGTGCTTTTATGGTTGGATGTAAAAAATCTTAATGCAAGACAACATCACGTTATATTACCACTTGTGATAGGGACCTTTATTATGCAGTCCGTCACTTTTATTTCTTCCATTTCACAAGCTCGTATAAAGATTATTTTCTCCACACTAATAGATCATACATATTTAGAGAGCATTTTTTATTGCTTGCAACAATGACAATTTACTTGAAGGATCTTACTCAATCCATAGGTAGATATGGTGGACTCTCATGGCAAAACTAGGTTTAAGGATATTTGGAAGCACAAGTAGTATCTCTACTAGGTGCAAAGAGTTTGGCTAGCATGAGGGGGAAAGGCAAGCTCAACATGTTGGATGATCCATGAAAATATACTTTATTTAGGATATAAGAAAACATAACCCATTACGTTGTCTTCCTTGTCCAACATCAACTTTTTAGCATGTCATATTTTAATGAGTGCTCACAATCATAAAAGATGTCCAAGATAGTATATTTATACGTGAAAACCTATCCTTCTTTATTACTAATTGCAACGATGACCAAAACTATGTTTGTCAACTCTCAACAACTTTTATTCATCATACTCTTTATATGTGAAGTCACTACTTTCCATAAGATCAATATGATCTCTTTAATTCTTTTTATTCTTTCTTTTATTCCATCATGATCATAGTGAGATAATCAAACCCTTGACTCAAAACTAATCTTTATTATATATAGCTCACTGACTCAATTACATAGATAAGGATCATAAAGCAAAGCTCACAACTAGATCATACTAAACTTTATTCTACTAGATCAAGATATAACCAAAAGGGTCGAACTAAGAAAATGGCAAAGATAGAGGTGATGATACGATACCGGGGCACCTCCACCAAGATTGGCAGTTGCTAAGGGGAGTGCCCATACCCATGTGATTATGTCTCATATTCTTGGTGATGATACCCCTCAGGATATGATTCTCCTCCTCGAGCTTATTAACTTGCTGCTTGAGGTCCATTATTTCCTTACGGAGCTTACCCATGACGGCTAAAGCTCCTTTCACCCAAGGATGTTGCATAGCTGTGGGAGAACAAGTAACACTCTTTTTCATATTTTCATAAGAAAGAAACCTGACATTGGAAGGGATGATCGAGTTTGGAATAGCTGAGCTATGTAGTTCCCCCATCGTGAATCCGGCTCGAAAATGAGAAGTAACTTCTTGATCCTCCTCTATGGCATATATCCTTCTCAAGCCGGCCTCCATCTCTTCCTCCGTTGATGGCCCGAAGTAGTCAGCATCGTTGTTTGCTCCTGGTCCCGGTGTCGGATGAAACACCCGACTCTCTCCAACTGACTCTTGAGAAGACATCTAGCTCTAATCTGCGACAAAACTAGCTTGAAACAAAAACATAGGGTATTTGCGTGGTACGGTGGTCAAAACCTTCGGGAGATTATATAATGATTTTTTACAGACCAAAATAAGTGTCGTGCAAGAAAACGGAGTCCGGAGGGTACACGAGGTGCCCACGAGGCAGGGGGCACGCCCTCCACCCCTGTGGATGCCTCGTGTCCCTTTCGGACTACTTCTTATTTTCCTATTTTCTGAAATATTCCAAAATGGAGAAAGATTGCCATTAGAACTGTTTTGGAGTCGGTTTACTTACTGTACCAAATACCTATTCCTTTTCGGAGTCTAAAACGTTCTAGAAAGTGTCCTGATAACCCACAAGTGTAGGGGATCACAACAGTTTTCGAGGGTAGAGTATTCAACCCAAATTTATTGACTCGCACAAGGGGAGCCAAAGAATACTCTCAAGTATTAGCGGTTGAGTTGTCAATTCAACCACACCTGGAAGACTTTGTATCTGCAGCAAAGTATTTAGTAGCAAAGTAATATGGAAGTAACGGTAACGGTTGCAAAAGTAGCGATGGTAGTTTTGTAGTGATTGTAACAGTAGCAGCGGAAAAGTAAATAAGCAACAAGCAATATGTGAAAAGCTCGTAGGCATTGGATCAGTGATGGATAATTATGTCGGATGCGACTCCTCATGTAATGGTTATAACATAGGGTGACACAGAACTAGCTCCAGTTCATCAATGTAATGTAGGCATGTATTTTGAATATAGTCATACGTGTTTATGGGAAATAACTTGCATGACATCTTTTGTCCTACCCTCCCGTGTCAGCGCGGTCCTTGTGGAAACTAAGGGATAATAAGGCCTCCATTTAATAGAGTACCGGAGCAAAGCTTAACACATAGTGAATACATGAACTCCTCAAACTACGATCATCACCAGGAGTGGTCCCGACTATTGTCACTTCGGGGTTGCCGGATCATAACACATAGTAGGTGACTATTTACTTGCAAGATAGGATCAAGAACACACATATATTCATGAAAACATAATAGGTTCAGATCTAAAATCATGGCACTCGGGCCCTAGTGACAAGCATTAAGCATAGCAAAGTCATAGCAACATCAATCTTAGAACATAGGGGATACTAGGGATCAAACCCTAACAAAACAAACTCGGTTACATGGTAAATCTCATCCAACCCATCACCGTCCAACAAGCCTACGATGGGATTACTCACGCACGGCGGTGAGCATCATGGAATTTGTGATGGAGGAAGGTTGATGATGATGATGATGGCGACGATCTCTCCTCTCCGGAGCCCCGAATGGACTCCAGATCAGCCCTCTCGAGAGAGATTAGGGCTTGGCGGTGGCTTCGTCTCGTAAAACGCGATAATTTCGTCTCTCTGATTTTTTTCTCCTCGAAAGTGAATATATGGAGTCGGCGGAGCAACAAGGGGCCCATGAGGCAGGGGGCGCGCCCGGGGGGCGCGCCCCCACCCTCGTGGACAGGGTGTGGGCCCCTGGTCTGGTTCTTTCCGCATATATTTTATATATTCCAAAATAAATGTCCGTTGGATTTCAAGTCATTCCAAGAACTTTTAATTCTGCACAAAAATAACACCATGGCAATTCTGCTGAAAACCGCGCCAGTCCGGGTTAGTTCCATTCAAATCATGCAAGTTAGAGTCCAAAACAAGGGCAAAATTATTTGGAAAAGTAGATACGTTGGAGACGTATCATGTCCCTTATGTATTCCTCCGAGGTTACGGTTTCAATGACATTAGTTTGAACATTTATGGGATTACCTAAGATATAATGTTTGATTCTTTGACCGTTCACCACCTTCGGATTTGTGCCTTCGAAGTTGTTGATTTTTATGGCACCGGAACGATAGACCTCCTCGATAACGTAAGGGCCTTCCAATTTAGAGAGAAGTTTTCCTGCAAAAAATCTTAAATGAGAGTTGTATAGCAAAACATAGTCACCTACATTAAACTCACATTTTTGTATCCATTTGTCATGCCATCTTTTAAATTTTTCTTCAACAATTTGGCATTTTCATAGGCCTGGGTTCTCCACTCATCAAGTGAGCTAATGTCAAATAGTCTCTTCTCACCAACAAGTTTGATATTGTAATTGAGCTCTTTAATGGCCCAATATGCCTTATGTTCTAGTTTGAGAGGTAAGTGACATGATTTTCCATATTCCATTTTATACGGAGACATACCCATTAGATTTTTATATGCAGTTCTATAGGCCCATAATGCATCATCAAGTTTCCTGGCCAATTCTTTCTAGATCTATTAATAGTCTTTTGCAAAATTAATTTCAGCTCTTTGTTACTTAGTTCTACTTGACCGCTAGACTGTGGGTGGTAAGGGGATGCAATTCTATGGTTAACATCATACTTAGGAAGCATTTTACAGAAAGCACCATGAATAAAATGTGAACCACCATCAGTCATTAAGTATCTAGGGACTCCAAACCACGGAAAAATAACTTCCTTAATCATCTTAATAGAGGTGTTGTGATCAGCACTACTAGTTGGAATAGCTTCTACCCACTTAGTAACGAAATCAATAGCAACTAAAATATGTGTATACCCATTAGAGGAAAGAAAAAGGCCCATATAATCAAAGCCCCAAACATCAAATGGTTCAATAACATGTGAATATTTCATATGCATTTCTTGACGTCTACTAATATTACCAATTCTTTGGCATTCATCGCAAGACAAGACAAACTTACGGGCATCTTTGAAGAAAGTAGGCCAATAAAAGCCGGATTGCAATACCTTATGTGCAGTTCTATCTCTAGCGTGGTGTCCTCCATATGCTTTGGAGTGATAGTAGCGTAGGATATGTTCCTGTTCATGCTCAAGTACACAACGTCTAATAACACCATCTACTCCTTCTTTATAAAGGTGTGGGTCATCCTATAAGTAATGTCTTAAATCATAGAAAAACTTTTTCCTTTTGCTAGTATGTGAAACTAGGTGGTATCAATTTAGCAACAATGTAACTGGCATAATCAGCATACCATGGAGTAGTGCGAGAAGTATTTATGATAGCTAATTGTTCATCAGGAAAGCTATCATCAATAGGTAGTGGGTCATCAAGAATATTCTCTAACCTAGATAAGTTGTCTACAACGGGGTTCTCAGCTCCCTTTCTATCAATAATATGCAAATCAAATTCTTGTAGCAAGAGAACCCATCTAATGAGTCTAGGTTTAGCATCTTTCTTTTCCATGAGATATTTAATAGCAGCACGATCAGTGTGAACAGTTACTTAGAATCAACAATGTAAGGTCTAAACTTGTCATAGGCAAATACAATTGCTAAAAATTCTTTTTCAGTAGTAGATAATTTCTCTGGGCACTGTCTAGAGTTTTACTAGCATATTGGATAACATTTAATTTCTTATCAACTCTTTGTCCTAGAACAGCACCCACAACATAATCACTAGCACCACACATAATTTCAAAGGGTAAATTCCAATCAGGTGTCTGGACAATAGGTGCAGAAATCAAGGCTTTCTTAAGTATTTAAAATGCTTCTACACAATCATCATCAAAGACAAAAGGAACATCTTTTTGTAAGAGATTAGTCAGAGGCCTGGAGATTTTTGAGAAGTCTTTAATGAACTTCCTATAGAAACCAGCATGACCAAGGAAACTTCTTATACATTTAATGTCCTTAGGACACATCATCTTTTCAATAGCATCAACTTTAGCTTTATCAACTTCAATACCTCTTTCAGAAATTTTATGCCCCGAGACAATACCTTCATTAACCATAAAGTGGCACTTCTCCCAATGCAAGACAAGATTAGTTTCTTCACATCTCTGCAAAACTCGATCAAGGTTGCTTAAGCAATCATCAAAAGAAGTTCCATACACGGAGAAATCATCCATGAAAGCCTCAACAATCTTTTCACAAAAATCAGAGAATATAGCCATCATGCATATTTGAAAGGTAGCAGGTGCATTACATAAGCCAAAAGGCATACGTCTATAAGCAAAGGTACCGAAAGGGCAAGTAAAAGTGGTCTTTTCTTGATCCTCTTTTGACACGGGTATTTGACAGAAACCAGAATAGCCATCTAGAAAGCAAAAATGTGTGTGTTTGGATAATCTTTCTAGCATTTGATCAATAACAGGTAAAGGGTAATGATCCTTTTTGGCAGCTTTATTTAATTTGTGGAAATCGATTACCATTCTATAACCTGTAACAATTATTTGTGGGATCAATTTGTCTTCATCGTTAGGAACAATAGTAATACCTCCCTTCTTAGGGACACAATGGACAGGACTTACCCACTGACTATCAGCAATAGGATAAATTATACCTGCCTCTAGAAGCTTTAGTATTTCTTTCCTTGCCACTTTTTTATCCTAGGATTTAACCGTAGTTGGTGATCAACAACCGGTTTAGCGTCTTTCTCCAATTTTATATTATGCTGGCACAGAGTGGGACTAATGCCCTTAAGATCATCAAGAGTATATCCAATGGCAGCATGTTGCTTCTTCAGATTGTTCAATAATTTATCTTCTTCTTGCTCTGAAAGGTTAGCACTAGTAATAACAGGATATATCTTCTTTTCATCAAGATAAGCATACTTAAGAGTATCAGGTAATGGTTTGAGCTCAAACACGGGATCACCCTTGGGTGGAAGAGGATCTCCTAGCATTTCAATAGGCAAGTTGTGTTTCAATAAAGGTCCATGTCTAAAGAATACCTCATCTATTTCCCTTCTCTCATTCATAAACATATCATTTTCATGGTCTAGCAAATATTGTTCTAAAGGATCGTTAGGAGGCACTGCAATAGAAGCAAGACCAATCATTTCATCTTTACTAGGCAATTCTTTATCATGGGGTTGTCTACGAAATTTAGCAAAGTTAAAATCATGAGACATGTCCCCTAAACCCACAGTAACAATATCCTTTTCGCAGTCTATCCTAGCATTAACAGTATTCAAGAAGGGTCTACCAAATATAATGGGGCAAAAGT
Source organism: Secale cereale (assembly GCA_902687465.1). Lineage (NCBI taxonomy): Eukaryota > Viridiplantae > Streptophyta > Magnoliopsida > Poales > Poaceae > Secale > Secale cereale. The sequence goes on from LR738715.1 coordinate 647,829,702, forward strand.
CATCTTGTGGGGAACCAAGAACAAGAAAATCAGTAGGATATTTGACTTTCCCACACAAGACTTCAACATCTCTAACAATCCCAACTGGTAAAATAGTATCTCTATTGGCAAGCTTATTTATAACATCAATATCTTCTAACTCAGTAGGTGCAATATCGTGCATAATTTCCTCGTACAAGGAATGAGGTATTGCACTCGCACTAGCACCCATATCACATAAGCCATGATAGCAATGATCTCCTATTTTAACAGAAATAACAGGCATGCCTACAATAGGTCTATGTTTATTTTTAGTATCGGGTCTAGCAATTCTAGCAGCTTCATCACAGAGGCAAATAACATGCCCATCAATATTATCGACCAAGAGATCTTTAACCATAGCAATACCAGGTTCAACTTTAATTTGCTCAGAGGGTGTAGGTGTTCTAGTATTACTCTTACGAACCACAATTGAAGCTTTGGCATGATCCTTTATTCTAACAGGGAAGGGTGGTTTCTCAATATAAGCGGTAGGAACAATAGGATCAACATTATAAGTGATAGTATTTTCTTGAACTTTAATAGGTTCAACTACTTTTACTTCAATGGGGGGATGATATTTAAACCACTTCTCCTTAGGGAGATCAATATGAGTAGCAAATGATTCAGAGAAAGAAGCTACTATCTCAGAGTCAAGTCCATGTTTAGTGCTAAATTCACGGAAAACATCGGTATCCATAAAAGATTTAACACAATCAAACTTAGGTGTTATACCTGACTCCTTACCTTCGTCGAGATTCCAATCTTCAGAGTTGCGTTTAATTCTCTCCAATAAATCCCATTTGAATTCAATAGTCTTCATCATAAAAGAACCAGTACAAGAAGTATCGAGCATGGAGCGATTATTGAGAGAATGTCGTGCATAATTTTTTTGAATATTAATTTCTCTTGAGAGCTCATGATTGGGGCATGAATATAACATTGACTTAAGCCTCCCCCAAGCTTGAGCGATACTTTCTCCTTCACAAGGCCAAAAATTATATATATAATTACGATCATGATGAACCTGATCCATAGGATAAAACTTCTGATGAAATTGCAATTTCAACCGGTTGTAGTTCCATGATCCAATATCATCGCATAGCTAAACCATGTCAATTCCTTTCCCTTCAAAGATAAAGGGAAGAACTTCTTCTTGATAACATCCTCACGCATACCTGCAAGCTTAAATAATCCACAAACTTCATCCACATAGATTAGGTGCAAATCGGGATGCAATGTTCCATCTCCTGTAAAGGGATTAGCTAGCAGTTTCTCTATCATACCAAAAGGAATTTCAAAGTAAACATTTTCGGTAGGTTCAGTAGGTTGAGGAGCAACTCTTTGCTCTACTGCTCGAGGTGAAGATGCCTCGAACAAGCCCCTCAAAGGATTATGTTCCATAGTAACAAGTGACAGTAAATTTCAGCAAACTATATAAATGTTTCCTTACCAAAGGCGCTTCACTCCCTGGCAACGGCGCCAGAAAAGAGTCTTGATGAACCACAAGTATAGGGGATCTATCGTAGTCATTTCGATAAGTATGAGTGTCGAACCCACCAATGAGCAGAAGGAAATGATAGGCAGTTTATAGTAAGGTATTATCTGCAAGCACTGAAATTATCGGTAACGGGTAGTTTTGTGATAAGGTAGTTTGTAATGAGTAACAAGTAATAACAGTAAATAAGGTGCAGCAAGATGGCCCAATCCTTTTTGTAGCAAAGGACAAGCCTGGACAAACTCTTATATAAAGGAAAGCGCTCCCGAGGACACATGGGATTTATCGTGAAGCTAGTTTTCATCACGCTCATATGATTCGCGTTCGTTACTTTGATAATTTGGTATGTGGGTGGACCGGTGCTTTGGTACTGCCCTTCCTTGGAAAAGCATCCCACTTATGATTAACCTCTATTGCAAGCATCCACAACTACAAAATAAGTAATAAGGTAAACCTAACCATAGCATGAAACATATGGATCCAAATCAGCCCATTACGAAGCAACGCGTAAAGTAGGGTTTAAGCTTCTGTCACTCTAGCAACCCATCATCTACTTATTACTTCCCAATGCCTTCCTGTAGGCCCAAACAATGGTGAAGTTTCATGTAGTCGATGTTCACATAACACCACTAGAGGAAAGACAACATACATCTCATCAAAATATTGAACGAATACCAAATTCACATGACTACTTACAGCAAGACTTCTCCCATGTCCTCAGGAACAAAAGTAACTACTCACAAATAATATTCATGCTCATAATCAGAGGGGTATTAATATGCATTAAGGATCTGAACATAAGATCTTCCACCGAATAAACAAACTAGCATCAACTACAAGGAGTAATCAACACTACTAGCAACCCACAGGTACCAATCTGAGGTTTTGGGACAAAGATTGCATACAAGAGATGAACTAGGGTTCGAGAGGAGATGGTGCTGGTGTAGATGTTGATGGAGATTGACCCCTCCCGATGAGAGGATCGATGGTGATGATTTCCCCCTCCCGAAGGGATGTTTCCCTGGTAGAACAGCTCCATCGGAGCCCTAGATTGGTTCCGCCAAGGTTCCGCCTCGAGACAGTGGCGCTTTGTCCCGAAAGCTTCCCTCCTTTTTTCCAGGACAGAAGACACCTTATACTAGAAGATGGGCATCTGGGGGCTGCCAGGTGGCCCATGAGGCAGGGGGCGCGCCCAGGGGGGTAGGGCGCGCCCCCACCCTCGTGGACGGTGGGTGGCCCCCCTCTGGTGCTTTCTTTGCCCAATATTTTAAATATATTCAAAACTGACTTTCGTGGAGTTTTAGGACTTTTTGAGTTGTGCAGAATAGGTCTCCAATATTTGCTCCTTTTCTAGCCCAGAATTCCAGCTCCGGCATTCTCCCTCTTCATGTAACCCTTGTAAAATAAGAGAGAAAAGGCATAAGTATTGTGACATAATGTGTAATAACAGCCCATAATGCAATAAATATCAATATAAAAGCATGATGCAAAATGGACGTATCAACGTCTTCCTCTGCATCAAGCCAGAAACGCTCGTCCGCATCGACATGGCCCCGCGTTGCTCTGCATCACCCTCACTTGACCAGAGACCGCCAAGGCCGTCCTGGATTCGCCAAGCACCGCACTGAACGTCTACGAAGCGAGTACGACTGTAGAAGATGCCCGAGGATCCCTTGGATGTCAAGTTCCACAATGATCAAGTGTACGACTACGCGGGATTCACCAGATGCAAGTACAATGACGCATCAAGTACCTCTACCGACGACCCCGAACATCTACGGACGTGTACGACTACCGTCGCCCGAAGAACCGTGGGACACAAGCGCCGTGAACGACTACCATCGCCATGGATTCGACAAGACAATGTGTACAACTACTTCCACGACGATCGTGTACCACTACCGTCGCAAGAACGACTACTTCCACTACTTCCCTCGACGATCTCGAACCCCTCCGAAAACGCTTGCTTCAAAGGTATACCGCCGAGACGATGCCCGTGGACGAATGTATGGTGTGTTGTATGAGATGCCTGTGTTTGCCTCGAGTCCGAATTGACTTTGCATGTTTCTCTGCGTTTTCCATGCCGTCGGCCCATGGGAACCCGGTAACGGGATCACCCCACCTTCTTTCGCATGACACGCTCACGCCACCTTTCTTTTGCATCGGCATCTCGACGAGTTATCGGATCATCAGAACGTTGCCGTGGCACCGTTTCTGTTTTCGTCGCCCCCTTTCTTTCCGTCGTGGCGACCAAATGCTTCATACCATGCTCATGTCAAATTTTTCACACAAAAAATGCATGAAACTTGAATATGTCATATGCATCATGATAACAACATTTAACTGGTTAAAATTGTTGTTTGCCTTAATAATTTCTGATGGCATGGGGATTTCTGGAATTGTTGTTTATCATTTCCGGCCTCATTTAAACTTGCTTAGTGTAGTTTAATTGTGTTGCACCTCTTGCCATGTTAAGAACATTTAAACCTGTTGGGTTCATAAACAAGAGTCAACTAAATAAATAGAATGTGGTGTTTTGTCAATATGCAACTCATTGCATATTGATCTCCACTTAAATTGTAGTGTTGTTTGTGCACTTTGGCATGCCATGCATATTTAAAATCGGACATGCATCATACTTGTTTGTGCATCATATACCATGTTTATGCTTGTGTGTTTACCATGTTGTTTGCTTCTTTCCGGTTGCTTCTCTCGTTAGCTTCGGTTTCATTCCGGAGTTGTGAGGATTCGTTCAACTACGACTGTTTGTCTTCTTCATGAACTCGTTCTTCTTATTTGCGGGATCTCAGGCAAGATGACCATTCCTTGATATCATCTCTATTATTGCTATGCTAGTTGCCTCGCTCTATTTCTTTGTCGCGATACCTATCCTTTTGCATGCCAGACCCTACCTTGCCATGAAACCTCTAACTACCGTCCTAGCAAACCGTTGTTTGGCTAAGTTACGCTTTGCTCAAGCCCCCTCTTATAGTGTTGTTAGTTGTAGGTGAAGATGAAGTTTGCTCCATGAGGATTGGATATTTTTGGAATAACACAATATATTTATTTAAATTAATGCACCTTATATACTTGGCAATGGGTGGAAGGCTTAGCCTTTTGCTCGGTGTTTTGTTCCACTCATGCCACCTTAGGAACCGATAAACTGGTGTTATGTTCCTTGATTTTGCGTTCCTAACGCGGTTGGGGTTTATGCCCCCCCCTTGATAGTTCGCTTTGAATAAAACTCCTCCAGCAGGGCCCAACCTTGATTTTACCATTTTCCTAATAACTAAAAACTTGCATAGGGACTTTTCGGACCCCGAGGATTTTAATCAACAAACCGGGCCAGTGCTTAAGGATGACAATGGGTAGGGTATGGGTAGGGTAGAGCAATACCATAACCATACCCGTATAGTCAGTGGATATAAAATTCTACCCATACCCGTACCGATGGGTATGAAACTTTATCCATACCCATACACGATGGGTACCCATACCCATTGGGTACCCAGCTGGTAGAACAAATAGTATACGAGTTGTTCACATTTTTACACTCACTAACAGCACGTTTGACAAAATAAATAAATTATCTCAGCTCAATAATAGGTACATGAGTACACCACACTGATAAGTCAATAGGAGCAGACAAGTCACATGACAAGTTAATGATTAATGGACGATAAATTAACATTAGTTCACAAGCGGGCAGGGTATGGGTATACCCATGGGTACAAGGCCATACCCGTACCCTACCCATGACTTAATGGATAGGGCATGGGTACTACCCATGGATATAAAAGTGTGCCCATACCCCTCCCATGCGGGTACGGTACCCACGGATACTCGTACCCATGGGTAAAATTGCCATCCTTACCAGTGCTCATCATGAGTGTTGGTCCAACCCAGAGTCGTTTGCGGTACCGCCCCTTGGCAACTTGAGGTATTTTGGTAACTGTATGATGTGCTCATCCGATCGTGGCCTGAGACGAGATACGCGTGGCTCCTATCAGGGTGTTGATGGGCCTCTAACCCCTCGTTGGTTACCCCAAATGGAAGGTGTAAGATGCAGTGTTGTGGAAGTTTTTCCCTTAGCAAAGATGCCAACTATCGAATCCCCAGAGACTCCTAGGTTCAACAAGTAGGTGTCAACTGCTAACGGCGCCAGATATTAGCAATCAACGTGGACCTACACACAGATACAAATAACTTTGCTCCCAACGAGTACAGAAAGGTTGTCAATCCCTCCGGCCTTGTAGTTCACAAAGGATTAAACACAAATGATAGTAGTGATAGATAATGTTTGCAATAGTAAGTAAAAGCGAAAAGTAAATAGCGGATGTGATCAATGATGGTAATATGGACCGGAGTCTCATGATGTTCACTAGTGATGTATCTCTCCCAAAAGACGATAAAACAACTATGTGAGGAAAACGAATTACAGCTGGGCAATTGACAGGACCACGAACGCAAACCAATGCTGACTACATTGCAAGAAAGGTTGAGGTTCAAAGCATGGGCGGTACGCCAAAGTAAGTAGACCGAAATCCATCAATATCTACTACTAATCATCCACCTTGAGATATCTATCCAGAACATCTCGCTGGTATTAAGTTGCGAGTCCCACCCATAGTGTAAACTCAATGCAACAGACAACTGCATTAAAAGAACTTTGCGTAAAGTAAACAATCCTTGCACCCACGGGCACAAGCACCGTTGTTTTCCCCCTTGTGGCAACAGCACATCCCCTAGACTCATGTTTCTGTCACTCAAGCTAGTCATCGAGGGGTATGAACCCACAATCAAGCATAACGCTCCCTCTTGGAGTCACTATGTATTACTTGGCCAAAGCAATAAATAACAACGGAGAACATGCAAGAATTACTTATGAACATAAATATAAAAGAGGTAGATCAAATATATTACTCAATCACAATCTAAACATAATCTCATAATCCATCGGATCCCAGCAAACTCATCATAGCAACAGCATAAGGATTACATATGTGCCTCAATCATGTAGGGCAGCTCACGAGGACTAATTAGTGAAGCACAAGAACGGGAGGAGAACATCACATAGCTACTGGTCATGGACTCATGGTCCAAGGGAGACTACTCACAACTCATCTGGGAGGCGTCCATGGTGGTGGAGAGGCTCCCGGTGGTGATCCTCCCCTCCGGCAGGGTGCCGGGAAGAGTTCTTTTCGTGCTCCCGATCTTGGAAGCGGCGGCAGCGGCGGAACAGAGATGAGATCGCGAAAAAGAGTTCCCGTCCCGAGGGTTTCGAAGGACGCTCTAAATATATGCCAAAGGGGGGCACCAGACGGGGCTCGGGGGGCCCAAGGCCCCCCCCCCGGCGTGGCCCAGGGGGGGGGCGCCGCCAGGGCGCCTGGAGCCCTGGTGCCCCCCCCCCGGCTGTACTTCGGGCGCAAGGTAGGTTCTGGAACGCTGATTTTTTATATAATTTTTCTGGATTTTTCCTGACAGTTCTCGTAACGTGAAAACCTGAAATACAAAAACAGCCGAAAACAGAAACTGGCACCGGGGTGCATTGGATTAGTAGGTTAGTCCAAATATGATCAAAAGTGTATGGAAGTGTATGAATATCATAGCAATATCACCCAAAAGTCGCATGGAGCAAGCAGAAATTATAGATACGTTTTGGACGTATCAACATCCTCAAGCTTAATTCCTGCTCGTCCTCGAGTAGGTAAATGATAACAAGAATAATTTCTGTGGTGACATGCTATTAACCATATAGGAATTTTTATAGTCATATGACAAAAGCTTACTGAGACAATGATTCTATAGTAATTAAGTTGCCTCATGAGAAAATCACAAAGGACTGAAGGTTTTACAATATGAAACTGAAACATCAAAAAGATTTGCAATGAACATGATGTGCAAATATGATAAAGTGATATCTAGCTTGCCCCCTTTAGTGAAGCAAAACATAAATGCAGGGGCACCTTCATGGTTTAAGTGATGACTAGATACAATGATTTCAGAATAAACGATATCACGATCATGCAAAAGACAATGCTACTTTGGGACAATGCACATTACACTCAGAATGACAATCATGCTCTCAGTAGTTGGTGCTTTTAAAAGAAGGTGGAGACTCAACATAAAAGTAAAAGAATGGTTGTGTGCTAGAGCTTTTTATTTTGAAAACATAGAAGCAATTTTGTCAATGGTAGTAGTACTTCATATGTGTCATGCATAAGACATCCTATAAGTTGCAAGCCTCATGCATTGAATACCAATAGTGCTCGCACCTTGTCCTAATTAGCTCGGATTTCCATGGGTTATCATTGCATTACATATGTTTCAACCAAGTGTCACAAAGGGGTACCTCTATGCCACCTGTACAAAGGTCCAAGGAGATAAATCGCATTTGATTTCTCGTTTTTGATAGATCTCAACTTGAGGACATCCATACCGGGACAACATAGAAAATAGATGATGGACTCCTCTTTAATGCATAAGCATATTCTCATAAGAGATTGAGGATTTATGTCCAAGCTAAAACTACCACCATGATACATGGCTTTGGTTGGCGGCCCAATGTTCTTCTCTAACAATATGCATACTCATTCAACCCATGGAAAATCACCCTTACTTCAGACAAGACGAACATGCATAGCAACTTACATGATATTCAACAAAAGTGTGACAGTTGATGGCGTCCCCAGAAACATGGTTACCGCTCAGCAAGCAACTTATAAGAAATAAGATACATAAGCAACATATTCTTTACCACAATAGTTTTTAAGCTACTTTCCCATGAGCTATGTATTGCAAAAATTGAAGGTTTTAAAGGTAGCACATGTAAATTACTTGGAGTGGCGGTGAAATACCACATATAGGTAGATATGGTGGACTCATATGGCATAACTGGTTTAAAAGGATGTGGATGCACAAGCAGTCAGTCCGCTTAGTACAGGTGGAGGTTAGGAAAAGACTGGGAGCGACCAACTAAGAGAGCAATGACGGTCATAATCATGCAGAGCGACAAAGCAATATTGAATCAGGCATGGAAGTTATATCGCTACTCAGAAATAAAAGATCATCAAGGCTTGACAGACTTTCTTTATAGTCTTAAATATGCGTGAGCATACGCCAAGTCAATCAAAATAAATTCTCAAAGGAAGATATTACTAAACCATAACACATCATAGGCAAACAAATCACGTTGGTACTTCAATAACACATTGGGAATCCCCCAGCTATTTGAGACTAACCATAAGAAAACCTGAACTACTAAGCGCCATCATGCACGTAGCATCTTTATCATAGACATATTAACCAATGAAACGGAAGCAAACTCTCTTAATAAGATGAGCATGGTGATTAAAGAGAGCTCAAGCAACCAACTAAACAAAAGCTCTTTGAAAAGATAAGCATGAATACTAAGAGCAGAGCATGATAGTAGCTATTAAAAGACAAAGAACACACACAGCAAAGATAGACATGAAAATTCTATGTTATGTTCTAGGTAGAAGTGGAGCGTGTTTATCTCCCACATAAAGAAAGCTGAGTTCCGACTCGTTATGAAAAACTAAAAAGAAAACTAAAAGCAAGACGCTCCAAGCATAACACATAACACATGAAGTGATAAAAATATAGCGGAACAAAAGACGAACTCATAATGTTGATGGAGAAGGGGATGCACGGGGGCATCCCCAAGCTTAGACGCTTGAGTCTCCTTGAATATTTCTTGGGGGTGCACGGGGGCATCCCCAAGCTTGAGCGCTTGACACTCCTGAATCCTTTTATCATCTTCCCTCGCACACTTGAAAACTCCCTTCATACATAACTCATCATAATCTGATTAGCGAGGTTAGTACCCTTAATAAAATAATTGTTCCTTGCTGGAAATAAAGATATTCTTGAAGTTCTACTGTTTCTCAAGATTGCCAAAAGGTTTTTGCAAAGAAAAAGCAAGCTCTTGGTTTGCAAAATGAAGGAAAGGCAAAACAGGACAGAATCTGTGAAAAACAGAACAGCAGGTAGGAATTGATTTGTTCGGGGCACTTCTGCAACTCAAATCAAAAAACTCAGAACAGACGCACGAAAGACAATTATATAGAGAACACTGTCGAAAAAATTCAGACCAAAAAGATGATCTGGTGATTTTATACGAATTTTTCTATCCAAGGACAGAATCTGTTTCCTAGACAGCACCTCACAACTTTTGAACTTTCTAGCAATCAGAGGCTATACTTGGCACAAATATGAAAAGCAAAGATACAATGATGATGCTACTGTAGTAAACAACATCAAGACACAACAAAAGCAAAATATAAAAATTTATTCATGTGGGCTGCCTCCCAAATGCGCTTTCTTTTATGCCTTTAAGCTAGGCATAATGCATATAGATCAAGTTTTATCAAGAGTAAAAGAATAGCTAGCCCGTACAACGGACTCAAAAGGTAACTTGATCTTCTTTCGAGGGAAGTGTTCCATCCCTTTATTGAGAGGAAACTGAAATTTTATATTACCCTCTTTCATGTCAATGATAGCACCAACGGTGCGTAAAAAGGGACGTCCCAAAATAATTGGACATGAAGGATCACATTCAATATCCATAATAGTGAAATCAACGGGAACATAATTATCATTAATAACGATAAGAACATCGTCGATCCTCCCCAAAGGTTTCTTTATGGAAGAACCAACGAGACGAACACCAAAAGAACAAGAATCATAAGGTTTCAATTTAAGCATATCATATATTCTTTTGGGCATAACAGAGGTACTAGCTCCAACATCACATAATGCATAGCAAGAGAAGTCATTCAATTTAATTTTTATCATAGGATCCCAACCATCTTCTAGCTTTCTAGGTATGGAGGCTTCTACTCTAAGTTTCTCCTCCCTAGCTTTGATGAGAGCATTAGTGATATGCTCTGTGAAGGCAAGGTTAAGCGTGCTAGTGCGGGGGTCTCTAGACATCTTGTGAAGGAAATCAATAACTTCGGTAAGAGTGCAATTATCAAAATCAAGGTCACGAGCATCAAGTAAAGTGGTAGTGGTGTCCTTTAGGTTCACATGTTTGGTAGTTTCTATAGTCATAGCATCACCATTAATAGGTCCAATGGGACCAGGAGTACATTGGGTGCTAAGAGTTTGGATATCCTCAACAACTTGGATAGTAGCAACAGTGTGGTGGGTAGGAAGGCTCTTAATTCTATCTTCTTCCTCCCTTTCTCTAGCCCATATTTCTTTAAGTTTACCCATTGTCCTAATGTTTTCATTAATTTGCACTTGAATAGCATTTATAGGAGTGACTTCCCTCTCCTCAAGAGGAGAAGTTTTAATATTTAGCAATTTTACCTCATTGGCTAAATGGTCTACCTTAAAAGAAAGATCATCTAGTTTATGTAGTTTTTCTTCTACACTCTTATTAAAGGCTTTTTGGGTAGTGATGAAATCTTTAAGCATAGTCTCTAGTTCAGTAGTGGAGTTCTTGGTGATAGGATAAGCATTGTTGTTCCCATAAGAATTAGAGGGGAACTGTCTAGGATTGTTACCAAAGTTACTCCTATAAGCATTGTTGTTAAAATTGTTTCTAGAGATAAAGTTCACATCTACTTGTTCTTGAGCAATCAAAGAATTTAAAGGAACATCACGAGGATCAACAGTAGATTGCCTCGAAAGTAGAGACATGATCAAGTCAACTTTTTCATTTAAGGAGGAAATCTCCTCGACAGAGTTTACCTTCCTACCTGTTGGAGCGCGTTCGGTGTGCCATTGGGAATAGTTGGTCATCATCTCATCGAGAAGCTTTGTGGTAGCACCAAGTGTAGTTGACATAAAAGTTCCTCCCGCGGCCGAATCTAACAAGTTCCGCGAGGTAAAGTTCAAGCCTGCATAAAAAGTTTGGATAACCATTCAAGTAGTCAAACCATGAGTAGGGCAGTTCTTGATAAGAGATTTCATACGTTCCCAAGCTTGGGCAACGTGTTCATTATCCAATTACTTAAAATTCATTATGTTACTTCCAAGTTGGATAATTTTAGCAGGTGGATAGTACTTTCCGATAAAAGCATCTTTGCACTTGTCCCATGAATCTATGCTATTTCTAGGCAAAGACTGAAACCAAATTTTAGCTCCTCCTCTCAAGGAGAAAGGAAAAAGCTTAAGCTTAACAATATTACCATCTATTTCTTGGTACTTTTGCATATCACAAAGTTCAACAAAGTTGTTCAAGTGTAAAGCAGCATCATCTCCAGCATCGGAGAATTGATCTTTCATGACTAAGTTCAGTAAAGTAGGTTTAATTTCATATGAAGGTGCTGAAGTGGCAGGTGTAGTGATAGGTGTGCTGATAAAGTCATCGTTGTTGTGACTAGTGAAGTCACACAACTTGGTGTTCTCGGTGGAACCCATAGTAGCAAGCAAGCAAGATAACTATTTTTGTGATTTTCGATAAAAGGTACAAAAGCAAAAACTGAAAGGTAAACTAACAAGACTAAAAAGCAAAGGTAAATGATAGCATGCAACTCCCCTATCCTGAAGAGTGGAGTCCCCGGCAACGGCGCCAGAAAAACTCCTTGATCGGCCTCTAACCCCTCGTTGGTTACCCCAAGTGGAAGGTGTAAGATGCAGTGTTGTGGAAGTTTTTCCCTTAGCAAAGATGCCAAGGATCGAATCCCCAGAGACTCCTAGGTTCAACAAGTAGGTGTCAACTGCTAACGGCGCCAGATATTAGCAATCAACGTGGACCTGCACACAGATACAAATAACTTTGCTCCCAACGAGTACAGAGAGGTTGTCAATCCCTCCGGCCTTGTAGTTCACAAAGGATTAAACGCAAATGATAGTAGTGATAGATAATGTTTGCAATAGTAAGTAAACGCGAAAAGTAAATAGCGGATGTGATCAATGACGGTAATATGGACCGGAGTCTCATGATGTTCACTAGTGATGTCTCTCTCCCAAAAGACGATAAAACAGCTATGTGAGGTAAACGAATTACAGCTGGGCAATTGACAGGACCACGAACGCAAACCAATGTTGACTACATTGCAAGAAAGGTTGAGGTTCAAAGCATGGGCGGTACGCCAAAGTAAGTAGACCGAAATCCATCAATATTTACTACTAATCATCCACCTTGAGATATCTATCCAGAACATCTCGCTGGTATTAAGTTGCGAGTCCCACCCATAGTGTAAACTCAATGCAACAGACAACTGCATTAAAAGAACTTTGCGTAAAGTAAACAATCCTTGCACCCACGGGCACAAGCACCGTTGTTTTCCCCCTTGTGGCAACAGCACATCCCCTAGACTCATGTTTCTGTCACTCAAGCTAGTCATCGAGGGGTATGAACCCACAATCAAGCATAACGCTCCCTCTTGGAGTCACTACGTATTACTGGGCCAAAGCAATAAATAACAACGGAGAACATGCAAGAATTACTTATGAACATAAATATAAAAGAGGTAGATCAAATATATTACTCAATCACAATCTGAACATAATCTCATAATCCATCGGATCCCAGCAAACTCATCATAGCAACAGCATAAGGATTACATATGTGCCTCGATCATGTAGGGCAGCTCACGAGGACTAATTAGTGAAGCACAAGAATGGGAGGAGAACATCACATAGCTACTGGTCATGGACTCATGGTCCAAGGGACACTACTCACAACTCATCCGGGAGGCGTCCATGGTGGTGGAGAGGCTCCCGGTGGTGATCCTCCCCTCCAGCAGGGTGCCGGGAAGAGTTCTCCTGGTGCTCCCGATCTTGGAAGCGGCGGCGACGGCGGAACGGAGATGAGATCATGAAAAAGAGTTCCCGTCCCGAGGGTTTCGAAGGACGCTCTAAATATATGCCAAAGGGGGGCACCAAACGGGGCTCGGGGGGCCTAGGGCCCCCCCCCCGGCGCGGCCCGGGGGGGCGCGCCGCCAGGGCGCCTGGAGCCCTGGTGCCCCCCCCCCCCGGCTGTACTTCGGGCGCAAGGTAGG
>LR738715.1:647843205-647877108 GCA_902687465.1 Secale cereale
CCCCCCCCCCCCCGGCTGTACTTCGGGCGCAAGGTAGGTTCTGGAACGCTGATTGTTTTATATAATTTTTCTGGATTTTTCCTGACAGTTCTCGTAACGTGAAAACTTGAAATACAAAAACAGCCGAAAACAGAAACTGGCACCGGGGTGCACTGGATTAGTAGGTTAGTCCAAATATGATCAAAAGTGTATGGAAGTGTATGAATATCATAGCAATATCACCCAAAAGTGGCATGGAGCAAGCAGAAATTATAGATACGTTTTGGACGTATCAGGTGTCGGCACGTCGGGAGGTCTTGCTGGACTTGTCTTACCATTGTCGAAATATCTTGTACACCGGGATTCCGAGTCTGATCGGGCTGTCCCTAAGATAAGAGGGTTTACCTCTGTTGATCGCGAGAGCTTGTGATGGGCTAAGTTGGGACACCCCTGCAGGGTTATGATCTTTCGAAAGCCGTGCTCGTGGTTATGTCGCGGATTGGGGTTTGTTAATATCCGGTTACAGATAACTTGACACAAAAACTCAAACAGAATACACTACCGTGTGAGTAGTCGTGATGGTCTTTTTTCGAGGGAGTTCGGGAAGAGAACACGGCTGGGTTATGGATGACTCGTAGGTAGACAGGATCATCTAGTGATTATGATTTAGTTCACGATCGATGGCTTTCACTTCTCTTCTCGCTTCTAAGTTACGTAAGCTAGCCACCTCATCTACGCTTAGTGCTTGCAGCAGCCCACTTAGACACTTCCTCCTTTCCCAAAAGCTTTGATAGTTTTGATACCCGGGAATGGGATTGATGAGTCCTCGTGACTCACGATTTACTACAAACATAGATGCACGCACAACCGAGTGCGAAACAGGTGATGGCCAAGAACTCAAGTGGGAGTTTGATGAAGAGCGTGGGCGTATGTACGTGACGTTCCCCGATGGTCAGTAGTGGTTCCTACTAGGGCCGATTGGGCATAGTGGGTGGTTATCTTCTTTTCATTTGGATTCATCCGTAGTCGTACTATGTGTGTACTCTGGATGAATGTATGACTTATTTATGCATTGTGTGAAGTGGCGATTGTAAGCCAACTATATTATTTTTACCTTTGTTCTTGTACATGGGAATGTGTGAAGATGACCTTCTTGCGATCATACCAGAATGCGGTTATGCCTCTAAGTCATGCCTCGACACGTAGGAGATATAGCCGCATCTTGGGCGTGACAAGTTGGTAATCAGAGCCTTCCCCGACCTAGGATCCCCTGCTTGATCGAACTGCTGCCGATGTTGAGTCTAGAAACAAAAATTGTTTTGAGTCTTAGGATTATATATATATCGGAGAGTAGGAATTCTTTTTCTCCATGTCTCCTTCATCGCTCTGGTGAGGACTCCTGGCGTAGAAGTTTTGACTTCCTACCCTCTTTTCCACTAATTTTTTTTAGGATCACGCGGATACTGTTGGGATTGTTCAGATATCTTTGTGATGAGAATTCTATCTTGGTGCCTCCCGCCAGTTTAGGCTTAGTCCTGGGGAGTTAAGCTCTGAGGTCTTGTCTTTGCATTCTGTATCGTTACAGTTTCAGAATACCAGAGGTGGCCGACATCGAAAATGCATCTATGCATGTCTGGTGGTGAGATAACCCCGACGTCACCCAGTACTGGGGGGATAGTTCGGGAGTATTGCCACAGATAGTAGCAGATGCTTTTCGTCTGAGGTACACGGTTTCCGACGGTGCCTGGTTATGTGTTGGCGGATGGATACAGCTCGATGTAGGTATTGTTAGTTGGTTGAGATATATTTCTTCCTCTGTATCCCCAACACCAGATTACATAACCAGAAAGTTTCGGGAATTAATAGGTGGGAATTAAGTAGCTCTTAGGTAATATTCCAACGGATGCATGATACGAGGTTGGGTTTTGATGACCCACAAGTTTACGGGAACAATCGTAGTCCTTTCGATAAGTAAGAGTGTCGAACCCAACGAGGAGCAGAAGGAAATGATAGGCAGTTTTCAGTAAGGTATTTTCTACGAGCACTGAAATTATCGGTGATAGATAGTTTTGTGATAAGGTAATTGGTAGCAAGTAACAAATAGTAAAAGCAAATAAGGTTCGGCAAGATGGCCCAATCCTTTTTGTAGCAAAGGACAAGCCTGGACAAACTCTTGTATGAAGGAAAACGCTCCCGACGACACATGGGAATTATCGTCAAGCTAGTTTTCATCACGATCATATGATTCGCGTTCGTTACTTTGGTAATTTGGTATGTGGGTGGACCGGTGCTTGGGTGTTGTCCTTACTTGGACAAGCATCCCACTTATGATCAACCTCTATTACAAGCATTCGCAACTACAAAAGAAGTATTAAGGTAAACCTAACCATAGCATGAAACAAGTGGATCCAAATCAGCCCCTTACGAACCAATGCATAAACTAGGGTTTAAGCATCTGTCACTCTAGCAACCCATCGTCTACTTATTACTTCCCAATGCCTTCCTCTAGGCCCAAACAATGGTGAAGTGTCATGTAGTCGATGTTCACATGACACCACTAGAGGAGAAACAACATACATCTCATCAAAATATCGAACGAATACCAAATTCACATGACTACTTATAGCAAGACTTCTCCCATGTCCTCAGGAACAAAAGTAACTACTCACAAGATATAATATTGTTCTTGATCAGAGGGGTATTAATATGCATAATGGATCTGAACATATGATCTTCCACCAAGTAAACCAACTAGCATAAACTACAAGGAGTAATCAACACTACTAGCAACCCACAGGTACCAATCTGAGGTTTTGGTACAAAGATTGGATACAAGAGATGAACTAGGGTTTGAGAGGAGATGGTGCTGGTGAAGATGTTGATGAAGATAACCCTCCCCAAGATGGGAGAGTTGTTGGTGATGACGGCGGTGACAATTTCCCCCTCCCGGAGGGAAGTATGCCCGGCAGAACAGCTCCACCGGAGCCCTAGATTGGTTCCGCCAAGGTTCCGCCTCGAGACGGCGGCGTATGGTCTTGAAGGCCTCCTTATGATTTTTTTCTAGGTCAAAACACCTCATATAGGAGAAGATGGGCATCGGGGGGTCACCGGGTGGCCCACGAGGTAGGGGGCGCGCCCAGGGGGAGGGGGCGCGCCCCCACCCTCGTGGACAGGTGGTGGCCCCCTGGCAGATCTCTTTTGCCAGATATTTATTATATTTTTTGAAATGGTATTTCGTGGAGTTTCGGAGCTTTTTGAGTTGTGCAGAATAGGTCTCTAATTTTTGCTCCTTTTCCAGCCCAGAATTCCAGCTGCCGGCATTCTCCCTCTTCATGTGAACCCTGTAAAATAAGAGAGAGAAGGCATAAGTATTGTGACATAACGTGTAATAACATCCCATAATGCAATAAATATCAACATAAAAGCATGATGCAAAATGGACGTATCAACTCCCCCAAGCATAGACCTCGCTTGTCCTCAAGCGAAAACCGCTATCGAATAATATGTCCACATGTTTAGAGATAGAGGTGTCGATAAAAATAAAATACGGACATGAGGGCATCATGATAACAGCAACACATATATATATTGTCATATGACTCTTATGCTAAAGTAACAATTCATTCACAATGTCAAGTATGAATCAGAAACTTCACTGAGAACCAACACACTATGATCTCAGTCATTGAAGCAATTGCAATTCATCATAACATCGGAAAGAGTCATTATATGAGCTTTTCAGCAAGTCCACATACTCAACTATCATCTAGTCTTTCACAATTGCTCACACTCACGCAATACTTATGGGTATGGAGTTTTAATCGGACACAGAGAAAGATAGGGGCTGATAACCCACAAGTGTAGGGGATCGCAACAATTTTCGAGGGTAAAGTATTCAACCCAAATTTGTTGATTCGACACAAGGGGAGCCAAAGAATACTCTTAAGTATTAGCACCTGAGTTGTCAATTCAACCACACCTGGAAACTTAGTATCTGCAGCAAGATAGTTTAGTAGCAAACTAATATGGAGATAGCGGTAACAACAATAAAAGTAACGATAGTGTTTTTGTAGTTTTTGTAATAGTAGCAGCGGAAAAGTAAATAAGCAACTAGCAATATGCGAATAGCTCGTAGGCATTGGATCGGTGATGGGGAATTATGTCGGATGCAATTCATCATGTAGAAGTTATTACCTAGGGTGACACAGAACTAGGTCCAGTTCATCAATGTAATGTAGGCATGTATTCCGAATATAGTCATACGTGTTTATGGAAAAGAACTTGCATGGCATCTTTTGTCCTACCCTCCCGTGGCAGCGGGGTCCTAGCGGAAACTAAGGGATATTAAGGCCTCCTTTTAATATAGTACCGGACCAAAGCATTAACACATAGTGAATACATGAACTCCTCAAACTACAGTCATCACCGGGAGTGGTCCCGATTATTGTCACTTCGGGGTGGCCGGATCATAACACATAGTAGGTGACTATAGACTTGCAAGATAGGATCAAGAACACACATATATTCATGAAAACATAATAAGTTCAGATCTGAAATCATGGCACTCGGGCCCTAGTGACAAGCATTAAGCATAGCAAAGTCATAGCAACATCAATCTCAGAACATAGTGGATACTAGGGATCAAACCCTAACAAAAATAACTCGATTACATGGTAAATCTCATCCAACCCATCACCGTCCAGCAAGCCTACGATGGAATTACTCACGCATGGCGGTGAGCATCATGAAATTGGTGATGGAGGAAGGTTGATGATGACGATGGCGACGATCTCCACTCTCCGGATCCCCGAACAGACTCCAGATCAGCCCTCCCAAGAGAGATTAGGGCTTGGCGGCGGCTCCGTATCGTAAAACATGATAATTCTTTCTCTCTGATTTTTTTTCTCCTCGAAAGTGAATATATGGAGTCCGGGGGTACGTCGGTGGAGCATCAGGGGGGCCACGAGGCAGGGGGCGCGCCCCCCCCACCCTCGTGGACAGGGTTTGGGCCCCTGACATAGATCTTTCCGCATATATTTTTTATATTTTCCAAAATAATTCTCCGTGGATTTTCAGGTCATTCCGAGAACTTTTTATTTCTGCAGAAAAACAACGCCATGGCAATTCTTCTGAAAACAGCATTAGTCCGGGTTAGTTCCATTCAAATCATGCAAGTTAGAGTCCAAAACAAGGGCAAAAGTGTTTGGAAAAGTAGATACATTGGAGACGTATCAGGGGCTTATGTTATTGCCTCCCAACCATTTACCTCTAGGGTAATGTCAACAGTAATTGACCATGATAACTTACATCCAAGTGGGTATATATGTCAGGATCTTTCCAACACAAGATGCATGCCAAAGGACAAAATGTAAAAAGGAAAGGTGATTTTCACCTTGACTCTTATAAGGAAAGAATAATAGATAGGCCCTTCGCAGAGGGAAGCAGAGGTTGTCATGTGCTTTTATGGTTGGATGTACAAAATCTTAGTGGAAAAGAACGTCACTTTATATTGCCACTTGTGATAGGGACCTTTATTATGCAGTACATCCCTTTTATTACTTCCATATCACAAGATCGTATAAAGCTTATTTCCTCCACACTAATAAATCATACATATTTTAGAGAGTTGCAACAATGACAACTTACTTGAAGGATCTTGCTCAATCCATAGGTAGGCATGGTGGACTCTCACGGAAAAACTGGGTTTAAGGATGTATGGAAGCACAAGTAGTATCTCTACTTGGTGCAAGGAGTTTTGGCTAGCATGAGGGGGAAATGCAAGCTCAACATGTTGGATGATCCATGACAATATACTTTATTTCAAATATAAGAAAACATAACCCATTATGTTGTCTTCCTTGTCCAACATCAACTCTTTAGCATGTCATATTTTAATGAGTGCTCACAATCATAAAAGATGTCCAAGATAGTATATTTGTATGTGAAGCCTCTCTTTCTTTATTACTTCCTATTAATTGCAACGATGACCAAAACTATGTTTGTCAACTCTCAACAACTTTTATTCATCATACTCTTTATATGTGAATTCATTACTTTCCATAAGATCAATATGATCTCTTTGATACTTTTTATATTTTCTTTTATTCTCTCATGACCATAGCGAGGAAATCAAGCCCTTGACTCAACACTAATCTTTATTATATAGCTCACAGACTCGATTACAAAGATGAAGATCATAAAGCAAAAGCTCACAACTAGATCATGCTAACTTTATTCTATTAGATCAAGATATTACCAAAAGGATCGAACTAAGAAAAACGATAAAGATAGGAGTGTGATGGTGATACGATACCGGGGCACCTCCCCCAAGCTTGGCAGTTGCCAAGGGGAGTGCCCATAGCCATATGATTATGTCTCCTTCTTCGGAGGTGGTGATGTGATATTCTTGGCAATGATGCCCCTCAGGATACGATTCTCCTCCTCGAGCTTGTTAACTTGCTGCTTAAGGTCCATAATTTCCTTGCGGAGCTTGCCCGTGACGGCTAAAGCTCCTTTCACCCCAGGATGTTGCATAGCTGCGGGAGAACAAGTAACACTCTTTTTCATATTTTCATAATAAAGAAACCTGGCATTAGTAGGATGACTGAGTTTGGAATAGCTCAGCTCTGTAGTTCCCCCATCATGAATCCAGCTTGAAACCGAGAAGTAACTTCTTGATCTTCCTCCATGGCATCTATCCTCTTCAAGTCAGCCTTCATCTCTTCCTCTGTTGATGGACCAAAGTGGTCAGCATCGTTGTTTGCTCCTGGGCCAGGTGTTGGATGAGACACCCGACTCTCTCCAACTGACTCCTGAGAAGACATCTTACTCTTATCTGCGACAGAAACAACTCGAAACAAAAACAAAGGATTTTTGCGTGATACGGTGGTTAAACTTTCGGGAGAACATATAATGAATTTTTACCGACCAAAAGGAGTAACGTGCAAGAAATCGGAGTCCGGGAGGCACACGAGGTGCCCTCGAGGCAGGAGGGCACGCCCAGGGGAAGGGGTTGCGCCCTCCACCCTCGTGGACACCTCGTGTCCTTTCTGGACTGCCTCTTATTTTTCTATTTTTCTAAATATTCCAAAACGGTGAAAAATTGCCATTAGAACTGTTTTGGAGTCGGCTTACTTACCGTACCACATACCTCTCCCTTTTCGGGGTCTGAATCGTTCTGGAAACTGTCCCTTGTGTATTCCTCTGGGGTTACGGTTTCAATAACATTGGTTTCAACATTTATAGGATTACCTGAGATATAATGTTTGATTCTTTGATCGTTCACCACCTTCGGATTTGTGCCTTCGAAGTTGTTGCTTTTTATGGCACCGGAACAATAGCCCTCCTCGATAACTAAGGACCTTCCCATTTAGAGAGAAGTTTTCCTGCAAAAAATCTTCAACGAGAGTTGTATAGAAGGACATAATCACTTATGATAAACTCACGCTTTTGTATCCCTTTGTCATGCCATCTTTTAACCTTTTCTTTAAACAGCTTGGCATTCTCATAAGCTTGGGTTCTCCATTCATCAAGACAGTTAATGTCAAATAACCTCTTCTCACCTGCAAGTTTGAAATCATAATTGAGCTCTTTAATAGCCCAATATGCCTTATGTTCTAGCTCGAGAGGTAAGTGACATGCTTTTCCATAAACCATTTTATATGGATACATGCCCATAGGATTTTTGTATGCAGTTCTATAGGCCCATAATGCATCATCAAGTTTCTTGGACCAATTCTTTCTAGACCTATTAACAATCTTTTGCAAAATTAATTTCAGCCTCTGTTACTTAGTTCTACTTGACCGCTAGACTGTGGGTGGTAAGGGGATGCAATTCTATGGTTAACATCATACTTAGCAAGCATTTTACGGAAAGCACCATGAATAAAATGTGAACCACCATCAGTCATTAAGTATCTAGGGACTCCAAACCACGGAAAAATAACTTCCTTAAGCATCTTAATAGAGGTGTTGTGATCAGCACTACTAGTTGGAATAGCTTCTACCCACTTAGTAACGTAATCAACAGCAACTAAAATATGTGTGTACCCATTAGAGGAAGGAAACGGTCCCATATAATCAAAGCCCCAGACATCAAACGGTTCAATAACAAGTGAATAAGCTCATCCATGCTGAATCAAGGCTCTCGTCTGCAACTACTTACCTCTGTCCTCACCTCTATGCCAATATATTTTTTGTGCAGCCTTAGTATCCCACCAGGGATCATCAAGCATCTTGACAGAATCTTCAGGCAATGTCTTTGGAGGGGCAACAGTGATGCTCCAAAACAGTCACTAGCTGCATGGGAGCTAGTTTGCAGGCCAAAAGACAAAGGAGGTTTAGGAGTTTTAAACGTGAACATCCAGAACAAAGGGTTACTCATCAAGCATCTTCACAAGTTCTATAACAAGGTTGATATTCCCTGGGTAACCCTGATTTGGAGCAGCTACTATGATCATGGTGTTCCACATGCAACAACTGAAGCTGGATCTTTCTGGTGGAAGGATGTTTTGAAGCTACAGGAGGCTTATATTCCTATTGCCTCGGTTCACATCAACATGGGTGACTCTGCTCTGTTCTGGACTGACTCTTGGCACATTGGGGGCTCTGCTAGATCTCTATGTTGGAGATTGCCAAGGTTGTTCTCCTTTGTCAATAATGATAAGATCTCCGTGCAGGAATTCCTTCAATCCCAGGATCTCTTCTCCATGTTTTATTTGCCAATTTCTCATGAAGTTGCTGATGAGTTACACATACTGGAAGGTTGGATCATGCATTTGGAAAGAGACCCTGTTATACATGGTGTTTGGATGTGGCCTGGTAAATCAAAGGAATACACTGCCAAGAGCTTCTGCACGATCATGCACTCACATCTACCAACCATACAACCTTGCAAATGGTTGTGGAAGAGTCGGTGCACCATGAAGATCAAGGTTTTTGGGTGGCTGCTTTTCTTTGACAGACTAAACACCAAGGACATGTTGGTTTGAAGGCACTGGCGCTCTAACCAAGATGAAAATATTTGTCTCATTTGCAGTGAGCTGGTGTATGAAGATAGAATGCACCTGTTTTTTAACTGCACCTTCAGCTGTAGAGTCTGGAATTACCTGGGCATTGATTGGTTTGGAGGCTCTGATATTCTGCAATGTATCATGCATGCTAGGTCCAGCTTTAGGCACCCTTTCTTCTTTGAGGTCATGCTAACTGCTTCTTGGAATATTTGGATTTTGAGAAATGGCAGAACCTTCAGAGCTGAGAGAGCCACTTTCAGTGCTTGGAAGTGTAAATTCATCCATGATATCTCATTACTAGCTCATAGGGTGAAGGATTGTATCAAACCAAAACTCTTGGCTTGGGTTGATTCTTTGTTGTAAAGGAGGTAGGGATGTTTAGCCATAGGTAGTCTTTCTTCCTTTTTCCTTGTATAGTTTCTGTTTCTGTTTGTACAGTTCCGTTTATTTTAATAAAGGACTGTGGGGCTTTGCCTCACAGTATATATTCACAAAAAATAACAAGTGAATAATTCATAGGCATTTCTTGACGTCTACCGATATTACCAATTCTTTGACATTCATCACAAGATAAGACAAATTTACGAGCATCCTTGAAGAGAGTAGGCCAATAAAAACTAGATTGCAATACCTTATGTGTAGTTCTATCTCCAGCATGGTGTCCTCCATAAGCTTCGGAGTGGCACTTGTGTAGGATCTATTCATGTTCATGCTCAGGTACACAACATCTAATAATACCATCTACTCCTTCTTTATAAAGGTGTGGGTCATCCCAGAAGTAATGTCTCAAATCATAGAATTAATTTTTCTTTTCCTGGTATGTGAAACTAGGCGGTATAAACTTAGCAACAGTGTAATTAGCATAATCAGCATACCAAGGAGGAGTACGAGAAGCATTTATGACAGCTAATTGTTCATCAGGAAAGCTATCATCAATAGGTTGTGGGTCAGCAAGAATATTCTCTAGCATAGACAAGTTGTCTACAACGGGGTTCTCAGCTCCCTTTCTATCAATAATATGCAAATCAAATTCTTGCAGCAAGAGAACCCATCGAATAAGTCTAGGTTTAGCATCTTTCTTTTCCATAAGGTATTTGATAGCAGCATGATCAGTGTGAATAGTTACTTTATAATCAATAATTTAAGGCCTAAACTTATCACATGCAAATACAACTGCTAAAAATTCTTTCTCAGTATTAGCATAATTTCTCTGGGCATTGTCTAGAGTTTTACTAGTATATTGGATAACATTCAATTTCTTATCAACTCTTTGTCCTAGAACAGCACCTACAGCATAATCACTAGCATCGCACATAATCTCAAAGGGTAAATTCCAGTCAGGAGGCTGGACAGTAGGTGCAGAGATTAATGCTTTCTTAAGTATTTCAAATGCTTCTAAACAATCATCATCAAAGACAAAAGGAACATCTTTTTGTAAGAGATTAGTCAGAGGCCTGGAGATTTTGGAGAAGTCTTTAATGAACCTCCTATAAAACCCGGCATGACCAAGGAAACTTCGTATACCTTTGATGTCCTTGGGACACGGCATCCTTTCAATAGCATCAACTTTAGCTTTGTCAACTTCAATACCTCTTTCAGAAATTTTATGTCCCAAGACAATGCCTTCATTAACCATAAAGTGGCACTTCTCCCAATTCAAGACAAGATTAGTGTCTTCACATCTCTGCAAAACTCGATCAAGGTTGCTCAAGCAATCATCAAAAGAAGTTCTGTAAACGGAAAAATTATCCATGAAAACCTCAACAATCTTTTCACAAAAATGAGAGAATATGGCCATCATGCATCTTTGAAAGGTAGCAGGTGCATTACATAAACCAAAAGGCATACGTCTATAAGAAAAGGTACCGAAAGGACAAGTAAAAGTGGTCTTTTCTTGATCCCCTTTTGACACAGGTATTTGAAAGAAACCATAATAACCATCTAGAAAGCAAAAATGAGTATGTTTGGATAACCTTTCTAGCATTTGATCAATAAAAGGCAAAGGGTAATGATCTTTCTTAGTAGCTTTATTTAATTTACAGAAATCAATTGCCATCTTATAACCTGTAACAATTCTTTGCGGGATCAATTCATCTTTATTGTTAGGAACAACAGTCATACCTCCCTTCTTAGGGACACAATGGACAAGACTTACCCACTGGCTATCGGCAACTGGATAGATTATACCTGCCTCAAGAAGCTTTAGTATTTCCTTCCTTACCACTTCTTTCATCTTAGGATTTAACCGTCATTGATGATCGATAACCGGTTTCGCGTCCTCTT
This sequence comes from Secale cereale, assembly GCA_902687465.1. Classification (NCBI taxonomy): domain Eukaryota; kingdom Viridiplantae; phylum Streptophyta; class Magnoliopsida; order Poales; family Poaceae; genus Secale; species Secale cereale. Next base: position 647,854,479 of record LR738715.1, read on the forward strand.
CCAATTTTATCTTGTGTTGGCATAAAGTGGGACTAATGCCCTTAAGATCATCCAGAGTATATCCGATAGCAGCACGGTGCTTCATTAGAGTTTTCAATAGTTTCTCTTCTTCCTGCTCTGAAAGGTTAGCACTGATAATAACAAGATATATCTTCTTTTCGTCGAGATAAACATACTTAAGATTATCAGGTAATGGTTTAAGTTCAAACACGGGATCACCCTTGGGTGGAGGAGGATCCCCTAGAATTTCATCAGGCAAGTTGTTTTTCAATACGGGTCCATGCTTAAAGATTATTTCATGTATTTCCCTTCTCTCATTCATATACATATCATTTTCATGGTCTAGCAGATATTGTTCTAAAGGATCGTTAGGAGGCACAACAATAGAAGCAAGACCAATAATTTCATCCTTACTAGGTAATTCTTTATCATGGGGTTGTCTACGAAATTTAGCAAAGTTAAAATCATGATACATATCCCCTAAACCAACAGTAACAATATCTTTTACGCAGTCTATCTTAGCATTGACAGTATTCAAGAAGGGTCTACCAAATATAATGGGACAAAAATCATCTTGTGGGGAACTAAGAATAAGAAAATCAGCAGGGTATTTAACCTTCCCACACAATACTTCAACATCTCTAACAATTCCAACTGGTGAAATAGTGTCTCTATTGGCAAGCTTAGTAGTAACATAATACCTTCTAACTTAGCAGGTGCAATATCATGCATAATTTCTTTATATAAGGAATGAGGGATTATACTTGCACTAGCACCTACGTCACATAAACCATGATAGCAATGATCTCCTATTTTAACAGAAATAACAGGCATGCCTACAACAGGTCTATGTTTATTACTAGTATCGGGTTGGCTATTCTAGCAGCTTCCTCTTGGAGGTAAATAACATGTCCATCTAAATTTTCAACCAAGAGATCTTTAACCATAGCAACAGTAGGTTCAACTTTAATTTGCTCAGAGGGTGTAGGTGTTCTAGTATTACTCTTACGAACCACAGTTGAAGCTTTAGCTGTTGGAAATATGCCCTAGAGGCAATAATAAATTGGTTATTATTATATTTCCTTGTTCACGATAATCGTTTATTATCCATGCTAGAATTGTATTGAAAGGAAACTCAGATACATGTGTGGATACATAGACAAATACCATGTCCCTAGTAAGCCTTTAGACGACTAGCTCGTTGATCAATAGATGGTTACGGTTTCCTAACCATGGACATTGGATGTCGTTGATAACGGGATCACATCATTAGGAGAATGATGTGATGGACAAGACCCAATCATAAGCCTAGCACAGATCGTGTAGTTCGTATGCTAAAGCTTTTCTATATGTCAAGTATCTTTTCCTTAGACCATGAGATTGTGCAACTCCCGGATACCGTAGGAATGCTTTGGGTGTACCAAATGTCACAACGTAACTGGGTGGCTATAAAGGTGCATTACAGGTATCTCTGAAAGTGTCTGTTGGGTTGGCACGAATCGAGACTGGGATTTGTCACACCGTATGACGGAGAGGTATCTCTGGGACCACTCGGTAGGACATCATCATAATGTGCATAATATGTGATCAAGGAGTTGATCACGGGATGATGTGTTACGGAACGAGTAAAGAGACTTGCCGGTAACGAGATTGAGCAAGGTATCAGTATACCGACGATCGAATCTCGGGCAAGTGTTATACCGATAGACAAAGGGAATCGTATACGGGATTGATTGAATCCTTGACATTGTGGTTCATCCGATGATATCATCGTGGAACATGTGGGAGCCAACATGGGTATCCAGATCCCGCTGTTGGTTATTGGCCGGAGATTTGTCTCGGTCATGTCTACATGGTTCCCGAGCCCGTAGGGTCTACACACTTAAGGTTCGATGACGCTAGGGTTATAGGGAAAGTATGTACGCGGTTACCGAATGTTGTTCGGAGTCCCGGATGAGATCCCGGACGTCACGAGGAGTTCCGTAATGGTCCGGAGGTAAATCATATATGGGAAGTCCCGTTTTGGTCACCGGAAAAGTTTCGGGCACTATCGGTAGCGTACCGGGACCACCGGGAGGGTCCCGGGGGTCCACCGGGTGGGGCCACCAGCCCCGGAGGCATACGTGGGCCAAGTGTGGGAGGGGACCAGCCCCAGGTGGGCTGGTGCGCCCCCCACCAAGGCCCAGGGCGCCTCCAAGAGGGGAGGGGGCAAACCCTAGGGCAGATGGGCCCTAGGGCCCAATCTGGTGCGCCCCCTCTCCCTCTCCCCCTCTGGCCGCCACCCCTAGATGGGATCTAGGGTGGCCGCACCCCTAGGGGTGGGAAACCCTAAAGGGGGCGCAGCCCCCCCCCTTCCCCCTATATATATGAGAGTTTTGGGGCTGCCCACAACACGTTTTGACCTCTGTCGCATAGCGCAGCCCTACCTCTCTCCCTCCTCATCTCTTGCAGCGCTTGGCGAAGCCCTGCTGGAGTCCCGCGCTCCTCCACCACCACCACGCCGTCGTGCTGCTGTTGGATGGAGTCTTCCCCAACCTCTCCCTCTCTCCTTGCTGGATCAAGGCGTGGGAGACGTCATCGGGCTGCACGTGTGTTGAACGCGGAGGCGCCGTTGTTCGGCGCTTAGATCGGAATCAACCGCGATCTGAATCGCAGCGAGTACGACTCCTTCATCCGCTTTCTTGTAACGCTTCCGCATCGCGATCTACAAGGGTATGTAGATCCACTCTCCTTTATGCTCATTGCTAGATTACTCCATAGATAGATCTTGGTGACGCGTAGGAAAATTTTTGGTTTTCTGCTACGATCCCCAACAGTGGCATCATGAGCTAGGTCTATGCGTAGTATCTTGCACGAGTAGAACACAAAGTAGTTGTGGGCGTAGATCATGTCAATTCTCTTGCCGTTACTAGTCTTATCTTGATTCGGCGGCATCGTGGGATGAAGCGGCCCGGACCGACCTTACACGTACTCTTACGTGAGACAGGTTCCACCGACTGACATGCACTAGTTGCATAAGGTGGCTAGCGGGTGTCTGTCTCTCCCACTTTAGTCGGATCGGATTCGATGAAAAGGGTCCTTATGAAGGGTAAATAGAAATTGGCATATCACGTTGTGGTTTTGGCGTAGGTAAGAAACGTTCTTGCTAGAAACCTATTGCAGCCACGTAAAAACTTGCAACAACAATTAGAGGACGTCTAACTTGTTCTTGCAGCATGTGCCGTGTGATGTGATATGGCCAAAAGGATGTGATGAATGATATATATGTGATGTATGAGATTGATCATGTTCTTGTAATAGGAATCACGACTTGCATGTCGATGAGAATGACAACCGGCAGGAGCCATAGGAGTTGTCTTATTTATTTTATGACCTGCGTGTCACTGAATAACGCCATGTAATTACTTTACTTTATTGCTAAACGTTAGCCATAGTAGTAGAAGTAATGTTTGGCGAGACGACTTCATGGAGACACGATGATGGAGATCATGGTGTCATGCCGGTGACAATGATGATCATGGAGCCCCGAAGATGAAGATCAAAAGGAGCAAAATGATATTGGCCATATCATGTCACTATTTGATTGCATGTGATGTTTATCATGTTTTTCATCTTATTTTCTTAGAACGACGGTAGTGAATAAGATGATCTCTCACTAAAATTTCAAGAATTGTGTTTCCCCTAACTGTGCACCGTTGCTAAGGTTCGTTGTTCTGAAGCACCACGTGATGATCGGGTGTGATAGGTTCTAACGTTCGCATACAACGGGTGTAAGCCAGATTTACACACGCAATACACTTAGGGTTGACTTGACGAGCCTAGCATGTACAGACATGGCCTCGGAACACGGAAGACCGAAAGGTCGAACATGAGTCATATAGAAGATACGATCAACATGAAGATGTTCACCGTTGATGACTAGTCCGTCTCACGTGATGATCGGACACGGCCTAGTCGATTCGGATCATGTATCACTTAGATGACTAGAGAGATGTCTATCTGAGTGGGAGTTCATTAGATGAACTTCATTGTCATGAACAATAGTCTAAGTTGTCTTCGCAAATTATGTTGTAGACCAATAACTGCGTTGTAGCTCCCTGTTTAATACGATCCTAGAGAAAGACTAAGTTGAAAGATATTGTAAGCAAGGATGCGGACTGGGTCCGTAGTCCGAGGAGTGTCCTCACTGCTGCACAGAAAGCTTACGTCTTTGATGCACCGCTCGATGTGCAAACCCCTACAACGTTGTCTGTGGATGTTGTGAACACCTGAGAGACACGTCCTGATGACTACTTGATAGTTTAGTACACCATACTTTACGGCTTAGAATCGGGATTCCAATGACGTTTTGAACGTCATAGAACATATGAGATGTTCTAAGAGCTGAAATTGGGATTTCAGGCTCATGCCCGTGTTGAGAGGTATGAGACCTCTGACAAGTTCTTTTGCCAAAAAGATGGAGGAGAATAGCTCAGGTAGTGAGCATGTGCTCAGAATGTCTGGGTGCTAAAACCACTTGAACCAAGTGGGAGTTAATCTTCCAGGTGAGATAGTGGTTGACAGAATTCTCTGGACACTATCACCAAGCTACTAGAACTTCGTGATGAACTATGACATGCAAAGGATGGAGATGATCCCGGAGCTATTAGCGGTTCTTAAGACCGCGAAAGTAGAAATCAAGAAGGAGCATCAAGTGTTGATGGTTTAACAAGATCACTGGTTTCAAAAAGGGGCAAGGGCTAGAAGGGAAACTTCATGAATGGCAAACCAGTTGTCGCTCTAATGAAGGAACCCAATGGTTGAACCCAAACCTCGAGACTAAGTGCTTCTATTGTAAGGGGAACGGTCACATGGTAGCGGAACTACCCCAAATACATGGTAGATAAGAATAGCTGGAAACTTCAACAAAGTATATTTGATATACGTATTATTGATGTGTACCTCACTAGTACTCCTTGTAGCACCTGGGTATTGGATACCGGTTCAGTTGCTATTATTAGTGACTTGAAGCAAAAGCTACGGACTGAACGGAGACTAGCTAAGGGTGAGGTAATGATGTGTTGGAAGTGTTTCCAAGGATGATAAGATCACCATCGCACGCTCCCTCTATTTTCGGGATTAGTGTTGAACCTAGATGAATGTTATCAGGTGTCTACGTTGAGCATGAATATGATTAGATCATGTTCATTGCAATACGGTTATTCATTTAAGTTAGAGAATAATGGTTATTCTGTTTACATGAATAATACCTTTATGGTCATGCACCCAATGGTTTATTGAATCTCGATCATAGTAATACACATGATGATAACATTAATGCCAAAAGATGTAGAGTTAATAATGATAGTACCACTTTCTTGTGGCACTGCCGCTTAGGTCATTTTGGCATAAAATGCATGAAGAAACTCCATGCTGATGGACGTTTGGAGTCACTTGATTTTGAATCGCTTGACACATGCGAGCCATGCCTCATGGGCAGGATGACTGAGATCCCGTTTTCAGGTACAATGAAACGGGCAAGTGACTTGTTGGAAATCATACATACTGATGTATGTGATCCAATGAGAATTAAGGCGTGTGGTGGATATCGTTATTTTCTCATCTTCACTGACGATTTGAGTAAATATGGTATATTTACTTAATGAAGCAAAAGTCTGAAACGTTTGAAAGGTTCAAACAATTTCAGAGTGAAGATTAAGAATCATCATAACAAGAAGATCATGTTCCTACGATCTGATCAAGGGGATATTATCTGAATTATGAGTTTGGCAATCACTTAAGACATTGTGGAATTGTTTCGCAGTTGAAGCCCCCTGGAACACCACAGCGTAATGGGGTGTCCGGACATCGTAATCGAACCTTATGAGATATGGTGCGATCTATGATGTATCTTACCGATCTACCGCTGTTATTTTGAGGTTATGCATTAGAGACAGCTGCATTCACTTTAGATAGGGCACCATCTAAGTCCGTTGAGACGACGTCGTATGGTTTGGCAAGAAACTGTAGTTGTCGTTTCTCAATGTTTGGGGCTGCGAGGCTTATGGCTTCAGCCGGGAAAAGCTCGAACCCAAAGCGGACAAAACATCTTCATAGGATACCCAAAGGTAACAGTTGGGTATCCCTTCTATCTCAGATCCAAGGACAAAAATGTTTGTCGCTAAGAATGGGTCCTTTCTCGAGAAGGAGTTTCTCTCGAAAGAATTGAGTGGGAGGAAGATAGAACTTGATGAGTTTGTCGAACCCTCACTTCAACCGGAAAGTAGTGCAACACAGAAAGATGTTTCTGTGGAACCTACGACAGTTGAAGAGGAAACTAATGATAGTGATCATGAAGCTCCAGATCAAGTTGGTATCGAACCTCGTAGGTCGACAAGGATATGTACTACTCGTGAGTGGTACGGTGATCCTGTCTTAGAGGTCATGTTGTTGGACAACGATGAACCTACGAACTATGGAGAAGCGATGGTGGGCCCATATTCCGACAGATGGTTAGAAGCCGAGAAATCCGAGATAGGATCCATGTATCAAAACAAAGTATGGACTTTGGTGGACTTGCCCGATGATTGGCAAGCCATTGAGATAACTGGATCTTTAAGAAGAATACGGACGTGGACGGTAATGTCACCGTCTATGAAGCTCGACTTGTGGCGAAGAGTTTTCCACAAGTTCAAGGAGTTGACTACGATGAGATTTTCTCACCCGTAGCGATGCTTAAGTCCGTCGGAATCATGTTAGCATTAGCTGCATTTATGAAATCTGACAGATGGATGACAAAACAAGTTTCCTTACCAGTTTTCGTAAGGAAAGGTTGTATGTGATGCAATCAGAAAGGTCTTGTCGATCCTAAGGATGCTAAAAGGTATGCTAGCTCCAGCGATCCTTCCATGGACTAGAGCAAGCATCTCGGAGTCGGAATATACACTTTGATGGAGTGATCAAAGTTTTTGGGTATACAAAGTTTGTTAGAAACTTGTATTTGCAATAAAGTGAGTGGGAGCATCACAACATTTCTGATAAGTATATGTGAATGACATATTGTTGATCCGAAATGATGTAGAATTTCTGGAAAGCATAAAGGGTTATTTGAAATGAGTTTTTCAAAGGAAGACCTGGATAAAGCTGCTTACATATTGAGCATCAAGATCTATACAGATAGATCAAGACGCCTAATGATACTTTCAAAAGAACACACACCTTTGACATGATTTTAAAGGAGTTCAAAATAGATCAGTCAAAGAAGGAGTTCTTACCTGAGTTATAAGGTGTGAAGTTGAGTGAGACTCAAAGCTTGACCACGGCAGAAGAAAGAGGAAGGACGAAGGTCGTCCCCTATGCTTTTGTCATAGGCTCTATACGGTATGCCATGATGAGTACCGCACCTGATGTGTGCCTTGCGACATGTCTGGCAAGAGGGTACAAAGGTGATCCAGGAGTGGATCACTAGATAGTGGTCAAAATTATCCTTAGAGGAATAAGGAAATGTTTCTCGGTTATTGTCGTGGAATTAACACGGCAGATGTCCGGTTTAGCGGACTTGATGATGGAACCATCGCACGGGTTAGCTTGAAAGGGTTCATGGCACACAATGGACGCAAAAGGATTTATACTAGTTCGGCCCCTTCGAGAAGGTAAAAGCCTACGTCTAGTTGGTTTGGTATTGCTTGGTCGTCGGTTTACAGGGAGCGGACTCGCTTGCCTGCGTCTCGACGGATTGATTGTTGCTTGTCCCTGAACCGGTACCGGGTCGTCCCTTTATATAGAGGTGACGCCTGGTCCGGTTTACGGAGTCCCGAGGCCGGCTCATAATCGTGTCCGCCTCGGTCTCTGCCCTTTCTTTCTTATCTCTCAAGTTACATCTCTTTGGCGGATTACAAACCGTATTTCTATACATGGGCCTTGAAATCTCATGGGCCGTAATCTCTACTGAAATGGTAAAACCAAGTACGATATAAGTAAGCCGGTTTACAATATCCGGTTTATACCTACTAACTATATCCCTGACATTAGGCCCCAGAATGATTTGAACTTGTTCATATCAGTCTCCGTCGTCTCCTGCAATTTTCTTCTGTCTTCATCCTTTGTAAACCGGCCATGACATCATCTCTGGAAACCACCATGACATCACTTCCGCATTTAACGCTGTGAGCTGTACTGTAGTTTGTTTTTAATGGTTATCCCGAGAATCGAGGTGTTTAAAGGATCTTTATCCGATTTTTCTCCCTTGATTACCGCACCTGTCGCTTCGCATCTGCCTCTCTGCCTATAAATAATACCGCCCCCTTTCATTCTTCCTTCTCGCGTCTTCTTCCTCCTTCCGCTTCCTGACCCGCAAGAACTCCATTAGAGCCCGAGCTCGGAGCGCCGCCATCATCTCGTCGGATCAAGAGCTCCCAGGCCGCTGTATCAACCTGATTTGTCCAGAGAAACTCCGTTGCTGCCCTCCATTTTTCAGGTATGTTTTTCTTTCCTTGTTTTCGATCTGCATCTGCCCGTGCTCCTCCTAGTCCTTCCACCATTAGGGCTCCTAGCAAAGCTTTCCTTCTGTTCTTGTAGATTCATTCCTCCTGTAGGATCCGTAACTTTTAGGCCTGGCCAATAAACCTTCCGCTCACTACTAGCCTTAGATCTTGTCTTTTATAATGCTACAATTTTATCTGTTCCGCCATTAGAACTTCCTCCATTAGAACTCCGCCATCAGAACCTTTAGCACCAGTCCCGCGGATTTAACTTTTGCGCCTTGCCCTTTAGATCTTGCTATTTTATTTCTGCGGTTGCCTGCCTTAGGTCTCGTTTTTTATGCACATCCTGTAAACTCGTCTGCTCCGAATTGGACCTCTGTAGATTTTCCCGTGTAATTTTCGTTTCTTTTATCTCAGTATGCTCAGATCTATTCCTCCTTAGCAATGCGTTGGAAACCTGTTTTTCTCTTTGATAGATCCGCTAAGTATGTTCCGGTTTAAATTGTCGTGCCATAAACCGGAAATAACATAAACTGATGCAACGATTTAAACTGTTCCTCTTCAACTGCCATTTAAACCGGAAATGATAAACTTCGTTTCACAATTGCCGGTTTAATCTTGCCAAATAATTCTCCGTTTCAATCATTGTATATCATGAATAGATCCCCGATCATTGTATGTCCATAATCCGTCTTTGTACTTTCTCTTCTTCAGCACTTTGTTCAAATGGCTAAACAGTATGTTTCGTGCGATTGGGTCCGTTCTGTCGTGACTGAGGAAGATTTAGTCAAGCTGTCGAGCATTGGTACCTTAGGTCCTCGGGCTGAACTAAAATGGCGTGCTCCGGGTAACGAGTGCCCTCCTACTCCTAGATCCGGGGAAGTTATCGTATTTCTGGACCATATCTCCAGAGGCTTCTCTCCTCCCGGTTCAAGATTCTTCCGGGATGTTCTTGCCACCTTCCAGCTGCACCCACAGGACATCGGACCAAATTCTGTTTCCAACATTTGCGATTTCCAAGTATTTTCTGAAGTATATCTGCAAGAGGAGCCTTCAGTTGATTTATTCCGGGATTTCTTCCATGCAAACCGGCGCACTGAGTTCACCAGCGGGCCTCACCAAGAGCTTGGCGGAATTAGCATTCAGAAAAGGAGGGATGTAGTTTTTCCTCATGCCTCCTTACACACTCACCCTAAGGACTGGAACAAGTCCTGGTTTTATTGTGTAGACACATCTCCTGAAGGTGAAAATCCTTTGCCGGGTTATCATGAAACTCGTATCCCGGCAAATCACCCCTTACCACAACGGTTAAGTGCTGCTGAACGGATCCCGTTTTCACCACAGCTCTCCAAGCTGAGAGCTTTCATGGCCAATGGCCTGATCGGTACTGATTTCCTTCGCTGCTGGCTATCTTGGAGCATCCTTCCCTTAAGCCGGCGCCCTGAGTTGATGTGTAATTACTTCGGTAAATCGGATGATCCTCAGAGGTTTTCTAAGGAGAAGCTTTCTGAATCGGAAGTAATTGAGTCAGCCAAGAAGATTGTCAATCCTGCTTTAACGGATTGCTCTAAAGTTGGCTTGGCCCCATACTTCAAGAAGAATAAGCTGCCTGAAGTAAGTTTGTCGTTAACTTGTACTTTATAAACCGTCCTCTTTGATCCGTCTTTCAATTGCCTTTACTTTTTCCATTCAGGCTGAAGACCCCTTCTGGAGGAGAAAACCTCAGGAAAAAACTGTAAAGCAAGCTCGCCGGAAAACTCCTGCAAACAAGAAAAGGAAAGCAGCCGTTGATGCCGGTTCTCCTTCTGAGGATGATGATCCGGACTCCGAGGTATGCCTTGCTCCGGTTTATGTTTTGCTTTTATGTATTTGTTAACATATCTAATGATACCCTTTCACAGGATCCACTTGAAGGTGATAACCCGGCTGAGATTGAGGTAACCCTTATTTCTTCTGATTCAGAACCTCCTCCTCAAAAGAGCCGTCGGACTGTTAGAAAATATCAATTTTCTCATCCTTATGCTAAGTTGGATCCTAATTTTACTTTGAAGAAGCAACAGCACGAAGCTTTGCGCCGGACCACTCGCCATAGTGGCTTGGCAGTAGAATCCCCTGGAATCTCATTAACTCCGGTTCGAAAGCGCCGCGCTGAGGTGATACTCTCTCCGACCCTTCTTCATCCCAAGGCCGGTCTTATCCGAAAACCACTTAAACCGACTGATCCTGATTATCAGGAAACTCCACTGTCTTCTTCTGGCGAATCAACCGCTACACAGCTTCCTCCTTTGAAGACCGTCCCGGGGTAATTCTCTTTACTTCTTCCGGTTTATGATACCCCCTTCCTTTATAATGCTAACGTATTTTTGCTTGTTTTTCCAGCAAACCGAAACCTAGCAAAAGAGCCAAGGCGAAAAAACCTGTTGCTGATCCTTCTACTGATGAACCGGTGATTGATCCGTCTACCGCCGTTCCTCCTGAAGGTACTCCTGCCGCTCCGGTTGACGAACCCGCTCTTGAAACACCTGCTGCTGAAGATGTCCAAGACCCACCAAGTCCGGCCCGGGTTAACTCTCCTCAAGTTAACCCGGCGTCTCCTGATCCGGCTCAAGCTGAAGTTACTCCTCCTAATGCCCCCACTTCCCCAGATGTCGTGGTTACTGGCACTGCCTATGTTGCGCCAGCCGAACCCACCGTTTTAGCGAAACATACGGCTAAAGCGGAAAAGATGACTCAGGAAAAGGGGAAGTGGAGCGCTGATATATCCAATCTTTCAAGTATGAGTGCTCAAGATATCTATTCCGGATATTTGAGCCGGCTCCACAGCAGCCGGGATTATGAAGCCAGCCTAGTAAACCTGATGAGAGAAAAATATGAAGTAAGTTTTCCTCTTCTGACTTTGCCTTTTTCAACGCCTCTTTATCTTATAACAGCCCCCAAGTTCCGGTTTAACTTCTTCATTGAAGGTAATCCGGAACTTTGTGGTTTTGAACTGCTGATCCGTACATTAGCCCCCAAGTATCAGGTAGATAACTTGGTTATGTAGTTGATACTTAAAATTGTCTCTGATGCATTGCTTCAACTGCCATTAGCCCCCAAGTGTCAAGTATACAACTTGGTTGTGTGCTTGAGACTTGCATTTTCAAATTGTCTTTGATGTATTACTTCAACTGCCATTAGCCCCCAAGTGTCAAGTAGACAACTTGGTTGTGTGCTTGAGACTTGTAATTTCTAACCTTACTTTTGAACTTTTTGTCTTCAGGCTGAGCTGAACCGGAATGCTTTGGAAATCAGTGAACTTCGAAGCCGGCTTATAGAAACTGAGTCAGCCGCTTCAAAGGTTAAAAAGGAACTCCAAGTGAGTTTAAAGACTGCTGAAGACTTGAAGAGGTTCTTTGACGAGGAGCGGACGACGTTTGAAGTCCAGAAAAAAGATCTGGAGAAACGTGTTCAGGATGCCGAAGGAGCACTTAACCCGGTTACCGAAGAATTGACTGGGTTAAAGCGCCAACTTGAGTTGATGACTTCTGCTATCTTTGGTAAGCATGGCCTGAACTTCTGTCTTTTATCTTTGCAACCTGTGATCTACGCCGGTTTAATTTTCATTTGTTGTATGTAGGCCGCCGTGTCTCCCATCTTGGGGATGATGTTCGGAAGAAGCTGAAGGCCTGCTATACCTTGGTTGAACAATTATACTCTGGAGCACAAAGGATTATTAGTGCTACTTCCTTTGGTAAACCGGCTCCTTCAACCATCAAGGATACTTTGAACAGTTTGTCCATTCTGCCAACTCGTCTTGAAGAGGTGAAGAAATCGGCTGCTCGAGGAGGTGCTCTTCTGGCCCTTACGAGGGCTAAAGCTTGGGTCCCGGATATTGATCCGGCAGAAGTGTTGACCGGATTTCCTGATACCAAGGAGGACGGTTCAGCATTTGATGAGAAGGATCTGTACGCTCTGACAAAGGAAATGCGTCCCCTCGCTAGCAAGATTGCGGTGGAATCTGACTTGTCTCGATACCATCCAGCATATAACCTGCAGAACGAGCGGGTGGATCGACCGGTTTACGATATTGTAAACTTAACTCCGCCGGTTCGTCCTCACACTTTTGCTCCTGATATTGATCCTGCTGAGCTGATCAACGATGAAGTATATTTCCGTGCCTTGGCCAAGATTGATTGGCGTGCACCAGATTTCCCGCCGCTTCACGAGGAGGAAGATGTTCCGGAACAAGACGGTGGCCAATCATCCCGGCAAGGAGAAGCACAATCTTGAATGCTACTGTTGTAATCATGATTGTTATTCCGTAAACAATGCTTCCAACTATTTGGCTTGTCATGCCTTGTAATAAGTTTAGCTGAAACTTAAAGCGTTGTGACCTGATATTGGCCTTTATGAAGTATTCGCTCGTTGACTTGTTGATTTATACGGATGCCTTGCTCTGTTCATAAAAAAGATCAACAACATGTCCTAGTGGCTTACCACCGGACGGATTAACTTGTTCTTTTGATATATCTAAGAAGCATATCTTAAAAATAACTGTGATACCTGAACTGTATATAACCATAAGACCTTAAACCGGTCAGGATGTTAAGATTACCTTACTCAGTCTTCATCAACTCTAATAAACCCTTGAAACTCTTCGGTTCATCTTGTCGATAAATCTTTCTCTTCTCGGTTCAGAAATTTGTAACTTGTATCTGATCGTGTGCTGCCAACTGTCAGCTCATCATGAAGTCAAGCCGGGTTAAGATGAACGTCGGTTTAACTCTCGCTGGTATTCATGACCCAGACTTGTAACACTAGATAGGCGGTCAACTTCTGGAGCTGTTCCCCTTGGTTAAAAAGGTTATGAAACACAAAAAACATCAAGAAACACACAATTCTTGTAAATCAAACTATGTAATCGAGGCTTTTTCAAAGAGCTGCCAGGCTCAAAACAAGGTTTAGCCAATCATGGGGACGTGGGCAAACCGGACTGTCCCCAGGGGCCGGGTCATCATTTGAACGTGGGCGTACCAACTGTTCAGGGAACCCAAATAATCCTAACATAGCCAATCATGGGGATGTGGGCGAACCCGACTGTCCCCAGGGGCCGGGTCATCATTTGAACGTGGGCGTACCAACTGTTCAGGGAGCCCAAATAATCCTAACATAGCCAATCATGGGGATGTGGGCGAACCCGACTGTCCCCAGGGGCTTCTGACGTTCCTCCTGACCCTGCAGGTTTTTCCTTTTTCTTTTTATGGGGTTTTTCTCTTCCTGAACCGGACATAATCTCTTGTTCCCGTGAGTTCTACCGCTCCTTCACACACCCTGCAAAGATTAGTTTCTAAAAACCAGCCAACATTGAAATATGATTCTTTGATAACAAACTGACATGGATATTTGCCGCAAAATTTATGTATGTGGAAAAAAAAAACTGAGCCCCCGGTTTACCGAGGGTGCCGGTTTATTCATTATTCATAATATATACATAGGATACATGGAAGCCTATGGCTCAAGTGTAATATGGCCGTAGATGAGCAATGTTCCACGGCCTTTTCATCTCCTTTTCTGATGTCCGTGAATCTTTGTGCTCTCGAATGTCCACCAAATAATATGACCCGTTGTGTAAATTTTTGCTGATCACAAAGGGCCCTTCCCATGGCGGGGATAGCTTGTGCATATCTGTTTGATCTTGGATAAGCCGGAGTACCAAGTCACCCTCCTGGAATGTCCTGGTTCTGATCCGGCGGCTGTGGTATCTGCGCAGATCTTGCTGATAAATCGCCGACCGTGCTGCAGCTATGTCACGCTCTTCATCCAACCGATCCAAACCGTCTTGTCTTGACTCCTCATTGATGGCTTCTACATAGGCCGCTACCCTTGGTGAATCATGGCGTATGTCACTTGGAAGAACTGCTTCTGCGCCGTAAACCATGAAGAAAGGTGTATAACCTGTAGACCGGTTGGGTGTAGTGTTAATGCTCCAAAGGACAGACGGTAATTCTTCAACCCAACATCCTGGGGTTCTCTGCAAAGGTGTCATAAGCCGGGGCTTGATTCCTCGCAAAATCTCTTGATTTGCCCTTTCTGCTTGACCATTGGATTGGGGGTGAGCCACAGAAGATACGTCCAAACGAATATGCTCTCGTCGACAGAATTCTTCCATCTCACCCTGAGATAAATTGGTGCCATTATCTGTGATGATGCTGTGTGGAAAACCAAACCGGAATATTACTTTTTTGATGAACTTAACTGCTGTTGCCGCATCACACTTGCTTATAGGCTCCGCTTCAATCCACTTCGTAAATTTGTCTACTGCTACTAGTAGATGAGTCTTCTGATCTTGGGATCTCTTGAAAGGACCAACCATGTCAAGCCCCCAAGTTGCAAAAGGCCAAGTTATTGGTATCATCCGGAGTTCTTGTGCCGGAACAAGGGCACGTCTTGAGAACTTCTGACAAGCGTCACACTTGCGGACCAGGTCTGCCGCATCTGCATGTGCGTTTAACCAATAAAAGCCATGTCGGAAAGCTTTAGCCACTAAAGATTTTGATCCGGCATGATGACCACAATCCCCTTCATGAATCTCCCTTAGAATCTCACAACCTTCCTCAGCTGAAACACACCGTTGAAATACTCCAGAGGTGCTACGATGGTGCAGCTCCCCGTTGGCAATTGTCATAGATTTGGAACGCCGGATGACCTGTCGGGCTTCATCTTCGTCCTCTGGTAACTCTCCCCGGCTTAAATATGCCAAGTAGGGTAACGTCCAATCTGGAATAACATGGGTTGCTGCAACCAACTGTGCCTCTGGATCCGGAACGGCTAGGTCGTCCTCTGAAGGTACTTGAACCGAAGGATTGTGCAATTCATCCAAAAAGGTGCTAGGTGGTACCGGTTTACATTGCGATCCTAGCCGACTTAAAGCGTCGGCTGCTTCGTTCTTCCGCCGGTCTATATGCTCCACCTGATATCCTTTGAAATGTCCTGCGACCGCTTCAACCTCTCGTCGATAAGCCGCCATCAGGGGATCCCTTGAATCCCACTTGCCCGAAACCTGCTGTGCCACTAGGTCTGAATCGCCCAGGCACTTAACCCGGCTCAAATTCATCTCCTTTGCCAACCGCAAACCATGAAGTAGTGCTTCATATTCTGCTGCATTATTAGTACAAGGAAATAACAACCGGAGGACATAACAAAATTTATCACCTCTGGGGGAAGTTAAAACAACTCCGGCCCCCGAGCCCTCCAACTGCTTCGAACCGTCGAAGTGAATCGTCCAATAAGTGAGATCCGGCTTCTCCTCCGGAGTCTGTAATTCTGTCCAGTCGTTGATGAAGTCGACCAAGGCCTGGGATTTTATAGCAGTACGTGGTACATACTTCAACTCATGTGGACTGAGCTCAATGGCCCATTTGGCTATTCTGCCTGTTGCTTCTCTATTCTGGATTATATCTCCCAACGGAGCTGAACTAACCACAGTTATTGGATGCCCTTGGAAATAATGCTTCAATTTCCGGTTTGCCATGAACACCCCATATACCAATTTCTGCCAATGAGGGTATCTCTGCTTAGACTCGATGAGTACTTCACTCACATAATAAACCGGGCGCTGAACCGGATGTTCCTTCCCTGCTTCCTTGCGCTCAACCACAATCGCAACGCTGACTGCCCGTGTGTTTGCAGCGATATATAACAGCAAAGGCTCTTTGTCGATAGGAGCAGCTAAAACCGGTGGTTTCGCTAGTTGCTGTTTCAGATTCTCAAACGTTGTATTCGCTTCATCACTCCAAATGAACGGGTCCGTTTTCTTCAACATTTGATAAAGCGGGATCGCCTTTTCTCCTAAGCGACTGATAAACCGGCTCAACGCCGTGATCCGGCCAGCTATGCGCTGAACATCATTAATGCAAGCCGGTTTCGCCAAAGATGTGATGGCCTTGATCTTCTCCGGGTTGGCTTCTATTCCCCGGTTCGAGACCAGGAATCCCAAAAGCTTACCAGTCGGGACACCAAAGGCACATTTCTCCGGATTGAGCATCATCCTGTAAGCCCAAAGATTATCAAAGGTTTCTCTGAGGTCTTCTATCATTGCCCTTTCCTCCTTTGACTTAACCACAATGTCATCCACGTAAGCATGTACGTTCCTTCCTATCTGCCCCTTCAAACAATTCTGAACACAACGCTGATAGGTTGCCTGCGCACACTTGAGCCCAAAAGGCATAGACACATAGCAAAAAGCGCCAAAAGGGGTTATGAATGTTGTCTTCTCTTGATCTTCAACTGCCATTTTGATCTGGTGATAACCTGAGTACGCATCCAGAAAACTCAGCCGCTCACACCCTGCTGTAGCATCAATAATCTGATCAATGCGAGGTAGAGCAAAAGGATCAGTTGGGCAAGCTTTATTGAGGTCCGTGTAGTCCACACACATCCTCCACTTCCCATTCTTCTTTAGAACTAGCACCGGATTAGCCAACCATTCCGGATGAAACACTTCCACTATGAACCCTTCCGCCAAAAGCCTGGCCACTTCTTCTCCTATAGCCTTGCGCCTCTCTTCGTTAAAGCGGCGCAGATACTGTTTTACCGGTTTAAACTTCGGATCAATATTTAACTTGTGCTCAGCGAGTTCCCTCGGTATACCTGGCATGTCAGAAGGTTTCCATGCAAAGATATCCCGGTTCTCACGGATGAACTCGATGAGCGCGCTTTCCTATTTAGGATCCAGGTTAGCACTGATGGTGAATTGCTTAGACGAATCTCCAGGTACAAAATCGACCTGCTTAGTCTCTTCCGCTGATTTGAACTTCAAAGCCGGATCATGCTCGGTGGTTGGCTTCTTCAGCGGAGTCATATCTGCCGGATCAACATTATCCTTATAAAATTTTAACTCTTCCGTGGCACATACCGCTTCTGCATAAGCTGCATCACCTTCCTCACATTCCACTGCTATCTTACGACTGCCATGCACCGTAATTGTGCCTTTATGACCCGGCATCTTGAGCTGCAGATAAACATAACATGGCCTAGCCATAAATTTAGCATAAACCGTCCTCCCAAACAAAGCATGATACGGACTTTTAATTTTGACAACTTCAAAGGTGATCATCTCCGATCTGGAATCATGCTCATCCCCAAAGGTAACTTCTAAGTCAATCTTACCAACTGGATAAGCTGACTTACCCGGGACCACCCCGTGAAACACTGTGTTTGATGTCCTTAACTGTTTATCTGTCAGACCCATACGGCGAAAAGTCTCGTAATATAATATATTGATACTGGTACCTCCATCCATGAGGACTTTAGTGAACCTGTATCCTCCCACCTGAGGTGCCACCACCAAGGCTAAATGTCCCGGATTATCTACCCGTAACGGGTGGTCCTCTCTGCTCCAAACAATGGGCTGCTCTGACCATCGTAGAAACTGTGGCGTCGCCGGTTCTACCGCATTAATAGCCCGCTTTAAAACCTTCTGGTCTCTCTTGCATAAACTCGTGGTGAAAACATGATATTGACCGCTGCTCAACTCCTTCGGATTACTCTGGTATCCGGATTGCTGTTGTTGCTGCGGACGCTGCTGCTGCTGATTTCCTTGGTTATTGTGACTCCCTTGGCCCTGCTGCTGATTATTCTGATTGTTGTAACCACCTTGATGATACGATTGATTTCCCTGACCATGATAACCACCTTGATAATGTGATTGATTTCCCTGACCATTGTAGTTTCCTTGACTACCTTGGCCGCCTGGCCGGGATTGATAACCACCGTTGTTCCATTGATAACCGTTGTTGCCCCTATATCCTGAACCGGAGTTGTTCCCTTGGTAACCCGGACCATAAAACCCGGGCCCTGAACCGCCGTTCGGGGGCCGGCTAAGAGGATTAAAACGGTCGTTCCCTGCTATCATAGGGGACAGGCATTCTCTTGCAGTGTGCCGTGCAGGCCCCCTTTTTCCGCTATGCTTTAGACAGGGTTGATCCAAATCCTGCTCCCAACCCGGGTTTCCTCCACCGGTTTGGCGAGTGGGACCTTGCTGACTAACCTGAAAACCGCCTTGAACCTGTGTATTAGCCACAAAATCGGAGCTATTTTCCGGTTTCCGTTTGCCCAAAAAACTTGAAGTAACCGGATTAACCGGCGCCGGTTTGCCAGTCTTGCTGGCCTTTCCCGCTTTATCTCCTTCTAGCTCCGGATACTTGGTATTATCTGAGTCTCCGTACTTCACTAAGGCGCTCATCAAAGTCCCCATGTCATTGCACTCCCGTTTGAGCCGTCCGAGTTTTAATTTCAAAGATTCAAACCGGCAATTGTTCTCCAATGTTACAATTGCTGTGCTCGGATTAATGCCGTTTGAGGAGTGCAAGATCTCTGCCACTCTGCGTACCCAAGTTGCTGTAGACTCCTGCTCTCCTTGCACGCATGCTGCTAAATCTATCACCGACATAGGTTGCTTGCACGTATCCTTAAAGTTTTTGATGAACTGACTGCGCAGCTCCCCCCATGATCCGATAGAATTCGGAGGTAGTGCCTTTAGCAAAGTCCGGGCCGTGCCTTCAAGCATCATAGTGAAATATTTGGCACAAGCCGATTCATCCACGTCCAGCATCTCCATGGCCATCTCGTAACTTTCCACCCAAGCTTCGGGTGGTAAATCGGCTGTGTAATTAGGCACCTTGCGAGGTCCTTTGAAATCCTTGGGCAACTTAACGCTCCGCAGGGCGGGGACGAGACATTGTATCCCAAAACCGCTCGCTGTCGCTCCTGTCCCTGTAGTGCCTGTGTGAACCGGCGTCGACTGACGAACTTCCTCCCTGGCCTCCGATCTAGGCCGGTTTCGATCCGTGGCTGGCATCTCTGCCCTTGCCGGATTATCTTGCCTGTGCTGATGTCTCCTACGTTCACTGCTAGACACTTCGGGCTCCTCCCAATGTCTAGAGTAACTTCGGTTGGGACGTGGTGTTGAATGTAATCTTTCCCTGCTATGAGAGTACGCTTGCTGCTGTATTAACGCCGTATTGAGTAGCTTCTGGGCCCTGCGCGCCTCTATCGCCACCGGGGATGTTTCTTCCACAGGTAAAGCAGCCAACCGTGCTGCTGCTGCAGCAATATTATCCACAGGGTTTGAGTAGTGTCCCGGGGGGACAGGAACATAAGGCGCCGATGTAATCCGTCGCTCCCGCTCTGCGGCGGGCTGCTGAACCGGCTCATCTCGAGCTGGTGGGCTTCTCCGGTTTAAGATCGGATTATTACTGGCCCCAGCCCCAGGTGTTCTGAACAAATTCGCAGATTCGTAACCCGGCGGTAGGCGGGATCGATATTTTCGCCCTCTTACTCCTTCCATAGAAGCCTGTTCCATCCTTAAGTGAAAAGCTTGATCATCCAACTCTGCTTGTCTTATGGCTAACATCTCTCCTTCTGCCTTTAAATCCTCCTTTAACTGATCGATCCGGGCCTTCAACTAAAGAAGCACTGCATCATGTTGCGCCTTGTCTGCCGGAGCTACGACCTCCACTGCCTTAGCTGCGAACTCCTCGATCAAGGTGGATAGAACTGCAGTAATGGAGGGATTTGAACCGCTTCCCCCTGCACCAGCCTCTGCTGTTGTTCCGTTCGTCGGGGGTTGTGAACCGGCCATGAAGACCGCCACCCGGTTTGGCGGGCCGGAGGGGCCCGGAATACTGTTTCCATCGGACTCGCCCTCAGACCGGCCGTCCCGCAACTGATACAGAGATTCAGTTTCCCCGGACAAAGACTCGTCATCTGAATAGACGACGGTTGCACCATCAGATTCCGATCCGTCCTCGGCTTGGCCTCCGTGAATCGCTCCAACGAACACATGCTTCATGGCTTGCTGAATCCGGGCTGATCTCGCACGCTGAGCCGGCTCGACGATGTTGGGGAAGGTGTCCGACTCAGGTCCCGGTTCTCCAATTTTGCCGATGAAGACTTGGATGCTGCCGAAGGGGACCCGGTACCCATATTCAACCGAATCAGCCTCCGGTCCCCAACCTGCGTCGTCGATGTAGAGCCGGCCACGACGACTCTTGGTCATCCGGCCGACTGCGTAACCCTTTAACCCTTCGAAGCCGCCTTTCAAGAACTCGAAACCATCGTGCGTAGGCCCCACGGTGGGCGCCAACTGTCGTGGAATTAACACGGCAGATGTCCGGTTTAGCGGACTTGATGATGGAACCATCGCACGGGTTAGCTTGAAAGGGTTCATGGCACACAAAGGACGCAAAAGGATTTATACTAGTTCGGCCCCTTCGAGAAGGTAAAAGCCTACGTCTAGTTGGTTTGGTATTACTTGGTCGTCGATTTACAGGGAGCGGACTCGCTTGCCTGCGTCTCGACGGATTGATTGTTGCTTGTCCCTGAACCGGTACCGGGTCGTCCCTTTATATAGAGGTGACGCCTGGTCCGGTTTACGGAGTCCCGAGGCCGGCTCATAATCGTGTCCGCCTCGGTCTCTGCCCTTTCTTTCTTATCTCTCAAGTTACATCTCTTTGGCGGATTACAAACCGTATTTCTATACATGGGCCTTGAAATCTCATGGGCCGTAATCTCTACTGAAATGGAAAAACCAAGTACGATATAAGTAAGCCGGTTTACAATATCCGGTTTATACCTACTAACTATATCCCTGACAGTTATGGAGGTGATAAAGAGTTCGACGTAAACAGTTACGTTGATGCAAGCTTAGCACCTATCCGGGTAACTCTAAGTGGAGATACCGGATACGTATAATGGAGCAACAGTTTGGAATAGCTCCAAGTGGAACGTGGTAGCAGCATCTACGATATGACATAAAGTTTTGCGAAGTACATAGGGATCTGAATGTTGCAGACCCGTTGACTACAACCTCTCTCACAAGCATAACATGATCAAACCCAGAACTCATTGAGTGTTAATCACATATTGATGTGAACTAGATTACTGACTCTAGTAAACTCTTTGGATGTTGGTCACATGGCGATGTGACCTGTGAGTGTTAATCACATGGCGATGTGAACTAGATTATTGACTCTAGTGCAAGTGGGAGACTGTTGGAAATATGCCCTAGAGGCAATAACAAATTGGTTATTATTATATTTCCTTGTTCACGATAATCGTTTATTATCCATGCTAGAATTGTATTGAAAGGAAACTCGGATACATGTGTGGATACATAGACAAATACCATGTCCCTTGTAAGCCTCTAGACGACTAGCTCGTTGATCAATAGATGGTTACGGTTTCCTAACCATGGACATTGGATGTCGTTGATAACGGGATCACATCATTAGGAGAATGATGTGATGGACAAGACCCAATCATAAGCCTAGCACAGATCGTGTAGATCGTATGCTAAAGCTTTTCTATATGTCAAGTATCTTTTCCTTAGACCATGAGATTGTGCAACTCCCGGATACCGTAGGAATGCTTTGGGTGTACCAAACGTCACAACGTAACTGGGTGGCTATAAAGGTGCACTACAGGTATCTCTGAAAGTGTCTGTTGGGTTGGCACGAATCGAGACTGGGATTTGTCACTCCGTATGACGGAGAGGTATCTTTGGGCCCACTCGGTAGGACATCATCATAATGTGCACAATATGTGATCAAGGAGTTGATCACGGGATGATGTGTTACGGAACGAGTAAAGAGACTTGCCGGTAACGAGATTGAGCAAGGTATCGGTATACCGACGATCGAATCTCGGGCAAGTGTTATACCGATAGACAAAGGGAATCGTATACGGGATTGATTGAATCCTTGACATCGTGGTTCATCCGATGATATCATCGTGGAACATGTGGGAGCCAACATGGGTATCCAGATCCCGCTGTTGGTTATTGGCCGGAGAGTTGTCTCGGTCATGTCTACATGGTTCCCGAGCCCGTAGGGTCTACACACTTAAGGTTCGATGACGCTAGGGTTATAGGGAAATATGTACGCGGTTACCGAATGTTTTTCGGAGTCCCGGATGAGATCCCGGACGTCACGAGGAGTTCCGGAATGGTCCGGAGGTAAAGATTCATATATGGGAAGTCCCGTTTTGGTCACCGGAAAAGTTTCGGGCACTATCGGTAGTGTACCGGGACCACCGGGAGGGTCCCGGGGGTCCACTGGGTGGGGCCACCAGCCCCGGAGGCATACGTGGGCCAAGTGTGGGAGGGGACCAGCCCCAGGTGGGCTGGTGCG
>LR738715.1:647877441-647896235 GCA_902687465.1 Secale cereale
CCCCCCCACCAAGGCCCAGGGCGCCTCCAAGAGGGGAGGGGGCAAACCCTAGGGCAGATGGGCCCTAGGGCCCAATCTGGTGCGCCCCCCTCTCCCTCTCCCCCTCTGGCCGCCACCCCTAGATGGGATCTAGGGTGGCCGCACCCCTAGGGGTGGGAAACCCTAAAGGGGGCGCAGCCCCCCCTTCCCCCTATATATATGAGAGTTTTGGGGCTGCCCACAACACGTTTTGACCTCTGTCGCATAGCGCAGCCCTACCTCTCTCCCTCCTCATCTCTTGCAGCGCTTGGCGAAGCCCTGCTGGAGTCCCGCGCTCCTCCACCACCACCACGCCGTCGTGCTGCTGTTGGATGGAGTCTTCCCCAACCTCTCCCTCTCTCCTTGCTGGATCAAGGCGTGGGAGACGTCATCGGGCTGCACGTGTGTTGAACGCGGAGGCGCCGTTGTTCGGCGCTTAGATCGGAATCAACCGCGATCTGAATCGCAGCGAGTACGACTCCTTCATCCGCTTTCTTGTAACGCTTCCGCATCGCGATCTACAAGGGTACGTAGATCCACTCTCCTTTATGCTCATTGCTAGATTACTCCATAGATAGATCTTGGTGACGCGTAGGAAAATTTTTGGTTTTCTGCTACGATCCCCATCATTAGCATGATCCTTTATTCTAACAGGGAAATGTGGTTTCTCAATATAAGTAGTAGGAACAATAGGATCAACATTATAAGTGATAGTCTTTTCTTCAACTTTAACAGGTTCAACTACTTTTACTTAAATGGGAGGATGGTATTTAAACCACTTCTCCTTAGGGTGATCAACATAAGTAGCAAATGATTCACAGAAAGAAACTACTATCTCAGAGTCAAGTCCATATTTAGTGCTAAATTCACGGAAATCATTGGTATCCATAAAAGCTTTAACACAATCAAACTTAGGGGTCATACCTGACTCCTTACCTTCGTCGAGATCCCAATCTTCAGAGTTGTGTTTCATTCTTTCCAATAAATCCCATTTGAATTCAATAGTCTTCATCATAAAAGAACCAGTACAAGAAGTATCGACCATGGAGCGATTATTGGGAGAAAGCCGAGCATAAATTTTTTTAATGATCATTTCTCTTGAGAGCTCATGATTGGGGCATGAATATAACATTGACTTAAGACTCCCCAAGCTTGAGCGATACTTTCTCCTTCGCGAGGCCAAAATTTATATATATAATTACAATCACGATGAACCTGATGCATAGGGTAGAACTTCTGATGAAATTCAACCTTCAGTCGATTATAGTTCCATGATCCAATATCATCGCACAGCCTAAACCATGTCAATGCATCTCCCTTCAAAGATAAAGGGAAGACCTTCTTCTTGATAACATCTTCGGGCATACCTACAAGCTTAAATAATACACAAACTTCATCCACATAGATTAGGTGTAAATTGGGATGTTGTGTTCCATCTCCTATAAAGGGCTTATCTAGCAGTTTCTCTATCATACCCGAAGGAATTTCAAAGCAAACATTTTCAGTAGGTTCAGTAGGTTGAGGAGCAACTCTTTGCTCTACTAGTCGGGGTGAAGATACCCCGAACAAGCCCCTCAAAGGATTATGAGCCATAGTAACAAGTGACAGTAAATTTCAGCACACTATATAAATTTTTCCTTACCAAAGGCGCTTCACTCCCCGGCAACGGCGCCAGAAAAGAGTCTTGATGACCCACAAGTGTAGGGGATCTATCGTAGTCCTTTCGATAAGTAAGAGTGTCGAACCCAACGAGGAGCGGAAGGAAATGATAGGTAGTTTTCAGTAAGGTATTTTCTGCAAGCACTGAAATTATCGGTAACAGATAGTTTTGTGATAAGGTAATTGGTAGCAAGTGACAAATAGTAAAAGTAAATAAGGTGCAGCAAGATGGCCCAATCCTTTTTGTAGCAAAGGACAAGCCTGGACAAACTCTTGTATGAAGGAAAACGCTCCTGAGGACACATGGGAATTATCGTCAAGCTAGTTTTCATCACGATCATATGATTCGCGTTCGTTACTTTGATAATTTGGTGTGTGGGTGGACCGGTGCTTGGGTATTGTCCTTACTTGGAAAAGCATCCCACTTATGATTAACCTCTATTGCAAGCATCCGCAACTACAAAAGAAGTATTAAGGTAAACCTAACCATAGCATGAAACAAGTGGATCCAAATCAGCCCCTTAGGAAGCAACACATAAACTAGGGTTTAAGCTTCTGTCACTCTAGCAACCCATCATCTACTTATTACTTCCTAATGCCTTCCTCTAGGCCCAAACAATGGTGAAGTGTCATGTAGTCGACGTTCACATGACACCACTAGAGGAGAGACAACATACATCTCATCAAAATATCGAACGAATACCAAATTCACATGACTACTTATAGTAAGACTTCTCCCATATCCTCAGGAACAAAAGTAACTACTCACAAGACATAATATTTTTCATGATCAGAGGGGTATTAATATGCATAATGGATCTGAACATATGATCTTCCACCAAATAAACCAACTAGCATCAACTACAAGGAGTAATCAACACTACTAGCAACCCACAGGTACCAATCTGAGGTTTTGGTACAAAGATTGGAAACAAGAGATTAACTAGGGTTTGAGAGGAGATGGTGCTGGTGGGAGAGTTGTTGGTGATGACGGCGGAGACGATTTCACCCTCCCGGAGGGAAGTATCCCGGCAGAACAGCTCCACCAGAGCCCTAGATTGGTTCCGCCAAGGTTCAGCCTCGAGACGGCGGCGTCTGGTCCCGAAAGCCTCCTTATGATTTTTTCCAGGTCAAAACACCTCATATAGGAGAAGATGGGCATCGAGGGGTCACCGGGTGGCCCACGAGGCAGGGGGCGCGCCCAGGGGGAGGGGGCGCGCCCCCCACCCTCATGGACAGGTGGTGGCCCCCTGGCAGATCTCTTTCGCCAGATATTTTTTTTATTTTCTGAAACGGTGTTTCGTGGAGTTTCAGAGCTTTTTGAGTTGTGCTGAATAGATCTCGAATGTTTGCTCCTTTTCCAGCCCAGAATTCCAGCTGTCGGCATTCTCCCTCTTCATGTGAACCTTCTAAAATAAGAGAGAAAAGGCATAAGTATTGTGACATAACGTGTAATAACAGCCCATAATGCAATAAATATCAACATAAAAGCATGATGCAAAATGGACGTATCAGGGTTCAACGTCTAGTGGTTCATTTGTCATGGTCGATTTTACACTGGGGGTTGCATCTTAAAGAATCCTTTTCTATGCTCATTCGGGGATGCAATGTCCTTTGTAACATCGTGCCCGGGGGGGCTAATCACGAAAACTTTTGACGAAACCTCTATCATATGTTTGTTCCAGCCTCTTTCGCATGCCAAAACCTTTGTTTTGTTTTGATATTGGTATTCGAGTTGTTTTGAAGTCAAGTATTGATTTCATACCTTTCCTAATCGATGTTCTCATATTTCTATGGGAGTGCTAATCCTTCTTGATCATCGAGATTTTCATGTAAATTCTTTTCAACCGGCGTGCTTCTCTTCAAGTTAACCCGATCCTTTCAATATGCGCAAGACCAAGTCTCAGTTCTACTCAAAGGTGTATGTTTCATTCATCCCGAGTTGTCTTTGTTTTCCCCACCCTCCTACCCGTTTTTCTTTATGGAGTCAGAATTCTTAATCAAGTATCCATTATAATAATGTGAAGTTTCTTCACCAATTTTTCTTTAATGTTTCATCCGGTGATTTCTCGTGAAGATGCTCAAGAAGCTTCAAGTTCATCATTCTTCGTTCTCTTTTTCTTACCCGGTGGACTAAATCCAAGCTTGGTGTTGATCATATTTGTTCCCCTTGTTTCACATGCTTTCCATGTTGGAATTTCTTATCAAAGGCTCTCTTATTTATTCACATCTCTTTATTCATATCCGGAGTGTTGAAGATATCTCAGAAGATTCGCATTTCCATTCTTAATTTGTTCTAGCTATGTTGTGGTTGTTATCTCATTCAACCCATTTAATTCAACCGGTGCAATCTCTCTTGATACATTCATTTCAACGGTGTTTCTTTTCAGTGGGCTCATAACCCACATGTATTTTCTAGGATCTTACCTGACTCTTCCAATTTTTCGGAGTTTCTCAAATTATTTTCAAAGTGTGACGTAAGTATGGATTCCATCGGTCATATGCCTTCTCCAAGGTCGCTTTAATTTATTGTTGGTTCAACCTTTGTATTTTCATTCTTCTGGAGTATCTCAAAATTCTTCACGGTGGTTCTCGTTGTCATTCTCAGCATTTGAAGACCGAAGAAGAGTTTCTCTTAAATCTTGTCCGTTCTCACAAACATTCATGATTCTAGCTGCATGTCATCCTCATAATTGTTTCGATTGTGGGAATTGTTTTCATGCCCCTCCAAAACAATTCATGAGTTCTTTTCATTTCTCGATCCTCCGAAGGCTATCATTTCAGAATATTTATTCATTATCAATTTTCACCTCTTCTTCCCCAATTCTTCTGGTGCATCGCTCAAAGGGACTTTATTGGCTCACCTCTTCTGGTTGTGCCCACCCAGGTACCCCCCCCTCCTCCGATGGTAACATACCGATGGACAAAGGGAATTGTGTATGTTGTCATAACGGTTCGGCCGATAATGATCCTCGTAGAATATGTAGGAGCCAATACGGGCATCCAGGTTCCGCTATTGGTTATTTACTGAAGAGGTGTCTCGGTCATGTCTACATAGTTCTCGAACCCATAGGGTCCGCACGCTTAACGTTCGTTGACGATATAATGTTATATGAGTTATGTGATTTGGTGACCGAATGTTGTTCAGAGTCTCGGATGAGGTCACGGACATGACGAGGAGTCTCGAAATGGCCGAGAGGTAAAGATTGATATATAGGACGATGGTATTCGGACACCGGAAGTGTTCCAGAGGGTATCAGGTACTTATCGGGTCACCATAAGGTGTTTCGTGTACCCCCAGCAATCCTATAGGCTATATGGTCCTTGTGAAGGAACACACCAGCCCACAAGGGGTTGGTGCGCCCTATAGGGCCATAGGAGGAGGAGAAGGAAAGGGGGAAGGGAAAGGAAAGTGTGGATTATGATTCCCACTTCCTTCCCTCACCCCCCTCTTTCCTTCCCCTTCATGCATACATGGAAAAGGGGGCAAAGGGCAAGGCAGGGCCCCTACGGGGCGGCGGCCAACCCTAGGGCACGCCCTGGCTGCCTCCCCTCCCCTCCCACATATATATATGTGGGGAGGGGAGCCTCACAAGGATACACAACATTGTCTTAGCCATGTGCGACACCCCCGTCCACGGTTTACTCCCCCGGTCATATTTTCGTAGTGCTTAGGTGAAGCCCTGCTGAGATCACTTCATCGCCACACCGTTGTGCTGACGGAACTCATCTACTATCTCCACGTCTTGCTGGATCAAGAAGGCGAGGGACGTCACCAAGCTAAAGCTGCGCAGAACACGGAGGTGTCATGCATTCGGTACTTGATTTGTTGAAACGCGAAGAAGTTCGACTATATCAACCGCATTGTGAAACGCTTCCGCTAACGGTCTATGAGGGTACGTAGACACACTCTCCCCCTCATTGCTATTCATCTCCATAGATAGATCATTGCGTGTGCGTAGAATTTTTTTTGTTTTCCATGCAACGTTTCCCAACATTAAGATGAAAAAACAACAATTGAGAAAGCACTCAAGTTTGATTGCTAGTGGTACACAAAAAACTCATGCTCATTGCGGCCTCTGAGGGTACGTAGACACACTCTCCCCCTCATTGCTATTCATCTCCATGGATAGATCATTGCGTGTGCGTAGAATTTTTTTGTTTTCCATGCAACGTTTCCCAACATTAAGATGAAAAAACAACAATTGAGAAAGCACTCAAGTTTGATTGCTAGTGGTACACAAAAAACTCATGCTCATTGCTTGTGTACATGCCTAGCTCATAGTGAAAAAAGCCCATAATAATGTATATATAATTATAGAGGACATTGTATATATAATGACATAATATAGCATATATATAGTGTATATATAATGACACCATTAGATTTTCTCATGCATTAAGTTGGATAAGAATTCTGAAGCTTGGGAAAATTAGGCTTTAGACAGCAAACAAGAGAGACCAACATCATTGCAATCAACCTATTGTCTCAACTAGTAAGGACCATTTTATTTAGTTTTTAAGACCAACCTATGGAGACAAATGTTGTTGTAACGCCTCGGACACACCCGCCGGTGGTCGTTACTTGTGACGCCCCCGATTTGACCGTACACTAATCATGCACGCAAATGTGTACGACCAAGATCAGGGGCTCACTGGAAGATATCACAACACAACTCTAGACACAAATTAAAATTAATACAAGCTTTATATTACAAGCCAGGGGCCTCGAGGCTCGAATACAAAAGCTCGAATACACAAGAGTCAGCGGAAGCAATAATATCTGAGTACAGACATAAGTTAAACAAGTTTGCCTTAAGAAGGCTAGCACAAATATAGCAACAATCGAAAAGGCAAGGCCTCCTGCCTAGGACCTCCTAACTACTCCTCGAAGCCGAACTTCACGTAGAAACATCCTCGGGATCTTCTGGGTCCTGGACTCCATCAATCTGGTTGCATTAACGAGAAGAAGGGACAAAAGGGAAAAAGGGCGAGCAAAGCAACTGTGAGTACTCATCCAAAGTACTCGCAAGCAAGGATCTACACTACGTATGCAATGATATCTGTGTAAAGGGGGTAACATCTGTGGGTTAAACTGCAGAATGCTAGAATAAGAGGGGATAGCTAATCCAATTGAAGGCTATGCTTCTGGCCACCTCCATCTTGCAGCAGTAGATGAGAGTAGCTGGAAAGTAACAAGTATCCTTGCTTCTCATAGTCTCCGTCTTGCAGCAGTAGAATAGAATAGATGGTAAGTTCACCAAGTAACAACGTATAGCAGAATCCTACTCGGCGATCCTCCCCTCGTCACCCTGTGGGAAAGCGATCACCGGGTTGTATCTAGAACTTGTCTGGGTGTGTTTTATTAAGTATCCAGTTCTAGTTGTCATGAGGTCAGAGTACAACTCCGGGTCATCCTTTTACCGAGGGACACGGCTATTCGAATAGATTAACTTCCATGTAGGGTGCACCACATAACCCAGCACGCTCGATCCCATTTGGCCGGACACACTTTCCTGGGTCATGCCCGACCTCGGAAGATCAACACGTCGCAGCCCTACCTAAGCACAACAGAGAGGTTGATGTCTACTACGCACCCTTCTTCTTGTAGACGTTGTTGGGCCTCCAAGTGCAGAGGTTTGTAGGACAGTAGCAAATTTCCCTCAAGTGGATGACCTAAGGTTTATCAATCTATGGGAGGCGTAGGATGAGGATGGTCTCTCTCTCAAGCAACCCTGCAACCAAATAATAAAGAGTCTCTTGTGTCCCCAACACACCCAATACAATGGCAAATTGTATAGATGCACTAGTTCGGCGAAGAGATGGTGATACAAGTGCAATATGGATGGTAGATATTGGTTTTTGTAATAAGAAAATATAAAAACAGCAAGGTAGCAAGTGGTAAACGTGAGCATAAACGGTGTTGCAATGATAGTAGAGAAGGCCTAGGGTTCATACCTTCACTAGTGAAAGTTCTCTCAACAAGGATAACATAATTGGATCATATTACTAGTCCTAAACATGCAACAAAGAGTCACTCCAAAGTCACTAATAGCGGAGAACAAACGAAGAGATTATGGTAGAGTACGAAACCTCCTCAAAGCTATTCTTTCTGATCGATCTATTCAAGAGTCCGTAGTAACGTTCAATCTATCATAGAGTTCGTACTAGAATAACATTTTAAGACACAAATCAATCAAAACCCTAATGTCACCTAGATACTCCATTGTCACCTCAAGTATCCGTGGGCATGATTATACGATATGCATCACACAGTCTCAGAAACATCTATTCAACCAACACATAGAACTTCAAAGACTGCCCCAAAGTTTCTACCGGAAAGTCAAGACGAAAACGTGTGCCAACCCCTATGCATAGATTCCCAAGGTCACGGAACCCGGAAGTTCATCACCAAAACATACATCAAGTGGATCACATGATATCCCATTGTCACCACAGATAAACACGTGCAAGACATACATCAAGTGTTCTCAAATCCTTAAAGACTCAATCCGATAAGATAACTTCAAAGGGAAAACTCAATCCATTACAAGAGAGTAGAGGGGGAGAAGAAGATCCAGCTAGAATAGCAAAGCTCGCGATACATAAAGATCGTGCCATCTCAAGAACACGAGAGAGAGAGAGAGAGAGAGAGAGAGAGAGAGAGAGATCAAACACATAGCTACTGATACATACCCTCAGCCCCGAGGGTGGACTACTCCCTCCTCGTCATGGAGAGCGTCAGAATGATGAAGATAGCCACCGGAGAGGGATTCCCCCCTCCGGCATGGTCTCAGAACGGGTGTAGATTGGTTTTCGGTGGCTACATAGGCTTTCAGCGGCGGAACTCCCGATCTAGGTTAATTTCCGAAGGTTTCAGTATTTATAGGAATTTTTGGAGTCGGGGCCAAGTAAAGGGGGGCTACAGGCCGTCCTCGAGATAGGGGGCGCGCCCCCCTTCCCAGGGCACGCCCTCCACCCTCGAGGACAGCCTGTGGCTCTCCTGGCCCAACTCTTTTGCTTCGGGGGCTTCTTTTGGTCCAGAAAAAAACATAAAAAATTGGCTCATCAATTGGACTCCTTTTGATATTCCTTTTCTGTAAAACCCTAAAGCATGAGAAAAACAGAAACTGGCACTGGGCTCTGGGTTAATAGGTTAGTCCCAAAAATCATATAAAAGTGTATACTAAAGCCCATAAAACATCCAAGACTTCATAAATAATACTCCCTCCATTCCTAAATATTTGTCTTTCTAGGGATTTTAACAAGTGACTACATACAAAGTAAAATGAGTGAATCTACACTCAAAAATATGTCTACATACATCCGTATGTTGTAACCATTTAAAATGTCTAGAAAGACAAATATTTTGGAACGGAGGGAGTAGCATGGAACAATCAAAAATTATAGATACGTTGGAGACGTAGCAAGCATCCCCAAGCTTAATTCCTGCTCGTCCTCGAGTAGGTAAATGATAAATAAAGAATTTTTGATGTGGAATGCTAACCAATATAGTTTTTCAATGTAATTCTCTTAATTGTGGCATGAATGTTCAGATCTGGAAGATTCAAGACAAAAGTCTATATTGACATAAGAAATAATACTACTTCAAGCATACTAACAAAGCAATCATGTCTTCTCAAAATACTATGGCTAAAGAAAGTTATCCCTACAAAATCATATAGAGTTGGCTATGCTCCCTCGTTATCACACAAAAATATTCATATCATGCACAACCCCGATTTCAGCCAAGCATTTGTTTTCATACTCTATCTTTTCAAACCTTTCAACTTTCACGCAATACATGAGCGTGAGCCATGGATATAGCACTATGGGTGGAATAGAGGTGGTTGTGGAGAAGACAAAAAGGAGGGAGATAGTCTCACATCGACTAGGCGTATCAACGGGCTATGAAGATGCCCATCAATAGATATCAATGTGAGTGAGTAGGGATTGCCATGCAACGGATGCACTAGAGCTAAATATGAATGAAAGCTCAACAAAAGAAACTAGTGGATGTGCATCCAACTTGCTTGCTCACGAAGACCTAGGGCATTTGAGGAAGCCCATCATTGGAATATACCAGCCAAGTTCTATAACGAAAATTCCCACTAGTATATGAAAGTGACTAAACATGAGACTCTCTACAATGAAGAACATGGTGCTACTTTGAAGCACAAGTGTGGAAAAGAAGATAGTAGCAATTGTCCCTTTTTCTTTTCTTTTCTTTTTTATTTTTTATTTTATTTTTTGGGGGCCTTTCTTTTTTTCTTTGGCCTTTCTTTTTTTTCATTTTTTTTCTTTTTTTGCACAGGGGCTTTATAGATTTAGCCTTTCCTCCCATGGGACAATGCTCTAATAATGATGATCATCACACTTTCATTACCACTCGATACTACAACAACAAAGTATGACTCTATATGAATGCCTCCGGCGGTGTACGGTATGTGCAATGAAACAAGAGTGACATGTATAAAAATTATGCATGGTGGCCTTGCCACAAATACGATGTCAACTACATGATCATGCAATGGCAATATGACAATATGATGCGTGTCATATGAACGGAACGGTGGAAAGTTGCATGGCAATATATCTCGGAATGGCTATGGAAATGCCATGATAGGTAGGTATGGTGGCTGTTTTGAGGAACAATATGGTGGCTGTTTCGAG
The DNA here is from genome assembly GCA_902687465.1 of Secale cereale. NCBI lineage: Eukaryota > Viridiplantae > Streptophyta > Magnoliopsida > Poales > Poaceae > Secale > Secale cereale. Next base: position 647,887,792 of record LR738715.1, read on the forward strand.
GAAGGATATATAGTGGGTTTATGGCACCGACGAAAGTTGCGCGGTACAAGAGAGGCAACAATGGTGGAAGGGTGAGAGTGCGTATAATCCATGGACTCAACATTAGTCATAAGAACTCATATACTTATTGCAAAAATCTACGAGTCATCAAAACAAAGCAATCAACGCATGCTCCTAGAGGGGAGGTTGGTAGGAGTTAACCAACGCGCGCCCCCAACCTCCACACAAAGGTTGGCACTTTACAAATACATCATGCTCTAACTTAGTCACACAACGGTTCACCATACGTGCATGCTAAGGGAATCACTAACCTTAACACAAGTATTTCTCAATTTCATCATAACTCCACTAGCATGACTCTAATATCACTACCCTCATATCTCAAAACAGTTATCAAGCATCCAACATCTCATTCTATTCAATGCACTTAGTGTGATTTTTTTTACTACATTGACGTTGGATGTCTATCATGTGAAGACTAGTTTCTTTAGACTAAACACATTACCATGCTGTTTTAATAGACTCTCAAATAGATATAACTGAAGCATGAGAGTTCAATAATTTCTTCAAAATAAAAACATCGCCGTGCTCTAAAAAGATATAAGTGAAGCACTGGAGCAATAATAGACTCCGAAAGATATAAGTGAAGATCAATGAGTAGTTGAATAATTATGTAACTATGTGAAGACTCTCTAACATTTAAGAACTTAATATCTTGGGATTTTATTCAAACAGCAAGCAAAACAAAATAAACTAAATTGACGCTCCAAGCAAAACACATATCATGTGGTGAATAAAAATATAGCTCCGAGTATAGTTACCGATAAATGAAGACGAAAGAGGGGATGCCTTCCTGGGCATCTCCAAGCTTAGGCTTTTGGTCATCTTGAATTTACTTGGGGTTCCATGGGCATCCCCAAGCTTAGGTCTTTGCTACTCCTTGTTCCATAGTCCATCAAAGCAATACTCAAAACTTGAAAACTTCACAACACAAAACTTAGACAAAAATTCTCGTGAGTTCTGTTAGTATAAGAAAGCAAACCACTACTCAAAGTTACCGCAATGAATTCATTCTTTGTTTATATTGGTGTTAAACCTACTGTACTCCAACTTCTCTATGGTTCATATCCTCCAATACTACTCATAGATGCATCGGAATAAGCAAACAACACACGAAAAACAGAATCTGTCAAAGACAGAACAGTCTGTAGTAATCTGCAGGGCTCGCATACTTCTGGAACTCCAAAAAATTCAAACTAAATTGGTAAATTTGAGGAATTTGTCTACCAATCATCTGCAAAAATAATCAACTAAAAATCACGCTCCAGTAAAATCTGAAGACCACTTTAGCTAGCGCTAACGATTCTGTTTTCACAGCAAGATCACATAAACTTCACACAAGTCTTCTCAAAGGTTCTACTTGGCACAAACACTAAACAAAACATGAAACCACATCTAATAAGAGGCTAGATGCAATTATTTATTCCCTAACAGCAACAAAAACAAATAAACTAAAATAAAGTTGGGTTGCCTCCCAACAAGCGCTATCGTTAAACGCCCCTAGCTAGGCATGATGATTTCAATGATGCTCGCATAAAAGATAGGAATTGAAACATAAAGAGAGCATCATGAATAATATGACTAGCACATTTAAGCCTAACCCACTTCCTACGCATAGGGATTTTTTGAGGAAACAACTTATGGGAACGATAATCAACTAGCATAGGAAGGGAAAACAAGCATAGCTTCAAAACTTTAAGCACATAGAGAGGAAACTTGATATTATTGCAATTCCTACAAACATATGATACTCTCTCATAATAATTTTCAGAGGCATCAAGATTGAAGTCAACAATATAACCAGCACATAAAGCATTCTTTTCATGATCCCCAAGCATATAAATTTTATTACTCTCCACATAAGCAAATTTCTTCTCATGAATAGTAGTGGGAGCAAACTCAACAAAATAATTATCATGTGAGGCATAATCCAATTGTAAACTAAAATCATGATGACAAGTTTCATGGTTATCATTATTCTTAATATAATACAAGTCATCACAATAATCATCATAGATAGAAACTTTGTTCTCATAATCAATTGGAACCTCTTTCGAAATAGTGGATTCGTCACTAAATAAAGTCATGACCTCTACAAATCCACTTTCATCAATATAATCATCATAAATAGGAGGCATGCTTTCATCATAATAAATTTGCTCATCAAAACTTGGGGGACTAAAAATATCATATTCATGAAGCATAACTTCCCCAAGCTTGTGGCTTTGCATATCAATAGCATCATGGATATTCAAAGTATCCATACTAACAACATTGCAATCATACTCATAATGCACATATTCTATGCCAAGCATTCTATGTAATTCTTCTTCTAGTACTTGAGCACAATTTTCCTTCCCATCATTTTCACGAAAGATATTAAAAAGATGAAGCATATGAGGTAACCTTATTTCCATTTTTTGCAGTTTTCTTTTATAGACTAAACTAGTGATAAAACAAGAAACTAAAAGATTTGATTGCAAGATCTAAAGATATACCTTCAAGCACTCACCTTCCCGGCAATGGCGCCAGAAAAGAGCTTGATGTCTACTACGCACACTTCTTCTTGTAGATGTTGTTGGGCCTCCAAGTGCAGAGGTTTGTAGGACAGTAGCAAATTTCCCTCAAGTGGATGACCTAAGGTTTATCAATCCGTGGGAGGCGTAGGATGAAGATGGTCTCTCTCACGTAACCCTGCAACCAAATAACAAAGAGTCTCTTGTGTCACCAACACACCCAATACAATGGAAAATTGTATAGGTGCACTAGTTCGGCGAAGAGATGGTGATACAAGTGCAATATGGATGGTAGATATTGGTTTTTGTAATAAGAAAATATAAAAACAGCAAGGTAGCAAGTTGTAAACGTGAGCATAAACGGTGTTGCAATGATTGTAGAGAAGGCCTAGGGTTCATACTTTCACTAGTGCAAGTTCTCTCAACAAGGATAACATAATTGGATCATATTACTAGCCCTCAACATGCAACAAAGAGTCACTCCAAAGTCACTAATATCGGAGAAAAAACGAAGAGATTATGGTAGAGTACGAAACCTCCTCAAAGCTATTCTTCTGATTGATCTATTCAAGAGTCTGTAGTAACGTTCAATCTATCATAGAGTTCGTACTAGAATAACACCTTAAGACACAAATCAATCAGAACCCTAATGTCACCTAGATACACCATTGTCACCTCAAGTATCCGTGGCCATGATTATACGATATGCATCACACAATCTCAGAAACATCTATTCAACCAACACATAGAACTTCAAAGAGTGCCCCAAAGTTTCTACCGGAAAGTCAAGACGAAAACGTGTGCCAACCCCTATGCATAGATTCCCAAGGTCACGGAACCCGCAAGTTGATCACCAAAACATACATCAAGTGGATCACATGATATCCCATTGTCACCACAGATAAACACGTGCAAGACATACATCAAGTGTTCTCAAATCCTTAAAGACTCAATCCGATAAGATAACTTCAAAGGGAAAACTCAATCCATTACAAGAGAGTAGAGGGGGAAAAGAAGATCCAACTAGAATAGCAAAGCTCGCGATACATCAAGATCGTGCCATCTCAAGAACACGAGAGAGAGAGAGATCAAACACATAGCTACTGATACATGCCCTCAGCCCCAAGGGTGGACTACTCCCTCCTCGTCATGGAGAGCACCGAGATGATGAAGATAGCCACCAGAGAGGGATTCCCCCCTCCGACAAGGTGCCAAAACGGGTGTAGATTGGTTTTCGGTGGCTACAGAGGCTTTCGGCGGCGGAACTCCCAATCTAGGTTAATTTCCGAAGGTTTCAGTATTTTTAGGAATTTTTGGAGTCGGGGCCAAGTAAAGGGGGGCTACGGGCCGTCCTTGAGATAGGGGGGCGCGCCCCCTTCCCAGGGCGCGCCCTCCACCCTCGAGGGCAGCCCGTGGCTCTCCTGGCCCAACTCTTTTGCTTCGGGGGCTTCTTTTGGTCCAGAAAAAATCATTAAAAACTGGCTCGTCAATTGGACTCCGTTTGATATTCCTTTTCTGTAAAACCCTAAAACAGGAGAAAAACAGAAACTGGCACTGGGCTCTGGGTTAATAGGTTAGTCCCAAAAATCATATAAAAGTGTATAATAAAGCCCATAAAACATCCAAGACTTCATAAATAATACTCCCTCCGTCCCAAAATAAGTGACTCAAAAATGACCCAACTTTGTACTAACTTTAGTACAAAGTTGGGTCATTTTTGAGTCACTTATTTTGGGACGGAGGGAGTAGCATGGAACAATCAAAAAATATAGATACGTTGGAGACGTATCAAAGGTCAGCACGCCGGTCTAAGTCCTAAGCGCACATGGGTCTGGTCCCATCGCCCAATGCACACCTGCGTATTGCGAGGGCGGCCGGTAAGCAAACCTAGCCTCTCCTAATACTAGAGCTGCGTTCTAGTCCAATCCGGCGCGCGCCGCTAAGTCGCTGACGTCAAGAAGGCTTCGGCTAATGCCACGACGTCGAGTGCCCATAACTGTTCCCACGTAGTTGGTTAGTGCGTATAGGCCAATGGCCAGACTCAGATCACATACCAAGATCTCGTTAAACGTGTTATTATGAAATGAAATAACCGCGGACAACGACCAGGGCCAGGCCCACCTGTCTCCTAGGTGGTCTCAACCCGCCATGTCGCTTCGCCACAAAGTAACCATCGGGGCACTGCCTGGAACCTAGGCCCACCACTACCTGTGTGGAACCACCTTCCCCTTCAGCCCCCATCTACGAATCATCATCATGTGTATGTAATAGTATAGTATAAACCCGTGATCACCACCCGAGTGATCACAGCCCGATAGTATAGCATGGCAGACGGACAAGAATGTAGGGCCACTGATGGAATACTAGCATCCTATACTAAGCATTAGGATAGCAGGTAAAGGTATCAATAGTTGTAGCAACAATGACAGGCTATGCAACAGAATAGGAGCTATCGAATCAACAACAGTAGCAAAACTAATGCAAGAATAAGAGAGAGGGGAATGGGCGATATCTGGTGATCAAATGGGGGGCTTTCCTGGTTGCTCTGGCAACAAGAAGGGGTCGTCGTCGACGCAGTCGATCATAGTGGCACCGCCAGCAGTCAAGTCCCGATGTCTATCGGAGAGAAGAGGGGGGAGAAATAATAAATATAAAGCAAACATCGCACCACAAAGCATAACATGGCAAAACACGGTGCTACGTGTGACCTAACGCGGTAGGAGGTGATACCGACGAAGGAGGGAAACGTCTGGGAAAGTATTCCCGGTGTTTCGCGTTTTCAGGCGGATGAAACGGAGGGGGAAAGTTGCATGTTCGCTATGCTAGAGGTGTGTGGTGGACGAATGGTCTGCAGATTCGGATTCGTCTCGAAATTCTGAGCAACTTTCATGTATAAAGTATTTTCATCCGAGTTACGGATTATTTTATATTAATTTTTAAAGTTTTAAATCATTTTCTAAATTATTAATTATTAAATAAATTCAAAATTAGTATTATTGCATCAGCATGACGTCATCAGTCAACAGAGGTGTTGACTGGTCAAGCTGACGGGTGGGTCCCACATTTCATTGATTGTCTAATTAACTAATAGTTAAATATGCTAAACAGTAATTAGATTAATATAATCAAGGTAATTAATTAATTAATTAATATTTTAATTATTCAATAATATTTTATTTATTTATTTATTTTCTTCTTCCTTTTTTTTAAACATACTGAGGTCGTGGGCCCAGGCATCATAGGCCCAGGGAGGCCCTTAACAGGGCGGTTGCTACGGGCGTGGCCGCCGCCCGAACTGGCGCGGGCGCTGGCTCAGGCGCGGCCCGCGGCGTGGGGTGGCAGGGCGCGCTGTGGTGCGGGGCGGAGTGCGTCGGCCGTGGCGGCTGCGGGGCCTGCGACGAGTGGCGTGGTGGAGGCGGCCAGCGCCGGTGAGGGGCGCGAGCAGCAGTGGGCTTGGTGAGCGGGCCCGGCGCAGCCAGCAGCGGCGGATGCACACGGGCACGGCGGGGCGCCGATGGCCAGTATGGCGCGCGGGGAGCGATGGTCGAGCTGGGCGAGGCTAGCAGCAGCCGTGAGCTGCAGCACGCGGAGCGGGAGGGCACGGGCCGCGGACGGTGCAGCGAGGGCGCGGACACGCGAGGGGCGATGCGCCGGCGTGGGCGGGATCCGGCAGCGGGGAGAGAAAGGAGGGCGAACTGGGCTCACAGGAGGGCCGCGTGCGAGCTCGAGGGGGCACGGGGGCAGTCCGGTGACGGCGGGGCGGTTGTCCGGCGACGGCCTGGTGGCGACGGGCGCGTCGGGTGCCGGAATCGGGGGCGCCACCGCGGGTGGTGGCTCGGCCCGAGGTGGCCGAGGCTGGCGTGAGTGACTTACCGGTGCGGGGAGGCGAGGTGGTGGCGTGGTGGCCGGCCAGGCGGCGGTCGACCGGCGAGCGGGGCGTCGGCGGATCGGGATCGGGAGCTCCTCTCCCGATCCGATCCAGAAGATAATTCGGGGGAGGGGCGGTTCTGGTGTCGATGGGGGGGTGTCGTGGCTTAGTACGCCAGTGGGCAGCGGGGTGTTCGGCTGGGCCAGTCGGGTAGGTAGCCAGCTAGGCCGAGGACCAGTGGGGGGAGCATTGTCTTTTATTTTTATTTCGTCTTTTGTTTATTTTATTTACTATTTAGTTTTAGTTTAGATCTCAGATGACTTTGGAATATTATAAAACTTAATTCCAAATTAGTAACTTACCAAAACCTATTGAGATAAAATGCCCCAACATTATTTAACTTAGTTTATAATTATTTATCGAATTGAAATATTTACTAATTATTTCAAATGATGTTTTAATTACTTTGGTGCATTAAATTATTTTATACAAGTGTAGTTTCATCACCTACATTACTTATGTAATAACCGACACACTCGGATAATTTTAGTTTTAACGCTCGAAAACTTTTATTATTTGACTAATTTTTTTGAATTTGAACTCGAACGGGTTTGATTTAACGTGGGACTTAGCAACAGTAAAACGATGACAAGGCATCATTAGCGGTGTATTACTGCAGCTTGATTATCCAGGCGTCACAAATCTCCCCCACTACAAGAAATCTTGTCCCGAGATTAAGCCGTGTAGTAGGGGGGTAAAATTCTGGTTGCGAAATTCTAATGGTTCTTCTCGGTCTTGGCTGCCCTTTTGAAGAGGTTGATTCATTACGTTGTTGTCTTCATTCCTTTGTTTCCTGCCTGTAACGCCCGGATAATTAAGCTACAGTAATACTCTGCTAATGATGCCACGTCATCGCTTTTACTATTACTAGAAGTCACTTTGGTTCAAACCGGTTTGAATTCAAATTAAAATAAATCCAAACAAATAAAGTTTTCAAAGAACAAAACTAAAATGTTCAAAGTGTGGCAAATATTCCATAACCAATTATGGTGCTGACCCAACACTTTTGAAAAGTATTTAAATGTCCTTTCTGTAAATATAACAGTGGATAAAACATTTGTTTAAATGCTTTTTAAATAATGGACAAATATAAACTAAATTATTTTAGTGCCAAAATAATTGTGGCTATGACATAATTGATATTACTAATTTAGGGGCTAGTGTTATATTTTATAAAAGCTAAAACTAAGTAAAAGCAATAAAAGAAAACAGAAATCAAAACATAAAACAAAAAAATAATAAAACCTAAAAGGCCTCACCCCTCCCCTGGGCTTTGGCCCAACTAGCCACTAGGCCGGCCCAGCACACCCCAGTTTTCCCCTTCCCGCAGTTCACTACAGCCGTGGCTGCCACCGATGCCCGCCACGGCCGCGGCCATCGCCGTGGCGGCCATCCGCCAACTCCCACCGGCGTATAAATCAGGCGAGTCCCTCCCTGAGCGCGATGGACAACCCTATCGCGCCACTCCTCTTCTCCCCCTCACCCAGATCCCGTTGTCCCCAACGCGCATCCGAGCACCATCGTCGCCATGGCCGTAATTTTGCACGGCCACCGCGTCTCTCCGACGAGCCCATCCGCGCTGACTCGTACAACTACCTCGACTACGCCTTGGAGCTTGAGCACTGCTGCGACCACAACGGCTCCGTCTCCCTCCTCTGACCGCCGCCGTTCTCCTCCGACCCCGGCGTCTTCTCCGTCTACGACGATGCTCTACAGCTCCTAAGCCACCGCCGGGCCCCCGTGTGCCTTCCCGGTGAGCACACGCATCTCCTCACTCACTCTCCCCTGGCCTCTTCGGCGCCCTAGGCCTTCCCCGCGCCTCTGTAGTCACTCCGTCGAGCTCAGCCGCGCTCGCCGCGCTGCCTGCAGCTCGCCACTGCCGGGGCCGCGCCGCCACTGCTTGTCGTGGCCTCACCGCCGCAGGGCACGGCCCCAGCCGG
>LR738715.1:647896245-647925799 GCA_902687465.1 Secale cereale
CTCTCCGACGAGCCCATCCGCGCTGACTCGTACAACTACCTCGACTACGCCTTGGAGCTTGAGCACTGCTGCGACCACAACGGCTCCGTCTCCCTCCTCTGACCGCCGCCGTTCTCCTCCGACCCCGGCGTCTTCTCCGTCTACGACGATGCTCTACAGCTCCTAAGCCACCGCCGGGCCCCCGTGTGCCTCCCCGGTGAGCACACGCATCTCCTCACTCACTCTCCCCTGGCCTCTTCGGCGCCCTAGGCCTTCCCCGCGCCTCTGTAGTCACTCCGTCGAGCTCAGCCGCGCTCGCCGCGCTGCCTGCAGCTCGCCACTGCCGGGGCCGCGCCGCCACTGCTTGTCGTGGCCTCACCGCCGCAGGGCACGGCCCCAGCCGGTTGGCCTCGCTCCGTCGCCGCCCCTCCTCCGCGCGCCCACGGCCTCGTACTCGCAGCCGCTCCTGCAGCTTCAGCCGGCCGGCGAGCCCCGCCATGGCCGCGGCCTTCCCTCGCCCCGGTCGGGCGTCCTTCGTCCCCGACGGGTTCGCCCCGCGCGCCCGCCCTGCGCATAGCGCCGCCGGCCACCCACCGCCGCCGTGCCTGCTCCGGCCCGCCGTGGCCGCCGGCCGTGCCACGCCGGCACCCCGCTGGCCTCGTCAAGGCTACGGCCTCGCCCGGGGCATCGAACCCCTCGGGCACGAGCGCCCAGCGCCCAGCGCCCGTTACGCCCGGCGCCCGCTATGGCCCCTGTGCCTATGGCATGTGGGGCCCGCCCCTTTAAAAAAGGATAAAAATAATAATAATATAATTTTAAATTAATAAATTAATTACTTAATTAAATAATTAACTTAATTAAAATGTTTTAGTTAAAATAATTAACTAGTTAAACTAACTAATCTGTAATTAGTCTAAGCAGTCAATGACAGGGGGCCCCACCCCCTGTTGACCAGTCAAACGTTGACTGGTCAACTGGGACCCCCTGGCCCACCTGTCAGCCACTTGGTGCACTTTTGTGTACCCTGTGCTGGGTACCCGTAGCATTTTACATTTAATTTCGAATTAATAATAATTTCAAAATATTAATAAAACTTTGAAAAATCATATAAAATAATCCGTAACTCGGATGAAAAAATTTTATATATGAAAGTCGCTCAGAATTTCGATACGAATCCGAATACGTGGTCCGTTCATCCACCACACATCCCTAGCATACCAAACATGGAACTTTTCCCCTCCGGTTCGCCTGTCCGAAAATGCCTAACTCCAGGAAAACATTCCCGGATGTTATCCCCCTCCGCCGGTATCGTGTAGTACTGCGTTAGAACACCCCTAGCACCGTTTATTGTCATGTCGTGCATCTGTATTGCATCTGTGTGCTATGTATTTATTGTTTATCCCCCCTTCTTCTCTCCGGTAGACCCCGAGACTCATGTTGATGCCCTGGTGATCGACTACGTCAACAACGACATTCCTTCCGTTTCAGCAGAGATTCCAGGCAAGCCCCCCCCCCTTTGATCATTCTGGTATCACCCATTCCTTCTTCCTTATTCTTGCATTAGATTTTGCTACTGTTATTGATTGATCCTACTCTGATGCATAGCCTGCTTTTGTACCTGCTGTTGTTACCTACATGCTATGCTAAACTGCTTAGTATAGGTTGGCTAGTGATCCATCAGTGACCCCCACCCTATCCTTGATGCCGCTGCTTCATCAACGACGACTCGAGCAACGTGATCGAAGACCGGAGCCCGACTATGCTTGTTGCCCCTGCTTCATCATCGACGACTCAAGCAACATGATCAAAGATCGGAGACCGACACTTCATATCACATCACACCCCCTTTGTTGCTCGACTCTGCAGAGGTACTATCGGGTGCCGAGGGTGAAACCTCGTAACGCACTCATGATGATAACTCTGTAGTGTAGCTATTCAGTCATGGTCATCGAGGGTGATTCCTCTTTCTCCATTCCCGATACGACTCTGTCGTGCAACCCCTCAAGTGTGAACCTCGGGGGTGATTCCTCATAGTTTGCCTTGACGGACACATCGAGTGGAATTCGCCAAGGGTGATTCCTCGGGTTTTCCACCTTGATGTTTTGGACACACCGTTACATGGAATTTACTTGATACCTTTGTGAAAGGTGGGCGGGCCCGGAGAGCAACCGCGAGAGTTGTTACGGTGGCGGCTGGCTGTTTAGCGATATCACCCAGGAGAGGTGATAGCTCCGGACTTGTCCCGACAGCCGTCACTTCTGTCAATAATGCACTAACAGATTTGGGTATTTGTTCTGAGTTGGCCTCTGGCCTTAAGGCACTAACCGCCACGCGAGAATAGTTATGGGCCTCGGCGTCGTAGTATTAGCCAAAGCTTTGTCAGACGTCCAGTTCAGCATTGCGGCACGGTCGGATCGTGTTGGCCATCCGAGGCGGTACTGGTATTCACCCTGCGCGCAACGACCCGGAGTGCAACGGGCGATGGCCCATGACCCCGGAGCGCTTAGGATGTAGATCGGCGGGGACCTCTCTGCTGAGCCTAGGTAGGGCTACGACGTGTTGATCTCCCGAGGTCGGGCATTGACCCAGAAAGGTGTGTCCGGCCAGAGATGATCGAGTGTGAGGGTAACGTGGTGCACCCCTGCAGGGAAGTTATCTATTTGAATAGCCGTGTCCACGGTAACGGACGTTCAGTCTTATATCCTGATCTATTATAACTACAAATGGATACTTGAGTTATGTGATGGATATGTGGCTGCGAGATTACTTTCTCGCAGGGAGTCGAGGAAGGATCTCTAGGCCGTTAATGCTACAACATGCTTGTTAATTATAAACTGCTATTCTGTATTTCTCTCTACTGCTGCAAGATGTTGCTTCCCAGAAGATGCTTGAAGATGCTAGTCTTCGATAGGCTAGGCTTTCCCCCTCCTCTTCTGGCATTCTGCAGTTCAGTCCACATATACAGCTTATTCCTTTGATACTGATGCATACTTAGTATAGTTCTGATGCTTGCGAGTACTTTGGATGAGTACTCACGGTTGCTTTGCTCCCCCTTTTTCCCCCTTCTTTCTTCTTTCTGGTTGTTGCAACCAGATGGCGGATCCCAGGAGCCAGATGCCACCCCAGTCGACTACTACTACTACCCCGATGGAGCATACTACTACGTGGAGACAGCTGACGACCAGGAGTAGTTAGGAGGTCACAGGCAGGAGGCCTTGCCTCTTCGATCGTCTATGTTTGTGCTAGCCTTCTTAAGGCAAAACTTGTTTAACTTATGTCTGTACTCAGATATTGTTGCTTCCGCTAACTCTGTTGCTTTCGAGCTTCTGTATTCGAGCCCTCGAGGCCCCTGTCTTGTAATATGAAGCTTGTATTATTTTATTTGTGTCTAGAGTTGTGTTGTGATATCTTCCCGCGAGTCCCTGATCTTGGTCGTACACATTTGCGTGCATGATTAGTGTACGGACAAATCGGGGGCGTCACAAGTTGGTATCAGAGCCGACTGCCTGTAGGATCCCCCTTTCCAACTCCTTGGCCGAAGTTGAGTCTAGTCTTTGAAAAACTGTTTTACTAACATGGATGTGTGGCTTACGGGCCCACGTCGCCAATTGGGTGGTATTAGGATCTTTTACTCCTTGATCTTTACTCCGGGATTCTGACCTCTCTTCTATTCGGGTTAAATGATTTTGTTAACTCTAACTCTAGGTTCTCGTAAATACTTGCTTCTAGAGAGCCCATCGCTCCAGATGATTACTTGGTGCACCAGAAGATACTCTCTGATGTTTTCCTGAGACCCTTGTACCCTTTTTCATTGCAATCCCTACCACCAATAAGTCCCTATGGGTAACTACCTACATTGTCGTTCATACCTTCATCCCCAGTTGCTCTTGATATTACAAGAGGTCCTGAAATACTCTCAGATGTTCCGGGAATCCTGTATGCTTACTGCCCTGCAGTTCCTTTCCGCATGAATACCTCTATGGATATTTCCTCGCACTTTTCAAGGAATTGTTCATTCCTAGTTGATCAAGTGATTCACTAGGTACTTTGAAGTACTATCCGATCTTTCGATAATACTCTCCAACTACTGCTTTGCAAGTACTTATCTGCTTGCCTTATGATTGTTTCCATATGTCTAGCAATACTCATTAGCATCCTTTGTCATCATAATTTCGAGCATTTGATTCGATTTGATTGTGAATGCTCGCGAGCGTCGGTCCTAATTAAAATTCTTCCCTTGGGTTAGACGTAACTCCGGACATGAGCTGGTGTTCGACAAATCAAACCTTGATTGATGGTCGATTTACGTCTATTCATCTTACTTGTCTTTGATCGGAGCCTCTGCTTCTGCTCCCTCGATTTGGAAATCATAATTCCTTTGCATTCGAGCTTTGAATTAGTCAGGTTTTTTTTATTCTATAGTCTGGCCTCCTTGGCCTCCTTGTATTCATTCTTCTTCTGGTAGGGTAACGATGCTCACATAAGATCCCTTGTGAACCGTCAGATCCTTTGTTGTGTTTTATACGACAGTGTCCTGCTTATTCGGTAACCTGGTGAGCCTTTTCTCGGATACATAATGCCTTTGGTAAATTGTATCCTCAGCTCTTATCAACCATACTGTGCTTTCGGGCTTGAGCTTATTACTCCTAAAGATTACAGTATATGTTCCTCAGATACCCTGATGGTTTGAACCTACACCTTCCCTAATCTATGTGAACCCGAAGATTGTGCGGGTTATATCTACTGGCATTTCTTCGGATAAATTTTCAACTCTACAACTTCATCGAAAGCGAGAAGTGAACGAAGGTTATGCATTGAAGAAGTGGGTGTCGACCTTGAACCTTTGTGTTTTCATGCCCATGGACCCGATGTGGGACTTATGATAGAAGCTTCTTGTTATAATAATGATCCCCTGGTGATAAGTTCATCTTGTATCTATATTTGGTCTTTTGCAACTGTGGTTCTGACCATGATTGTTCTCCTTCGATTCCATTTCTCGGACGAGTTAAAGTACTTGACTTCTTTAGATCGTTTCACCATCCAGCCTATACTTTGATCTACCTTCGAGTATTACCCTCTGGTATCTCGAGAATATCACGGTACTACGTAACTTCTTATGAGTTCTTCATGAACTATTATTTCTCACGATTCAAATTTTCCACGGGTTCTGAGTGGTTAAACACTCGAGAACACCGATAACTGATTCGAGTCTACACTTCCCTTCCTTTGATTTGTTTAACATTTCTAGTAACCAAACATATATGAGCAGTGATAACCCCCTGCTTATGTAAACACCTCGGTGTGCTAACTCTGTCAGTAAGAGCTTGTTACTATTGCTGATGACATTCCGATAGCCACCGATGGACGAGAACTTTGCCTATTGGTCCACCTCGTCTTGACGAGCAGGAAAATGGTTATCTTCGTCCCTCGCCCTTGGTACCAACATTGTTGCCAACTTAATTGACGGGCTATCCCCTGACCTGCCTTACTATCATGACTGTACAAAATGTTAGCACCCTTTCTGCTTTTAACCGACATGGTGGGCCCTTAACCCACAGTCCCACTGGATCGAAACCTGACTCTCCTGTACAACCTTGATTCTGAAGTATACTTTACACTTGGCTTCATATGTATATTATGAGCCACCTTCCGTCACTTGATCTATTCTGGTATCAGACGCAATACTTAGTCTTGTTGCTCTAGACCCCTTTCGCACTTTGACTCAGACATTGCACGATTGTCTATTCGTTTGAAACTTCTAATTGCAAATCATTAGCTTGCTCTCGATGGCTTTTCTTGAATTTCAACTCGAGAGGTGCCTTTATGACACGTTCACTAAGATAGTCCCCAAGTACCTATCTTGTGCTGAGCTCCATCCTTCCCGAGTCTTTCCCCCTTACTCTACCTCCTAAAATCTCGGGACGAGATTTCTTATAGTGGAGGAGATTTGTAACGCCCGGATAATTAAGCTACAGTAATACTCTGCTAATGATGCCACGTCATCGCTTTTACTATTACTAGAAGTCACTTTGGTTCAAACCGGTTCGAATTCAAATTAAAATAAAGCCAAACAAATAAAGTTTTCAAAGAACAAAACTAAAATGTTCAAAGTGTGGCAAATATTCCATAACCAATTATGGTGCTCACCCAACACTTTTGAAAAGTATTTAAATGTCCTTTCTGTAAATATAACAGTGGATAAAACATTTGTTTAAATGCTTTTTAAATAATGGACAAATATAAACTAAATTATTTTAGTGCCAAAATAATTGTGGCTATGACATAATTGATATTACTAATTTAGGGGCTAGTGTTATATTTTATAAAAGCCAAAACTAAGTTAAAGCAATAAAAGAAAACAGAAATCAAAACATAAAACAAAAAATAATAAAACCTAAAAGGCCTCACCCCTCCCCTGGGCTTTGGCCCAACTAGCCACTAGGCCGGCCCAGCACACCCCTGTTTTCCCCTTCCCCCTGTTCACTGCAGCCGTGGCTGCCACCGATGCCCGCCACGGCCGCGGCCATCGCCGTGGCGGCCATCCGCCGACCCCCACCGGCCTATAAATCAGGCGAGTCCCTCCCCGAGCGCGATGGACAACCCTAGCGCGCCACTCCTCTTCTCCCCCTCACCCAGATCCCGTTGTCCCCAACGCGCATCCGAGCACCATCGTCGCCATGGCCGTAATTTTGCACGGCCACCGCGTCTCTCCAACGAGCCCATCCGCGCTGACTCGTACAACTACCTCGACTATGCCTTGGAGCTTGAGCACTGCTGCGACCACAACGGCTCCGTCTCCCTCCTCTGACCGCCGTCGTTCTCCTCCGACCCCAGCGTCTTCTCCATCTACGACGATGCTCTACAGCTCCTAAGCCACCGCCGGGCCCCCGTGTGCCTCCCCGGTGAGCACACGCATCTCCTCACTCTCTCTCTCCCCTGGCCTCTTCGGCGCCCTAGGCCTTCCTCGCGCCTCTGTAGTCACTCCGTCGAGCCCAGCCGCGCTCGCCGCGTGATACGTCCAAAACGTATCTATAATTTCTGCTTGCTCCATGCCACTTTTGGGTGATATTGCTATGATATTCATACACTTCCATACACTTTTGATCATATTTGGACTAACCTACTGATCCAGTGCACCCCAGTGCCAGTTTCTGTTTTCGGCAGATTTTGTATTTCAGGTTTTCACGTTACGAGAACTGTCAGGAAAAATCCAGAAAAATTATATAAAAAATCAGCGTTCCGGAACCTACCCTGCGCCCGAAGTACAGCCGGGGGGGGGGGCCACCAGGGCTCCAGGCGCCCTGGCGGCGCCCCCCCCCCCTGGGCCGCGCCGGGGGGGGCGCCTGGGCCCCCCGAAGCCCGTCTAGTGCCCCCCTTTGGCATATATTTAGAGCGTCCCTCAAAACCCTCGGGACGGGAACTCTTTTTCGCGATCTCATCTCTGTTCCGCCGCCGCCGCCGCTTCCTAGATCGGGAGCACCAGGAAAACTCTTCCCGGCACCCTGCCGGAGGGGAGGATCACCATCGGGAGCTTCTCCACCACCATGGACGCCTCCCGGATGAGTTGTGAGTAGTCTCCCTTGGACCATGAGTCCATGACCAGTAGCTATGTGATTTTCTCCTCCCGTTCTTGTGCTTCACTAATTAGTCCTCGTGAGCTGCCCTACATGATAGAGGCACATATGTAATCCTTATGCTGTTGCTATGATGAGTTTGCTGGGATCCGATGGATTATGAGATTATGTTCAGATTGTGATTGAGTAATATATTTGATCTACCTCTTTTATATTTATGTTCATAAGTAATTCTTGCATGTTCTCCGTTGTTATTTATTGCTTTGGCCGAGTAATACGTAGTGACTCCAAGAGGGAACGTTATGCTCGATTGTGGGTTCATGCCCCTCGATGACTAGCTTGAGTGACAGAAACATGAGTCTAGGGGATGTGATGTTGCCACAAGGGGGAAAACAACGGTGCTTGTGCCCGCGGGAGCAAGGATTGTTTACTTTACGCAAATTTCTTTTAATGCAGTTGTCTGTTGCTTTGAGTTTACACTATGGGTGGGACTCGCAACTTAATACCAGCGAGATGTTCTGGATAGATATCTCAAGGTGGATGATTAGTAGTAGATATTGATGGATTTCGGTCTACTTACTTTGGCGTACCTCCCATGCTTTGAACCTCAACCTTTCTTGCAATGTAGTCAGCATTGGTTTGCGTTCGTGGTCCTGTCAATTGCCCGGCTGTAATTCGTTTACCTCACATAGCTGTTTTATCGTCTTTTGGGAGAGAGACATCACTAGTGAACATCATGAGACTCTGGTCCATATTACCATCATTGATCACATCCGCTATTTACTTTTCGCTATTATTTACTATTGCAAAACACTATCTATCACTACTATCATTTGCGTTTAATCCTTTGTGAACTACAAGGCCGGAGGGATTGACAACCTCTCTGTACTCGTTGGGAGCAAAGTTATTTGTATCTGTGTGCACGTCCACGTTGATTGCTAATATCTGGCGCCGTTAGCAGTTGACACCTACTTGTTGAACCTAGGAGTCTCTGGGGATTCGATCCTTGGCATATTTGCTAAGGGAAAACACTTCCACAACACTGCATCTTTCACCTTCCACTTGGGGTAACCAACGAGGGGTTAGAGGCCCATCACCGCGCTGCCTGCAGCTCGCCGCTGCCGGGGCCGCGCCGCCACTGCTTGTCGTGGCCTCACCGCCGCAGGGCATGGCCCCAGCCGGTTGGCCTCGCTCCGGCGCCGCCCCTCCTCCGCGCGCCCACGGCCTCATACTCGCAGCCGCTCCTGCAGCTTCAGCCGGCCGGCGAACCCCGCCATGGCCGCGGCCTTCCCTCGCCCCGTTCGGGCGTCCTTCAGCCCTGACGGGTTCGCCCCGCGCGCCCACCCTGCGCATAGCGCCGCCGGCCACCCACCGACGCCGCGCCTGCTCCGGCCGGCCGTGGCCGCCGGCCGTGCCGCGCCGGCACCCCGCTGGCCTCGTCAAGGCTACGGCCTCGCCCGGGGCATCGAACCCCTCGGGCACGAGCGCCCAGCGCCCAGCGCCCGTTACGCCCGGCGCCCGCTATGGCCCCTGTGCCTATGGCATGTGGGGCCCGCCCCCTTTGAAAAAAGGAATAAAAAGGATAAAAATAATAATAATATAATTTTAAATTAATTAATTAATTACTTAATTAAATAATTAACTTAATTAAAATGTTTTAGTTAAAATAATTAACTAGTTAAACTAACTAATCTGTAATTAGTCTAAGCAGTCAATGACAGGGGGCCCCACCCCCTCTTGACCAGTCAAACGTTGACTGGTCAACTGGGACCCCCTGGCCCACCTGTCAGCCACTTGGTGCACTTTTGTGTACCCTGTGCTGGGTACCCGTAGCATTTTACATTTAATTTCGAATTAATAATTATTTCAAAATATTAATAAAACTTTGAAAAATCATATAAAATAATCCGTAACTCGGATGAAAAAGTTTTATATATGAAAGTCGCTCAGAATTTCGAGACGAATCCGAATACGTGGTCCGTTCATCCACCACACATCCCTAGCATACCAAACATGGAACTTTTCCCCTCCGGTTCGCCTGTCCGAAAATGCCTAACTCCGGGAAAACATTCCCGGATGTTATCCCCCTCCGCCGGTATCGTGTAGTACTGTGTTAGAACACCCCTAGCACCGTTTATTGTCATGTCGTGCATCTGTATTGCATCTGTGTTCTATGTATTTATTGTTTCTCCCCCCTTCTTCTCTTCGGTAGACCTCGAGACTCCTGTTGATGCCCTGGTGATCGACTACGTCGACAACGACATTCCTTCCGTTTCAGCAGAGCTTCCAGGCAAGCACCCCCCCCCCTTTGATCATTCCGATATCACCCATTCCTTCTTCCTTATGCTTGCAATAGATTTTGCTACTGTTATTGATTGATCATACTCTGATGCATAGCCTGCTTTTGTACCTGCTGTTGTTACCTACATGCTATGCTAAACTGCTTAGTATAGGTTGGCTAGTGATCCATCAGTGACCCCCACCCTGTCCTTGATACCGCTGCTTCATCAACGACGACTCGAGCTACGTGATCAAAGACCGGAGCCCGACTATCCTTGTTGCCCCTGCTTCATCATCGACGACTCAAGCAACATGATCAAAGATCGGAGACCGACACTTCACATCACATCACACCCCCTTTGTTGCTCGACTCTGCAGAGGTACTATTGGGTGCCGAGGGTGAAACCTCGTAACGCACTCATGATGATAACTCTGTAGTGTAGCTATTCGGTCATGGTCATCGAGGGTGATTCCTCTTTCTCCATTCTCGATACGACTCTGTCGTGCAACCCCTCAAGTGTGAACCTCGGGGGTGATTCCTCATAGTTCGCCTTGACGGACACATCGAGTGGAATTCGCCAAGGGTGATTCCTCGGGTTTTCCACCTTGATGTTTTGGACACACCGTTACATGGACTTTACTTGATACCTTTGTGAAAGGCGGGCGGGCCCGGAGAGCAACCGCGGGAGTTTTTATGGTGGCGGCTGGCTGTTTAGCGGTATCATCCAGGAGAGGTGATAGCTCCGGACTTGTCCCGACAGCCGTCACTTCTGTCAATAATGCACTAACAGATTTGGGTATTTGTTCTGAGTTGGCCTCTGGCCTTAACGCACTAACCGCCACGCGAGAATAATTATGGGCCTTGGCATCGTAGTATCAGCCGAAGCTTTGTCAGACGTCCAGTTCAGCATTGCGGCACGGTCGGATCATGCTGGCCATCCGAGGCGGTACTGGTATTCACCCTGCGCGCAACGACCCGGAGTGCAACGGGCGATGGCCCATGACCCCGGAGCGCTTAGGATGTAGACCGGCGGGGACCTCTCTGCTGAGCCTAGGTAGGGCTACGACGTGTTGATCTCCCGAGGCCGGGCATTGACCCAGAAAGGTGTGTCCGGCCAGAGATGATCGAGCATGAGGGTAACGTGGTGCACCCCTGCAGGGAAGTTATCTATTCGAATAGCCGTGTCCATGGTAACGGACGTTCAGTCTTATATCCTGATCTATTATAACTACAAATGGATACTTGAGTTATGTGATGGATATGTGGCTGCGAGATTACTTTCTCGCAGGGAGTCGAGGAAGGATCTCTAGGCCGTTAATGCTACAACATGCTTGTTAATTATAAACTGCTATTCTGTATTTCCCTCTACTGCTGCAAGATGCTGCTTCCCAGAAGATGCTTGAAGATGCTAGTCTTCGATAGGCTAGGCTTTCCCCCTCCTCTTCTGGCATTCTGCAGTTCAGTCCACATATACAGCTTAGTCCTTTGATACTGATGCATACTTAGTATAGATCTGATGCTTGCGAGTACTTTGGATGAGTACTCACGGTTGCTTTGCTCCCCCTTTTCCCCCCTTCTTTCTTCTTTCTGGTTGTTGCAACCAGATGGCGGATCCCAGGAGCCAGATGCCACCCCAGTCGACTACTACTACTACCCCGATGGAGCATACTACTACGTGGAGACAGCTGACGACCAGGAGTAGTTAGGAGGTCCCAGGCAGGAGGCCTTGCCTCTTTGATCGTTGATGTCTGTGCTAGCCTTCTTAAGGCAAAACTTGTTTAACTTATGTCTGTACTCAGATATTGTTGCTTCCGCTAACTCTGTTGCTTTCGAGCTTCTGTATTCGAGCCCTCGAGGCCCCTGGCTTGTAATATGAAGCTTGTATTATTTTATTTGTGTCTAGAGTTGTGTTGTGATATCTTCCCGTGAGTCCCTGATCTTGGTCGTACACATTTGCGTGCATGATTAGTGTACGGACAAATCGGGGGCGTCACACTGCCGTCATGATCAAGTCATCATCCTTTCTTCAGGATCTTCATAGTCCTACGAACGCGATAAGGAGGAAAACTTTGGAGGAACGTATCTCCATGAGTTCTGGGCATCTGACGGCGAATTCAGAAAGTGATACACGAAGTACCCTACGATTAGTATTTCAGTGAATGCATTGAGAACAATAAGCGATGGTACCAAAGTTTCAAACGGGTAGGCAGTCATTCGATGCTTAACCAGAAGCTGGAATGGGGTCTTGATCAACGAGAATAATATGGTGTTTGATACCAGGATGAAACATGGTTGAATTTAGCTCATGAATTACACACGAAGCCAAGTGCAAAGAATACATTAGAATCAGGGTTATACAGGAGAGTCAAATTTCGATCCCGTGGACCTGTGGGTTATGGGCCCACCATGTGGGTTAAGAGTAGGAAGGGCGATGACATCTTGCACAGAAAGCAAGGCATGTCAGAGGATAGTCTATCAGCTAAGTTGGCAACAATGTCGGTACCAAGGACGGGGGACGAAGAGAACCATTTTCTTGCTCATTGTAACGAGGCGGACCAATAGGGAAGGTTCTCGTTCACCGGCAGTTAATGTAATGTTACAACAATAGTAACGAGGTCTTACTGACAGAGTTGTACACAAAGGTGTTTACATAAGCAGAAAATTATTACTGTTTAGATTATATGTAGAGCAAAGAAAGGTTAAACAAACAAATGGAAAGGAAAATTGTGATTACACACAATTAATAGGAGTATATCCTCCCCATGGACAAGCAGAACATGGCATATAGGGTAGGAGAGCAAGTACCCAACCATTTAGATAAAGAGGCAAGGATTAATCAAGATGTTACCCATACATCGGTGTTTGGATAACTGACCAAGAAACATTTAGCATTGGGCTTCAAATGCTCTGGTTGAAAATCGAAGTACCACAGACATGCTTCGAGATAGCATTGGCATGGTCTTGAAGCAAAGGTCGTACTTTGGATACACTGAGGATCCATCATGAACAACTCATGGAATAAGCCTTACAATTTATCAAGGAAGAATGACTAACCTTGCTGAATAGGAAACTATAACAATAGGTCCTCCACCCATGTGTGCTAGGCATGACATGTGACGCCCGAAGACCGACGTCCCAGAAGATTCCCGAAGATTCCAGATGTTCAGGGTTGCCCGTGTGTTTCTTTTGAGCTTGTGTTATTTATTTTTGCATCGCATCATGTCATCATGCCATCATGTCATTTTTATTTTTGCATCTCAACCTAAATAAATTTTGTGGACCTTCGGTCCATTTAAATCGAGGGAAGAATGTCTTCTCTTTAAAACATATCATCCCAATATTTAGGGAGCTATATAATAAATATTCCATTGTTTGGAATTACCCGCAACACACGTGCATAATTTCCCCATGCTTTCCTACCTCGAGTTCTCCTACAAAAACCTTGCCAATAATTCTTTTCCGTTGTTTCGAGGTTCCTCCGAAAATTAGAACATTTTTGGACACTTCAATATTCAAGTCTTAGTTCAAACCCTTTTGAATTAAATTCAAATATGTTTGAATTATTTTCCGATCTGGCCTTTTATATTTTTCTCCGGCCGTGCTCATTTTTACGACCCGAGAAAATTAACCTTGTCCTAATTCTTGCCTTACCCCCCCCCCTCTTTTCCTTTTACCTTCTCTTTCGTTTTTCTGCTAAGGGAATTAAAAAGAAGGAGCCCGGCAGCCTTCCCCGCCATCTGGGCCCAGCCTCCCCTCTCCCTAAGGCCCAGGCGCCAGGCCTCTTTTCGCCCTAGGCCCATCTGGCCTCGGCCCGAGCCGTCCTAACCCTAGCGCAGCGCCTTCCCCTCGACCATCTTCCCTCCGCGCCGCAACCCTCGACTCTCTCTCTGCCCGATCCCATCGCTCGCTTCATCCTCCTCCCCTTGATTCGCCCCGATTCCCCTCGCGCTCCCCTCGAGCCTTCCCTCGGCCAGACAGCGAGCGACCGCCCCGGCCTCTCTGCCATCGGGTCCTTCGCCATCGCTCAAGAACCGAGCGCCGCCAGGCCTGATCCCGATTCCCTCGACCCTCTTTCCCCCTCGCCCCGCTCCCTCTCTCTCGAACCCCATCGGCCTCCCAGCCCGATCTCTCCCTCTGCCCGATCTCCCTTGTCTCATCGCGTCGCCCCAGCGCCATCGACCACCAGCGGCCTGCCTCCTCAACGTCTCCCTCCAGCCCCCTCCAGCACCGGGCCCCGACGCGCCGGCCCGCACCTCTCCTCCCGCGGCCAGGCCCGACCACAGTCCCGCTGCCATCGACGGCGTCCGCGCCCCCTCCTCCTACTACATCATCCAGGCCGCGACCTCCCTCCAGCCAGGATCCGCAGCGCCGCGCCTCTGCGCCCGGCTCTCTCCCTCTGTTCCCTTCCAACTCGCTGGCCGAAGCCCGGCGCCCCGACGCCCTTCCTCCCCACGCAGGCGACCAGCGTCCCTGCCTCCGCATCGCAAGGGCGCCGCGGTGCTCCACTTCTCCGCCGCGACGAGGCCCTGCCTCCACTTCGTCCTGCTGCCACTCGCGAGCGCCAAGACCGTGCTGTCGCTTTTGTTTTTGTTCCTTGTTGCTTGTGTTGTTGACCTTGACAGAGAACCGTGTACGCCTACACGCAACAGACCGCTACGACTCGAACATCTACATAAAACAAGTTCATCTACATGGTTTCCGTCAAGTACCTCTACATGACCATCAAGTACCACGACGAACGCCAACGTGTTCCACTACCGTCGCCCCGTGTACGACTACGAACGTGTTCCTTGACTCACGAGAACGTCTACTTCCACTACTTCCTCTCCGACCGCGAGTACCACTACTTCCTCTACGATCTCGAACCGTCCCGAAACGAGTGTTTCGAAGGTATAACCCGAGACGATGACCCGTGAGATGTCATGTATGTGTTGTATGAGTTGTTTCCCTTGTGTGCTCCGTGCCCGTTGTGCCCGTTTCGACCTTTTGCCATGTTCCTCGGTTGCCTCGTCGCTGACTCGTGGGAACCCGGCAACGGGATCACCCCACCTTTCTTCTTGTTCCGCTCGCTCTCCGTTATCTTTTGCACCGGTCTCTCGCCGAGTTACCGGAACCGAGATGTTGCGTTGCATCATTTTCGGATCGTTGCCGTGGCACCTTTTTCTTTCCACCACGGTGACAAATACCTCATATCCTCTTATGTCAACCTTTTAATAAAATTGCATAAACTTGTTCATGTCATCCGCATCATGTTAACAACATTATATAT
This sequence comes from Secale cereale, assembly GCA_902687465.1. NCBI lineage: Eukaryota > Viridiplantae > Streptophyta > Magnoliopsida > Poales > Poaceae > Secale > Secale cereale. The sequence continues at coordinate 647,911,349 of LR738715.1, forward strand.
GTGTGAATTGTTGTTGCTTTAATAATTATTAAACATGCTCATGGGGATTTTCCGGACATGTTGTTGTTCTTTTCCGGCCTCATTTAAAATGTCTAACTAGTGTAGTTTCTTTATGCTTCACCTCTTGCCATGTTAAAAACATTTAATCTTGTCTTGTAAATAATGAGAGTCAACTAAATAATTAAATGTGGTGTTTCGTCAATACGCAACTCGTTGCATATTGAGCTCCACTTAACTTGTAGTGTTGTTTGTGCACTTTGCCATGCCAATCATAATTAAGCCGGACATGCATCATACTTGAATGTGCATCGTATGCCATGTTTATGCTTGTGTGTTTACCGTGTTGTTTCTTTCTTTCCGGTTGCTTCTCTTGTTAGCTTCGGTTTCGTTCCGGAGTTGTGAGGATTCTCTCGTCTCTGTTGCTCCGTCTTCTTCATGGATCCGTTCTTCTCCCTTGTGGAATTCCAAGCAAGATGACCGAACCCGGATATCATTACTATCTTTGCCTATTGCTAGAGTATCGCTCTTTAGTATATTGCCTCGATGCCCATGTTTTCCTGTCAGCCTCCTATTGTAACCATGAACCTGTCTAACCACCCTACCTATGCAAACCGTTGAATGGCTAAGTACGCTTCGGTTAGCCCTTCTTATAGCATTGCTAGTTGCAGGTGAAGATTGAAGATGCTTGCTTCATGTTGAAGTTTGTTGGGTTATATCACACTATATAAAATGCTTAAAATGAAATCATCTATATATTGGCAAGGGTGGAAGGCTAAGCCTTTTGCTTGGTGATTTGTTCCACTCATGCCGTTAGGAACCGTATAAACCGGTGTTATGTTCCTTGATTATGCGTTCCTAACACGGTTGGGGTGTATGGGACCCCCTTGATAAACCGCTAAGTGCTAAGTCTTTTCCAGCAAGTCCCAACATTGGTACTATTTGCCTAATAACTAATAAAACTTGCATGTGGACTAGCTATCCCTTTTATTTTAATTCAACCCCCCGGGCCAGTGCTCCACATGAGTGTTGGTCCGAAACGAGCAGACTGCGGGGCCACCTCAAGGAAACTTGAGGTTTGGTAAAAACCTGTAGGATGACTCATCCGGTCGTGTCCTGAGACTAGATACGTGCGGCTACCTATCAGGGTGTCGACACGCCGGGAGGATTTGCTGGATTAGCCTTACCTTAGTTCGGTTTAACTTGAGCACGGGATTCCGAGAATACTCGGGTCTTCCCACCTTGGAGTTGCGACTCCGCGGATTGTGGGCTTGTAATGGGTCAAGTTGGAACACCCCTGCAGGGTTTGAACTTTCGAAAGCCGTGCCCGCGGTTATGTGGCAGATGGGAGCTTGTTAATATCCGGTTGTAGATAACTTGACACAATGTTTCCAATACACTACCAGCGTGTGTACCGTGACTGTCAATTTCCGAATAGGGATTCGGGAGTTGAACATGGTGGGGTTATGTTTGTTGAGCCTTAGCTAGGATCACTTCGTGATCATCTCTCGACCGAGGCACTTCTCTTCTCGCTCTCTATTACGTAAGTTAGTGCTAGTTGCTGCTGCAGACTCTTGTTGTTCCTTCACCTCTTGTTCTTTCTTCAGCCTTGTCCTCACCCAAGGCTTAAATAGTCATGTTACCCGGGAACGGGATTGCTGAGTCCTCTGTGGCTCACAGTTACTTCACCACACCAGATGCAGGTTCAGCCGAGTTTGATGCAGGAGTTGGATCAGTTCCTCACCAGGAGCTCTATGAAGAGCGTGGCCGTTTGCTTGTGACGTTTCGATGTTCAGTAGTGGTTTCTACTAGGATTCGATCCTGACCTGTGGCTTTATGTTGTTTTGGTATCTTTCTTTGGATCTTCACCCGTAGTCGGGTTGTGATGTTTTGAATGATGTATTGCTTATGTAATGTATTGTGTGAAGTGGCGAGTGTAAGCCAACTATCTTCTTTTGCAATTTAATCCCTCTTTTACATGAGTTGTGCAAAGATACCAAACTTGAGATCATTCTAGGATGGGCTTATACCTTTAAGTCGTGCCTCGACACGTAGGAGGTATAGTCCCATCCTGGGCATTACAAGTTGGTATTCAAAGCCTTCTCCGACCTAGAAGCCCCCACTGATTGATCGAATCGTTGACGGTTGAGTCTAGGCACACACTGAAAAAGTTTTGAGTCCTATATATATATATCGGAGAGTAGGATTTCTTTGCTTCTCATCCCCTTTCTCTCTGGTGAGGACTCCTGACGATTACTGTTGCCTCTTCTACTTTCAAAAATTGCACCAAATTTTTTTTAGGATCTCGCGAGTATTGTTTGGATTGTTTCGATGTCTTTGTGACAAGAACATTGTTCTCGATGCCTCCTGTCATTAGGGGTTGTGGCAGTGTCCCGGGGAGTTGAGCTCCGAGGTGTTGTCGTCACAAATCCATCGCGGCAGTACTAGAATACTTAAGACGGCCGACATCGAAAACTCTCCTATGCGGTTAGTGGCAAGATAACCCCGACATCACCCAGTACTGGGGAGGTAGTTCGATAGTATTGCCATAGCTTGTATAGTAGATGCGTTTCGAAGGTCCGAGGTAAACAGTTTCCGAGAACAACTGGTTATGTGTTGAAGGATGGATACACCTGGATGTAGGTTTAGAGTTGATTGCGTGGTGCTTCCCGTGTATCCCCAACACCTGATTGCATAACTGGAAACTTTCGAAAATCTATAGGTGGGTTCATCTAGTAGTTCTAGGCATTCTTCCAACGGATGCACGATATGAAGTTTGGGGTTCTACATTGAGTGAAGTGGTTTATGACCGATGTTACTATCAGGAGTTGCATCTTAAAGGGTCCTTGGCTATGCTGATCCGGGGATTGTAAAACCTTTTCGTAACGCGTTCATATGCTTTCAGCACGAAGATGTCGAACGAAGCTTCTATCTTGTATTTGTTCTATCTGTTCCTTATTCCTTTTTATTTACCTTTTCCTTCTCCCAAGTGGCTTCTCGACAAGTTGATGTACCTGTGGAATTCATTCGTTCTATCCTTTGTTTTGATTTGATTCTGGTATTCGAGTTGCTTCGATGTCAAATGTTGATTCCATACCTTTCCTAATCGGTGTTCTCATATTTCTATGGGAGTGCTAATTCTTCTTGACCATCGAGATATTCATGTTAATCCTTTTCAACCGGTGTGCCTTCTCTTCAAGTTTTTCCATACAGACACCGTTGAGAATCTGACGAATTGTGTGTTTCATTCTTCCCAATTTGTCTTTGTTTTTTCCACCCTCCCACCCTTCTTCTTCTTGGATCCAGAATTCTCAGATGAAGTATCCATTTTATTCATGTGATGGTTCTTCATTCTTTCCTTCATTGTTCTTATCCGGTGATTCTCAGGAAGAGGCTCAAGAGCTTCAAGTTCATCATTCTTTTCTTCTCAAATTCTGCCGATGGATGTAATTCAAGATTTCGGTGTTGATCTTATCCTTTTTCCTCTTTTCACAATGCTTTCTTATTCCGGTGCACCAATTAATCATTCTCCTCTTGTTATTCATATCCGGAGTGCTGAAGATTCATAATTCCATTCTTAATCCGTTCAAGATATTTTGAGATTATTATCTTACTCAAGCCATTTAATTCAACCGGTGCAATATCTCTTAAGCAATCTTTTCAACAGTGATTTCTTTGAGTGGGCCCTAACCCACAGGTCTTTCCCAGGATCTTACCTGACTCTTCTATTTTTTCTGGAGTTATACTCAAACTCTTTTCAAAGTGTGACGTAAGAATGATCTCCATCAGTCACATGCCTTCTCCAAGCTTGTTTTCAATTATTTCCATCTTTAGCTCCACCTTCCATCTTTTTATTCTTCCGGAGTATCTCGAAATTCTTCATGGCATTTCTCGTCTTCATTCTCAACATTTGTAGACCTGAGAAGTGTTTCTCTTAAATCTTGGCCCGTTCTTTTGAAGATTTGTGGTTCTAGCTTCATGCCATCCTCATTATTGTTTTGATTGTGAGGAATTCTTTTATACCACCCGAAGCATTTCTTAAATTCTTCCTATTGTGATCCTACGAAGGCCATCATTTCAGAAGATTTCTTCGTTCTCAGTTTTCAACTTCATCCTCCAAATATTCTTCATTGATGTCTCTTCGTTCGTCTCCTTATTCTCACGGTGGTTCTTTCAAGTTTTCTCTTCCTTTGTTATCATTTTAATTCATTTGTTCTTTTCACAATCCTACCGATGCTTCGTTGAATATTTATCCAAGGTGGTGCTAGACCTCTCTTTAATTCTTTGCAACGAGAATAAGTAGTATGCCAAATCCTTTGGTTGTCATCAATTTAAATTGGTGAAGGGGATGCATGACATAATTCTTATTCTTATTTCTTCAAGGTGATTTAATTCTTCTGTCTGGAGCTTGTTCATCATATCATATCCTTGGTTCTAAGTTGTTCATCTTGTTTTCCGGAGCTCCAAGTTATTTCAATTATATTATTTCAAAGCTCCATCTAATTCATCGCAGGCCTTGAATCTTATTCTTTTCATCTTTCACTTCTCATGCTCTCATTACCGGAGTTCTCATGGTGGTTCTTCATCATTTAATTCTTCCTCATAGCCTTCATCAAGATTCTTGTTGTTGGAGCTCAAATATTCTTCTTCTTGCATTTTGAAGTGCAATTCTTTCTACCTTATCTTTTCAGATGGTGTTATGTCATTTTGACAATTTCCCTTCATGTTTCATGATTCACAAGTTGTCAGGAATGAGATATTTAAAACCATCATTTTCCTTGTTCAGGAGATATTTTCAACCCTTCAATTTATTCGTTGGAGTTATCTTGGGTTGTATTTCACCTAAAAGCTTTTCCCTAAGGATTTTGCTATTGTGGTGCTTATAAATGACCCAAGTTCTTCATTTATCATTCTGCTGAAATAACTCTTTCGTCTCCTTGTTGATCTCAATCCATCAATTGTTTTCCATTAGTGGTCGGTTGTCACCTCTTAATTTTGAGATGTTTTCCATAAGCCCACATCAAGCTTATTCTTTCGTTGTTGAATTTCCAACAACTCTGTTCAACCCTTCTTTGTAAGGAGGTTTTCCTAATTCATTTTGAGAGAAGTTGTCTTTTTCTTCTCCATTCATTTCTTTCATTGATTTATATGCTATTATTTCATTCCGGAGGCACTGTGATATTGCTCTCTTTAACCATCATCTCGTTTTTATCGGGATCATGTTCTTTCCCTTGTTTATCATTTAACCGGAGTGTTGTATTTTTCATTCAAGTTCTCTCATCTTATCAAGTTTTGCCTATCTTTTCAACCGGAGTGCTGTCTGAGTCTTTCTTACACCTTGTGCCATTCTTTCAATTGTTTCAGAGGCAATGTGTTGTTGATTTCATCAACTATCATCCATCTTCTCTAGTTCTTGTTAATTCCTTCCATTTTCAGTCGGAGTGCTGTCCAAATTCTGTCATTCTTATTCCTTGGCTATACTGTTGCAGTTTCATATTCTTTTGGTCCGTGAGCTATTGTTTCATGTCTTTCAACCTATAAGGTTCTCTTTGTGTTCCTTGTTCCTCCTTTTACCGGAGTGCTCTTATCTTCGTTCATCTCCATTGTATTCTTCTTTCATTTGTTCAACCTCTCAAGGTTCCTTGGTTTCACTCGTCTGTCAAAGAAGCAACTTTGTTTTACCTCTTCCTCTTCATTTTTACCCGGTGATATCTCTAGGATCTCGGGTCGAGATCCTCTGTTAGTGTGGGAGAGTTGTGACGCCCGAAGACCGACGTCCCAGAAGATTCCAGAAGATTCCCGAAGATTCCAGATGTTCAGGGTTGCCCGTGTGTTTCTTTTGAGCTTGTGTTATTTATTTTTGCATCGCATCATGTCATCATGCCATCATGTCATTTTTATTTTTGCATCTCAACCTAAATAAATTGTGTGGACCTTCGGTCCATTTAAATCGAGGGAAGAATGTCTTCTCTTTAAAACATGTCATCCCAATATTTAGGGAGCTATATAATAAATATTCCATTGTTTGGAATTACCCGCAACACACGTCCATAATTTCCCCATGCTTTCCTACTTCGAGTTCTCCTACAAAAACCTTGCCAATAATTATTTTCGTTGTTTCGAGGTTCCTCCGAAAATTCGAACATTTTTGGACACTTCAATATTCAAGTCTTAGTTCAAACCCTTTTGAATTAAATTCAAATATGTTTGAATTATTTTCCAATCTGGCCTTTTATATTTTTCTCCGGTCGTGCTCATTTTTACGAGCCCGAGAAAATTAACCTTGTCCTAATTCTTGCCTTAACCCCCCCCCCTCCTCTTTTCCTTTTACCTTCTCTTTCGTTTTTCTGCTAAGGGAATTAAAAAGAAGGAGCCCAGCAGCCTTCCCCGCCATCTGGGCCCAGCCTCCCCTCTCCCTAAGGCCCAGGCGCCAGGCCTCTTTTCGCCCTAGGCCCATCTGGCCTCGGCCCGAGCCGTCCTAACCCTAGCGCAGCGCCTTCCCCTCGACCATCTTCCCTCCGCACCGCAACCCTCGACTCTCTCTCTGCCCGATCCCATCGCTCGCTTCATCCTCCTCCCCTCGATTCGCCCCGATTCCCCTCGCGCTCCCCTCGAGCCTTCCCTCGGCCAAACAGCGAGCGACCGCCCCGGCCTCTCTGCCATCGGGTCCTTCGCCATCGCTCAAGAACCGAGCGCCGCCAGGCCTCATCCCGATTCCCTCGACCCTCTTTCCCCCTCGCCCTGCTCCCTCTCTCTCGAACCCCATCGGCCTCCCAGCCCGATCTCCCCCTCTGCCCGATCTCCCTTGTCTCATCGCGTCGCCCCAGCGCCATCGACCACCAGTGGCCTGCCTCCTCAACGTCTCCCTCCAGCCCCCTCCAGCACCGGGCCCCGACGCGCCGGCCCGCACCTCTCCTCCCGCGGCCAGGCCCGACCACAGTCCCGCTGCCATCGACGGCGTCCGCGCCCCCTCCTCCTACTACATCATCCAGGCTGCAACCTCCCTCCGGCCAGGATCCGCAGCGCCGCGCCTCTGCGCCCGGCTCTCTCCCTCCGTTCCCTTCCAGCTCGCTGGCCGAAGCCCGGCGCCCCGACGCCCTTCCTCCCCGCGTAGGCGACCAGCGTCCCTGCCTCCGCATCGCAAGGGCGCCGCGGTGCTCCTCTTCTCCACCGCGACGAGGCGCTGCCTCCACTTCGTCCTGCTGCCACTCGCGAGCGCCAAGACCGTGCTGTCGCTTTTGTTTTTGTTCCTTGTTGCTTGTGTTGTTGACCTTGACAGAGAACTGTGTACGCCTACACGCCAAAGACCGCTACGACTCGAACATCTACATAAAACAAGTTCATCTACGTGGTTTCCGTCAAGTACCTCTATATGACCATCAAGTACCACGACGAACGCCAACGTGTTCCACTACCGTCGCCCCGTGTACGACTACGAACGTGTTCCTCGACTCACGAGAACGTCTACTTCCACTACTTCCTCTCCGACCGCGAGTACCACTACTTCCTCTACGATCTCGAACCGTCCCGAAACGAGTGTTTCGAAGGTATAACCCGAGACGATGACCCGTGAGATGTCATGTATGTGTTGTATGAGTTGCTTCCCTTGTGTGCTCCGTGCCCGTTGTGCCCGTTTCGACCTTTTGCCATGTTCCTTGGTTGCCTCGTCGCCGACTCGTGGGAACCCGGCAACGGGATCACCCCACCTTCTTCTTGTTCCGCTCGCTCTCCGTTATATTTTGCACCGGTCTCTCACCGAGTTACCGGAACCGAGATGTTGCGTTGCATCATTTTCGGATCGTTGTCGTGGCACCTTTTTCTTTCCACCACGGTGACAAATACCTCATATCCTCTTATGTCAACCTTTTAATAAAATTGCATAAACTTGTTCATGTCATTCGCATCATGTTAACAACATTATATATGTGTGAATTGTTGTTGCTTTAATAATTATTAAACATGCTCATGGGGATTTTCCGGACATGTTGTTGTTCTTTTCCGGCCTCATTTAAAATGTCTAACTAGTGTAGTTTCTTTATGCTTCACCTCTTGCCATGTTAAAAACATTTAATCTTGTCTTGTAAATAATGAGAGTCAACTAAATAATTAAATGTGGTGTTTCGTCAATACGCAACTCGTTGCATATTGAGCTCCACTTAACTTGTAGTGTTGTTTGTGCACTTTGCCATGCCATGCATATTTAAGCCGGACATGCATCATACTTGAATGTGCATCGTATGCCATGTTTATGCTTGTGTGTTTACCGTGTTGTTTCTTTCTTTCCGGTTGCTTCTCTTGTTAGCTTCGGTTTCGTTCCGGAGTTGTGAGGATTCTCTCGTCTCTGTTGCTCCGTCTTCTTCATGGATCCGTTCTTCTCCCTTGTGGAATTCCAGGCAAGATGACCGAACCCGGATATCATTACTATCTTTGCCTATTGCTAGAGTATCGCTCTTTAGTATATTGCCTCGATGCCCATGTTTTCCTGTCAGCCTCCTATTGTAACCATGAACCTGTCTAACCACCCTACCTATGCAAACCGTTGAATGGCTAAGTACGCTTCGCTCAGCCCTTCTTATAGCATTGCTAGTTGCAGGTGAAGATTGAAGATGCTTGCTTCATGTTGAAGTTTGTTGGGTTATATCACACTATATAAAATGCTTAAAATGAAATCATCTATATATTGACAAGGGTGGAAGGCTAAGCCTTTTGCTTGGTGATTTGTTCCACTCATGCCGTTAGGAACCGTATAAACCGGTGTTATGTTCCTTGATTATGCGTTCCTAACACGGTTGGGGTGTATGGGACCCCCTTGATAAACCGCTAAGTGCTAAGTCTTTTCCAGCAAGTCCCAACATTGGTACTATTTGCCTAATAACTAATAAAACTTGCACGTGGACTAGCTATCCCTTTTATTTTAATTCAACCCCCCGGGCCAGTGCTCCACATGAGTGTTGGTCCGAAACGAGCAGACTGCGGGGCCACCTCAAGGAAACTTGAGGTTTGGTAAAAACCTGTAGGATGACTCATCCGGTCGTGTCCTGAGACTAGATACGCGCGGCTACCTATTAGGGTGTCGACACGCCGGGAGGATTTGCTGGATTAGCCTTACCTTAGTTCGGTTTAACTTGAGCACGGGATTCCGAGAATACTCGGGTCTTCCCACCTTGGAGTTGCGACTCCGCGGATCGTGGGCTTGTAATGGGTCAAGTTGGAACACCCCTGCAGGGTTTGAACTTTCGAAAGCCGTGCCCGCGGTTATGTGGCAGATGGGAGCTTGTTAATATCCGGTTGTAGATAACTTGACACAATGTTTCCAATACACTACCAGCGTGTGTACCGTGACTGTCAATTTCCGAATAGGGATTCGGGAGTTGAACACGGTGGGGTTATGTTTGTTGAGCCTTAGCTAGGATCACTTCGTGATCATCTCTCGACCGAGGCACTTCTCTTCTCGCTCTCTATTACGTAAGTTAGTGCTAGTTGCTGCTGCAGACTCTTGTTGTTCCTTCACCTCTTGTTCTTTCTTCAGCCTTGTCCTCACCCAAGGCTTAAATAGTCATGTTACTCGGGAACGGGATTGCTGAGTCCTCTGTGGCTCACAGTTACTTCACCACACCAGATGCAGGTTCAGCCGAGTTTGATGCAGGAGTTGGATCAGTTCTTCACCAGGAGCTCTATGAAGAGCGTGGCCGTTTGCTTGTGACGTTTCGATGTTCAGTAGTGGTTTCTACTAGGATTCGATCCTGACCTGTGGCTTTATGTTGTTTTGGTATCTTTCTTTGGATCTTCACCCGTAGTCAGGTTGTGATGTTTTGAATGATGTATTGCTTATGTAATGTATTGTGTGAAGTGGCGAGTGTAAGCCAACTATCTTCTTTTGCAATTTAATCCCTCTTTTACATGAGTTGTGCAAAGATACCAAACTTGAGATCATTCTAGGATGGGCTTATACCTTTAAGTCGTGCCTCGACACGTAGGAGGTATAGTCCCATCCTGGGCATTACATGACATCACCTTACCGGGTTACAAAACGACCAATGCTTTAATTCTTGGAAATATGTTTCCAACATCATAACTAACCAAGAATCAGATTTGATTGGTGTCGGGATACCTCAGACTCAGGCTGCCCGAGAAGAAGAGGTGCAACACAATAGGCGAGATGACATTGTAAGATTCTCGGGAAATGAACTATGGGAGCGGGTTCCCGAAACAATAGTTCATCATTAGACCAAGGAGAGGACGAGGAGGTGGCTGATGGGTATCTGCGACAATTCATCCAGAATTCCAAACGGATGGATTTCCACAATAATGTGAACAAGATGACACTTGTCAATTCAAATGATATAATGTTGTATGCTCGAGGAAAACATACACCATTAATCATTAGTTGAATGGTGTGCCCGAAATATGACCTAGGTAGCAAGATCAATGTTGGAGTGACGATTCAATAACAAACAGTCTAAGAACGAACTATGGATCATTAACTTCAAAGCAATAGGGTTGCTAGAAATACAGAACTCAAGCAGCATCGTTAGCATATTGGTATCCCAGTTAAAAACAACACGGGGACCAAGGAGGAATGGTGATGGTGAGAAGTATCATCATACCGAGAATTTGCTAAGAGGTGGAGCAATCCACACAACATCCTCGACATAAAAGACAGTAATACTTCATGGCAGAACACAACACTAGCTGGAGAGCAAGATGTATTCATAATGTGGACAAGTTCGCGATGAAAGGAAGTAAACGGTGTTGTCGACGATAAATAAAAAAAATCATCGAGGGCAAGGAGGCTATTTCTCATCATGAACACATTTGACATCTCGGAAGAAGTCAAAGTGTTGAAGGTGATTCGACACATTTGCCGGGAGGTTTCAAGAGGATGCAATCAATCAACAACGGCAACAAGCAAGAGAATGACGAAGTGGCAAGTTATAGGGTCAATATATAAGATGCAAGCTCGGAACCAAAGTTGCATTTCAAGACAAGCAACAAGATGTTGAAAGCTCGACGTAAGTCATGCTCACACACTGAAGAATTCGTGCACCAGAGAAGGGCGAGGTAGCACAGTCAAAGATAGCAAGACCAGGATGCAGCCGATAGTCTGGGAATGACCAGATTGAGTTCAGAATTTCCCAGTAAAAATACTAGGGGTACTTGATTGGTAGTGCGGAATAATTTCACTAGTCGGTGTCCTCGGTTGACAACAACCCAGAACCCATAGAGTGATTATGACAAGGAAAGACATTACTTCAACAAAGTTAGTAAGATGTGGTACAATGGCAAGACCTCTTCGAGATACCAGGGGGTAATACTCGAAGGTAGAACATGATAAAAGTAGAACCGGGTCATTGATCTAGGACGGTAGATACTTCCACCTTGCCATAAATAGACGAGGCACTGGAATGAATTCCCATCAGATATATCAGATCAGGACAGCATGGTCGGAACCATAACTGTAAGGCGTCAATTCGAGAATACTGAAAGAATCATACAGCTGGACAATCATTTTGCAAGAAGCTTCCGAGATGGTCTACATCATTTTCATGGGCATGAACACAAAGTTCAAGGTCGACTCCCACTTCTTTAATGCATATCATTTCATTCACCTCCCGCTTTGATAAAACTGTAGTGTTGGAATTTTATCTGGTAGAACACCAGAAGAGTATGACTTGTGAAAACTTTTGGGTTCTCACGGATTAGGGGAAGGCATAGGTTCAACCCATCGGGCATCTTAGTAACATATACCACAAGTTTCAAAAGTAAATAAGACAAGCTTGATAGTAGAGCATGGTTGACAAAAGCAGAGGATACAATTTGTCAAAGGCATTATGTATCAAGGGAAGAACTCACAAGGTGATTGAATATGAAGGACTCTGTCCCATAACAATCCAACAATGGATCGGGTGATCCACAACGGAGTTGATGTGAGTATCGGTACTCACTCAGAGGAAGAAAGAATGCAGAGGCATCAGATTCAAGAATCACCTGATTAGTCTGATGCTTAAATAGAAAGAAATTATGGTTTCCAAAACGAAGGATCAGAAGCAGACACTCTGATCAAGGATGCATAAGTTGAAAACACTTAGTTGGACAATCAATAAAGGTTTGAATTGCTGAGAACCAGCTCATGTCCGGAATGATGTCTGAGCCAGAAAGATAATTTTAAAAAGGATAACCTGATGACTACGTGCATACGCACATATTGAATCAATAGGCTCAAAATGGCTAGGACAAGGGATGTTAACGAAGACTACTAGTCATATGGAATTAACCATAATGCAAGCAGGCAAGAATTTCAAGAGTAACAGGCTGTAGAGGATTTTCGAAAGATCAAAAAGTATTCCGAAGAATTTTGTGAGACACATGAACAACTGAGGATGAACGAATACTCGATAAGTGTGAGGAATTATTCATAGGGGTATTCATGTGGCAAAGACCTGTAGGATAGTAGGCACAAGTATTCTCGGAACAATAGAGAGAATTTCGGGGTATCTTGTAATAACAAGATCAACTCGGAATAAAAGTAAGAACGATAGGTGTATGTATTTATCCATCAGGATATTTTGTTGGTAGGGAATTGCAAAAGCAATGTGCACAAAGTCTCGAGAGAAAATCGGAGAGTATCTTCGGAATCCTTTGGTGCACCAAGCAATCATCTGGGTGAGGGGCTCTTCGGGCGAAAATATTTTCGAGAACCTAAAGTTGGAGTTAGCAAAATCATTTAACCCGAATAGAAGAGAGATCAGAGTCCCAGAGCATAGACGAGGAATAAAAGATCCTAATACCACCTAATGGCGACGTGGGCCCATAAGCCACACAGCCAAGTTAGTAAAAGTTTTCAATGACTAGACTCAACTTCGGCCAAGGAGTTGGAAAAGGGGATTCCTACAGGTAGTCGGCTCTGATACCAACTTGTGACGCCCTCAATTTGACCATACACTAATCATGCACACAAATGTGTACGACCAAGATTAGGCACTCACTGGAAGATATCACAACACAACTCTAGACACAAATTAAAATTAATACAAGCTTTATATTACAAGCCAGGGGCCTCGAGGGCTCGAATACAAAAGCTCGAATACACAAGCGTCAGCGGAAGCAATAATATTTGAGTACAGACATAAGTTAAAGAAGTTTGCCTTAAGAAGGCTAGCACAAATATAGCAACGATCGAAAAGGCAAGGCCTCCTGCCTAGGACCTCCTAACTACTCCTCGAAGCCGAACTTCACGTAGAAACATCCTCGGGATCCTCTGGGTCCTGGACTCCACCAATCTGGTTGCATCAACAAGAAGAAGGGACAAAAGGGAAAAGGGGGGAGCAAATCAACAGTGAGTACTCATCCAAAGTACTCGCAAGCAAGGATCTACACTACATATGCAATGATATCTGTGTAAAGGGGGTAACATCTTTGGGTTAAACTGTAGAATGCCAGAATAAGAGGGGGATAGCTAATCCAATCGAAGACTATGCTTCTGGCCACCTCCATCTTGCAGCAGTAGATGAGAGTAGCTGGAAAGTAACAAGTATCCTTGCTTCTCGTAGTCTCCGTCTTGCAGCAGTAGAATAGAATAGATGGTAAGTTCACCAAGTAACAACGTATAGCATAATCCTACCTGGCGATCCTCCCCTCGTCGCCCTGTGGGAAAGCGGTCACCATGTTGTATCTGGAACTTGTCTGGGTGTGTTTTATTAAGTATCCAGTTCTAGTTGTCATGAGGTCAGAGTACAACTCCGGGTCGTCCTTTTATCGAGGGACACGGCTATTCGAATAGATTAACTTCCCTGCAGGGGTGCACCACATAACCCAGCACGCTCGATCCCATTTGGCCGGACACACTTTGCTGGGTCATGCCCGGCCTCGGAAGATCAACACGTCGCAGCCCTACCTAAGCACAGCAGAGAGGTCAGCACGCCGGTCTAAGTCCTAAGCGCACAGGGGTCTGGGCCCATCGCCTAATGCACACCTGCGCATTGCAAGCCGGTAAGCAGACCTAGCCGCTCCTAATACCAGAGCGGTGTTCCAGTCCAATCCGGTGTGCACCGCTAAGTCACTGACGTCAAGAAGGCTTCGGCTGATACCACGACGTCGAGTGCCCATAACTATTCCCACGTAGCTGGTTAGTGCGTATAGGCCAATGGCCAGACTCAGATTGAATACCAAGATCTCGTTAAACGTGTTATTATCAAATAACCGCCGACAACGACCAGGGCCACGCTGATACGTCCAAAACGTATCTATAATTTCTGTTTGCTCCATGCCTCTTTTGGGTGATATTGCTATGTTATTTATACACTTCCATACACTTTTGATCATATTTGGACTAACCTATTAACTCAGTGCACCCCAGTGCCAGTTTCTGTTTTCGGCTGTTTTTGTATTTCAGGTTTTCACATTACGAGAACTGCCAGAAAAAATCCAGAAAAATTATATAAAAAATCAGCGTTC
>LR738715.1:647925936-647951132 GCA_902687465.1 Secale cereale
CCGGCCACGCTGGGGGGGCGCCTGGGCACCCCTGACCCCCTCTGATGCCCCCCTTTGGCATATATTTACACCGTGTCGCGGAAACCCTGATTCCAGACCCTTTTTCTCCAGACGCGATTCCGATCTCCGTCGCCATCGCCATCAAGCTTCGGGGGACCAGAATTCCTGCGCCGGCACCCTGCCGGGACGGGGAAGTGCCCCCGGATTCATCTCCATCGACGTTGCTTCCTCCCTCCATGATGCGGGAGTAGTTCCTCCTCGGGGCTGAGGTTCTTACCAGTAGCTATGTGGTCAATTCTCTCTCCCATGATGTGATCTTCGTTGTGATCATAGGCTATGTTAATCTAGGGTGATCCCATGATATTTCCCCTTCCTCTATGTATTGGATTGATGTACTCACTTGTCTTTATCTAGTATAATCCCCGAGACCAAGGTGACAGCGGTCTATTGAACAAGGATTAGAAAAGTATTTTCATGAGTGATTTCCTCTCTTGTGTGTTGATTGAAGATTGAGATTCTCTTGGTGCTTGTATTTGACTATCCTTTAGATATGTTGTGGTGATTGTGGGACTCTCTTTGGATGACCGCGGTGACATTGGGAAATCCTTAGATTGAGAACTACGAACTTTGAGGTGTGCTTTTGTAGCCCTACATAATTCTCGTCCTCTCTTGACCACGAAGGAATGACCTCCGAGTGTGTCCCCTTTGCATGTTTTATGGGAAATATCATGTGATTCGATTATGTTAATGTTGTTGGGAGTTGCCACTAGTGAAAGTATGAAGCCTAGGCCTTGTTTCCACCATTGCAATACCATTTGTGCTCACGTTTCCCACTTGTTTGCTTGATGCACTTTTTATTACAGATTTATATTACTTTGTTTTGCCATCCATATCACTTGCCATTTAACATCTCTTCGCCGAACTAGTGCACCTATACATCTAACAAGTGTATTAGGTGTGTTGGGGACACAACAGACTTCTTGTATCTTAGTTGCAGGGTTGCTTGAGAGAGACCATCTTCAACCTCTACTTCCTTGAGTTCGATAAACCTTAGGTCATCCACTTGAGGGAAATTGCTGCTGTCCTACAAACCTCTGCGCTTGGAGGCCCAACATAGTCTACAAGAGTAGAAGCGTGTGTAGACATCAAGCTATTTCTGGCGCCGTTGCCGGGGAGGTGGGCGCTTGAAGGTATATCTTTAGATCTTGCAATTAAATCTTTTTGTTTCTTGTTTTTATTTCACTAGTTATGTTTATGGAAACCCGTGCTATTGGATCGTTGCTTGCGGGGAGACGCCCCACACCTGTGGTGGTTGCTCCTCCCCCTACTGAAATTGTGCCCTATAAAATACCAGCTGGTATTATCGATTATGTTTTGGCTAATCGTTATGCTGGAGACAGACATGTAAAGCCCAGGATGGGACTATATCTCCTACGTGTCGAGGCACGACTTAAAGATATAAGCCCATCCTAGAATGATCTCAAGTTTGGTATCTTTGCACGACTCATGTAAAAGAGGGATTAAAATGCAAAAGGAGATAGTTGGCTTACACTCGCCACTTCACACAATACAATACATAAGCAATACATCATTCAAAAACATCACAACCCGACTACGGGTGAAGATCCAAAGAAAGATACCAAAGCAACATAAAGCCACAGGTCAGGATTGAATCCTAGTAGAAACCACTACTGATCGTCGAAACGTCACAAGCATACGGCCACTCTCTTCATCGAGCTCCCAGTGAAGAACTTGAACTAGCTTCTGCATCAAACTCGGCTGAACCTGCATCTGGTGTTGTAGTATCTGTGAGCCACGAGGACTCAGCAATCCCATAACCATGGGTATCAAGACTAGCAAAGCTTTATGGGTAGGAAGAGGTAAAGTGGTGAGGCTGCAGCAGCGGCTAAGCATAATATGGTGGCTAACTTACGAGTACCAGAATAAGATGAGAAGCCACGCAAACGGTCGCAAAAGTAGTGATCGCTAAAGATCCTAACTACATACGAGTCAAACATAACCCCACCGTGTTCTCTTCTCAAAGTGAAAAGAGACAATCACGGTTACTCACACAGTTGTGTGTTTTACTTCGGATCATCTGTCAAGTTTTCTACAACCGGACATTAACAAATTCCAATCTGCCACATAACCGCGGGCACGGCTTTCGAAAGATCATAACCCTGCAGGGGTGTCCCAACTTAGCCCATCACAAGCTCTCACGATTAGCTGAAGTGATAAATATAACATCACCACTCCTTATCTTAGGGAAAATCCGATCAGGCTCGGCATCCCGGTAGCACAAGTCATTTCGACAATGGTAAAACAAGTCCAGAAAGACCTCCCGGTGTGTCGACACCCTGATAGTAGCCGCGCGTATCTCGTCTCAGGACACTACCGGATGGGCGATTCTACATGTATACCAGATACCTCGGGTTTCCCCAAGGCGGCCCCGCAGACTCCCCGTTTGGGACCAACACCATCAGCACTGGCCCCCCCTGCTATGTAGAATTAAGAATCCTCGGGTAGCGCTAACTCCCTATGCAATTTAATTAATTAATTAAGTTGTTATTATGAGCAAATTAAAACCAATGTTGGGCCTTGCTGGAGGAGTTTTATTCAAAGTCGAACTGTCAAGGGGTCCCCATTTCACCCATCGTGTAAGGAACGCAAAATCAAGGAACATAATGCCGGTTTATCGGCGCCTAAGGTGGCATGAGTGGAACAAAACACCGAGCAAAAGGCCAAGCCTTCCACCCATGCCCAGTATATAGGTGTGTTAATAATAATTATAGATATTGTGATATATCCAACAACAAGTTCCCTCCTGGAACGAACTTCATCTTCACCTGCAACTAACAACGCTATAAGAGGGACTGAGCAAGCGAGGCTGAGCAAGCGGGTAACATAGCCAAACAGTGGTTTTGCTAGGAAGGTGTCAAGGTTAGAGGTTTCATGGCAACAAGGAGATGGCTGACATAAAAGATGGGTAGCGCGACATGTAACGATAGCATCGAGACAACTAAGCATGGCAATGGTAGTAAAGGTATCCAAGGGTATGATCATCTTGCCTGGGAATCCACAAGGGAGAAGAACGGATCCATGAAGTAGACGGAGCAACAGACGAGAGGATCCTCACAACTCCGGAACGAAACCTAAGCTAACAAGAGAAGCAACCGGAAAGAAGAAACAACACGGTAAACACACAAACATAAACATGGAATACGATGCACACCCAAGTATGATGCATGTCTGGTTTAAATATGCAAGGCATGGCAAAGTGCACAAACAAATACTACAAGTTAAGTGGAGCTCAATATGTAACGAGTTGCATATTGACAAAACACCACATTTCTTATATAGTTGACTCTCGTTTATTTACAAGACAAGGTTAAATGTTTTTAACATGGCAAGAGGTGAAGCATATTAAAACTACACTATTTAGGCATTTTAAATGAGGCCGGAAATAACAAAAACAAGTCCGGAAAATCCCCATGTGCATGTTTAGTAATTATAAGCAAACAACAATTTAACATATCAATGTTGTTAACATGATGCGGATGACATGATCAAGTTTATGCAAGTTTTTATTAAAAGTTGGCAAGAAGATGATATGAAGCAATTGTCACCGTGGTGGAAGGAAAAGGGTGCCACGGCAACGATCCGAAAATGATGCAACGGCAACATATCGGTTTCGGTATCTCGTAGAGAGACCGGTGCAAAAGAAAGGTGGCGTGAGCGAGTCAAACAAGATGATGGGGTGCTCCCGGCTTACGGGTTCCCACGGGTCGACGACAAAAGAGGGCACAATGGCCACGGTGCAACAAGGGAAACATTTCATACAACCACAAGCATCCACGGGTCATCCACGGGGTTATACCTTCGAAGCGTTCGTTTCGGGACGGTTCGAGATCGTAGAGGAAGGAGTCGTTCTCGTTTTCGAAGAGGAAGTAGTCGTTCCGATATCGTGTCGTGGTACTTGGGGTTCTCGTTTGCGATGGTAGTGGAAGTAGTGGTACTTGGCGATTCATCATGTGGTTGTTCTCGTTCGTAGTTGTACTAGCATCGGAGGGGTACTTGTCGCGTAGTCAAACTTGACATATCCGAAGGGGTACTTGACGCGTCGTGTAGTGTCGTCGTGTAGGCGTTCCTGTTCGTAGATGTACTTGTCATCGTCGCCATTCGTTCGTCGTGGTACTTGTCATAAGGTCGTCATGGACGTAGTGGAACTTGGTCGGGTTCTCGTTGTAGATGAACTTGACGGGCTGTCGGCGAGTCTTGACTGGAACCACAGTACCGAAGACGACCGTACGTAACTTGGCGTTCTGCAACTGATGGAACGTCCCCTGCAGCAAAACTAGACGGCGCCGGTGCTGTTGCTGGTCACCGGCAGGACTCGCCGGAGAGGACGGGGCGCGGGCTGGAGACGCTGGAGATGGGGTGGTGGAGCTGCTCGAGGCCGCGGCTCCATGGCGGGGCGCTTGGTAGGCAGAACAAGTGCATGCGGCGGCGCTGGAGAAGGGAGCCTCATCGGGCCTGGGCTCCTGGCCGGCTGGCTCGGGCCAGGCGAGGAAGGGGCCGGCTGCGGTGGCCCACTGGACGGCGGAGGGAGCTCCAGCGCGAGGACGGGCGCGCTCGCGGGGCAAGGCGGGCGCTCGGGGCCGCCGATGCTGGAGAGAGGAGAAGGCGCTCGAGGCCGCTGTGGTAGCCAGCGCGGGCGGCCTGGACGAGGGACGCGAGAGGCGAGGCGCTCGGGCCTCGTGAGCTCGAGCGGGGAGAGCAAGGCCGGCTCGGGAGGCGGAAGAAACCCCGACCTCGGCGCTGCGGGGTTCGCGGGGACCTGGCGGGGCGCTCTGGCGGCACTGGAGTCGGAGGGAGGAGCGCGGCTGGTCGAAGGGAAGAAGAGAGCGGGCGCGGGACCTGGGGAATCGGGGCTGGAGAACGGGGTGCAGGAAGGAGCGACGGGAGAGGGGTGCGAGGGAGCGAGGAAGGGGATCGAGATGAAGCTGGCGGCGGCACGAGGGAAGGAGAGCGAGGGAGAGAGACACGGTGAGGGACGGGCTAGGGTTCGGTCGGGTGTGGCCTGGAGTTGGGCCTTGGGCCAAAAGACTAGGCCAGGGAGGAGTTGGGCCTAGGGGGAAGGGTTGCTGGGAAAATGCGGCTGGGCCCCTTCTTCTGCTGTTTTTCCAAAATAAAACAGAAAAAAAAAGAAGAAAGAAAAGAAGGGAGGTGCTAGAAATAGAGTTAGGGCATAGGGTAAAATCCCTGGACTCACAAAAATGTCAGGAATTTAAATAAAATAGAAGGAGGGTTTTTGGAAGATGAAAATTCAAACAAGTTCGAATAAAAGTCAAACTATTTGAATTTAGAAATCCCTTTAGATGAAATCCAAAAGGCTAGAATTTCAAGAGATGGCCCTACACATTAGATGTGATTTATGGGGAGATTTGGAACATTTATGGAAGAAGTAAAATTGCAACACAATTTTACTTAAAAGGCCTCAAAGGAAGAAAAGAGTTGCAATGGATAAAAGAAAATTGAAGAATGGTGCAATTGTGTTATAGGTGATTCCAAGGAATGGAATATTTATTAATATAGCTCCCTAATAATATTGAGAGGCTTTTATATGTTATAAAGAGAAGACATCCTTCCCTCGATTTAAATGAACCGAAGGTCCACACAATTTATTTAGGTTGAGATGCAAAAATAAATATGGCATGATGACATGATGCAAAGCAAAAATAAATAACACAAGCACAAAGAACACACGGGAGGACCCAGAACATCTGGAATCTTCTGGGACGTCGGTCTTCGGGCGTCACAACTCTCCCACACTAACAGAGGATCTCGACCCGAGATCCTAGAGATATCGCCGGGTAAAAACGAAAAGGAGGAGGTAAAAGAAAGTTGCTTCTTAGACGAACGAGTGAAACCAAAGAACCTTAAGAGGTTGAACAAGATGAAAGAAGAATACAACGTAGATGAACGAATATGAAAACTCCGTTAGAAAAGAGTAACAAGGAGCATTACGAGAACCTTGAAGGTTGAAAGACATTAGACGAGAGCTTACGAACCAAAAGAATATGAAACTGCAATGGTATAGCCAAGGAATAAGAATGACAGAATTTGGACAGCACTCCGTCTGAAAATGGAAGGAAATGAACAAAAACTTGCCAAGTTGAGATGATACTTGATGAAAACAGCAACATATTGCCTCCGAAACAATTAAAAGAATGTCACAAGGTGGTAAGAAGGATTCAGATAGCACTCCGGTTGAAAAGAGAGGCAAAACTAGATAAATGACGAAACTGAATGAAGAATACAACACTCCGGTTAAATGGACTAGAAAAAGAAAAGAACATGATCTCGATAAAATGAGATGATGGTTTGGAGAGAGCAACATAACAATGCCTCCGGAATGAAAGAATAGCATATAAATCAACGAAAGAAATGAATGGTGAAGAAAAATGACAACTTCTCCCACAAATGAATTAGGAAGTCCTCCTTACAAAGAAGGGTTGAATGGAGTTGATGGAAAATCAACACGAAATGAATAAGCTTGATGTGGGCTTATGGAAACCATCTCACAATTAAGAGGTGACAACCAGCCACTAACGAAAACAATTGATTGGATTGAGATCAACAAGGATATGAAAAACTTATCTCACCGGCATGATAAATGAAGAACTTGGGTCATTTATAAGCACCATAATTAGCAACAATTCTCAAGGAAAGCTTTTGGTGAAATATAACCCAAGAATACTCCAACGAATAAAAAATGAGGGGGTTGAAAGGATTTCATGAACGAAGAATAAGATGGGTTTAAATATCTCATTCTTGATAACTCGTGAATCATGAAACATGAAGGAATTGTCAAGAATGACATAACACCATCTGAAAGCTAAGGTAGAAAGGATTGCAATTGGAAGCATGATGAAGAATGCTTGAGCTCCAACAAGAATGTTGATGAAGACTTCAAGGATGAATTAAAACATGATGAACCACCATGAGAACTCCGGTAATGAAAGCATGAGAAGTGAAAGATGAAAAGAATAAGATTCAAGGCCTGCGATCAATTAGATGGAACTTGAAATGATAATTAAAATAACTTGGAACTCCGGAAAAACAAGATGAACAACTTAGAACCGAGAATATGATATGATGAACAAACTCCAGACAAAAGAATTAAATCACCTTGAAGGAATAAGAATAAGAATTATGTTATGCATCTCCTTCACCAATTTAAATTGATGACAACCAAAGGATTTGGCATACTACTTATTCTCCTTGGAAAGAATTAAAGAGAGATCTAGCACAAGCTTGTGTAAATCTTCAACGAACCACCGGTAGGATTATGAAAGAACAAATGAATTAAAACGATAACAACGGAAGAGTAAACTTGAAAGAACCACCGTAATAAAAAAGGAGGCGAACGAAGAGGCATCAATGAAGAATAGTTGTAGGACGAAGTTGAAAACTGAGAACGAAGAAATCTTCTGAAATGATGGCCTTCGGAGGAACACAAAGGAAAAGAATTCATGAAAAGCTTCGGAAGGTATAAAAGAATTCCTCACAATCAAAACAATAATGAGGATGGCAAGAAGCTAGAACCACGAATCTTCAAGAGAACGGCCAAGATTTAAGAGAAGCACTTCTCCGGTCTCCAAATGTTGAGAATGAAGACGGGAAATGCCAAAGAATTGTTGAGCACTCCGGAATGAAGAATTAAAAGGTTGAACCAATGATGAAAAAGAATTTGAAAGCGATCTTGGAGAAGGCATGTGACTGATGGAGATCATTCTTACGTAACACTTGAAAGGAATTTCAAAATAACTCCGGAAAATAATTAGAAGAGTCAGGTAAGATCCTGGAAAAAGACCTGTGGGTTAGGGCCCACTAAAGAAATCACCGTTGAGAAAGATTGCTTAAGAGATATTGCACCGGTTAAATTAAATGGCTTGAATAAGATGATAATCCTCAAAATAGCTTGAACGGATTAAGAATGGAATTATGAATCTTCAGCACTCCGGATATGAATAGCAAGAGGAGAATGATTAATTAGTGCACCGGAATAAGAAAGCATTGTGAAATGAGGAAAAAGGATAAGATCAACACCGAAATCTTGAATTACATCCACCAGAGAAGAAACGAGAACGGAGAATGATGAACTTGAAGCTCTTGAGCATCTTCACGATAAATCACCGGATAAGAACATTGAAGGAAAAGAATGAAGAAATATCACATGAATAAAATGGATACTTCATCTGAGAATTCTTGCTCTGAGAAGAAGAAGGGTGGGAGGGTGGGGAAAACAAAGACAACTTGGGATGAATGAAACAGACAATTCGTCAGATTTCTCAACGACGTCCGTATGGAATAATCTTGAAGAGAAAGCACACCGGTTGAAAATGATAAACAAGACGATCTTGATGATTAAGAAGGACTAGCACTCCCATAGAAATATGAGAACACCGATTAAGAAGGTATGGAATCAACATTTGACATCGAAGCAACTCGAATACCAGAATCAAAACAAAAACAAGGATAGATGTGTAGCAGCCTAATCTTCACAATATCATCCGAACAGAGAATTGAACGAATGAATTCCGCAGGTACATCAACTTGACGAGAAGCCATTTGGAGAACAAAATTAAAATAAAAAAGGAACAAGGAACAGATAGAACAAATACAAGATAGAAGCTTCGTTCGACATCTTCGTGCTGAAAGCTCATGGAACGTGTTACAAAAGGGTTTTGTCATCCCCGGATCAGCATAGCCAAGGACCCTTTAAGATGCAACTCCCAATCAGAACAAGTCCATAAAACCACTTCACTCAATGTAGAACCCCGAACTTCATATCGAGCATCCGTTGGAAGAATGCCTAGAACTACTAGATGAACCCACCTATAGATTTCCGAAAGTTTCCAGTTATGCAATCAGGTGTTGGGGATACACGGGAAGCACCGCGCAATCAACTCTAAACCTACATCCAGGTGTATCCATCCTTCAACACATAACCAGTCTTTCTCGGAAACTGTTTACCTCGGACCTTCGAAACGCATCCACTATACAAGCTATGGCAATACTCCCGAACTACCTCCCCAGTACTGGGTGATGTCGGGGTTATCTTGCCACTAACCGCATAGGAGAGTTTTCGATGTCGGCCATCTTAAGTATTCTAGTACTGCCGCGATGGATTTGTGATGACAACACCTCGGAGCTCAACTCCCCGGGACACTGCCACAACCCCTAATGACAGGAGGCATCGAGAACAATGTTCTCATCACAAAGACATCGAAACAATCCAAACAATACTCGCGAGATCCTAAAAAAAAATTGGTGCAATTTTTGAAAGTAGAACAGGCAAGAGTAATCGTCAGGAGTCCTCACCAGAGAGAAAGAGATGAGGAGTAAAGAAATCCTACTCTCCGATATAAATATAGGACTCAAAACATTTTCAGTGTGTGCCTAGACTCAACCGTCAACGATTCGATCAATCAGTGGGGGCTTCTAGGTCGGAGAAGGCTCTGAATACCAACTTGTTATGCCCAGGATGGGACTATATCTCCTACGTGTCGAGGCACGACTTAAAGATATAAGCCCATCCTAGAATGATCTCAAGTTTGGTATCTTTGCACGACTCATGTAAAAGAGGGATAAAAATGCAAAAGGAGATAGTTGGCTTACACTCGCCACTTCACACAATACAATACATAAGCAATACATCATTCAAAAACATCACAACCCGACTACGGGTGAAGATCCAAAGAAAGATACCAAAGCAACATAAAGCCACACGTCAGGATCGAATCCTAGTAGAAACCACTACTGATCGTCGAAACGTCACAAGCATATGGCCACTCTCTTCATCGAGCTCCCAGTGAAGAACTTGAACTAGCTTCTGCATCAAACTCGGCTGAACCTGCATCTGGTGTTGTAGTATCTGTGAGCCATGAGGACTCAGCAATCCCATAACCATGGGTATCAAGACTAGCAAAGCTTTATGGGTAGGAAGAGGTAAACTAGTGAGGCTGCAGCAGCGGCTAAGCATAATATGGTGGCTAACTTACGAGTACCAGAATAAGATGAGAAGCTACGCAAACGGTCGCAAAAGTAGTGATCGCTAAAGATCCTAACTACATACGAGTCAAACATAACCCCACTGTATTCTCTTCTCAAAGTGAAAAGAGACAATCACGGTTACTCACACAGTTGTGTGTTTTACTTTGGATCATCTGTCAAGTTTTCTACAACCGGACATTAACAAATTCCAATCTGCCACATAACCGCGGACACGGCTTTCGAAAGATCATAACCCTGCAGGGGTGTCCCAACTTAGCCCATCACAAGCTCTCACCATTAGCTGAAGTGATAAATATAACATCACCACTCCTTATCTTAGGGAAAATCCGATCAGGCTCGGCATCCCGGTAGCACAAGTCATTTCGACAATGGTAAAACAAGTCCAGCAAGACCTCCCGGTGTGTCGACACCCTGATAGTAGCCGCGCGTATCTCGTCTCAGGACACTAGCGGATGGGTGATTCTACAGGTATACCAGATACCTCGGGTTTCCCCAAGGCGGCCCCGCAGACTCCCCATTTGGGACCAACACCATCAGCACTGGCCCCCCCAACTATGTAGAATTAAGAATCCTCGGGTAGCGCTAACTCCCTATGCAATTTAATTAATTAATTAAGTTGTTATTATGAGCAAATTAAAACCAATGTTGGGCCTTGCTGGAGGAGTTTTATTCAAATCGAACTGTCAAGGGGTCCCCATTTCACCCATCGTGTAAGGAACACAAAATCAAGGAACATAATGCCGGTTTATCGGCGCCTAAGGTGGCATGAGTGGAACAAAACACCGAGCAAAAGGCCAAGCCTTCCACCCATGCCCAGTATATAGGTGTGTTAATAATAATTATAGATATTGTGATATATCCAACAACAAGTTCCCTCCTGGAACGAACTTCATCTTCACCTGCAACTAACAACGCTATAAGAGGGACTGAGCAAGCGAGGCTGAGCAAGCGGGTAACATAGCCAAACAGTGGTTTTGCTAGGAAGGTGTCAAGGTTAGAGGTTTCATGGCAACAAGGAGATGGCTGACATAAAAGATGGGTAGCGCGACATGTAACGATAGCATCGAGACAACTAAGCATGGCAATGGTAGTAAAGGTATCCAAGGGTATGATCATCTTGCCTGGGAATCCACAAGGGAGAAGAACGGATCCATGAAGTAGACGGAGCAACAGACGAGAGGATCCTCACAACTCCGGAACGAAACCTAAGCTAACAAGAGAAGCAACCGGAAAGAAGAAACAACACGGTAAACACACAAACATAAACATGGCATACAATGCACACCCAAGTATGATGCATGTCTGGTTTAAATATGCAAGGCATGGCAAAGTGCACAAACAAATACTACAAGTTAAGTGGAGCTCAATATGTAACGAGTTGCATATTGACAAAACACCACATTTCTTATATAGTTGACTCTCTTTTATTTACAAGACAAGGTTAAATGTTTTTAACATGGCAAGAGGTGAAGCATATTAAAACTACACTATTTAGGCATTTTAAATGAGGCCGGAAATAACAAAAACAATTCCGGAAAATCCCCATGTGCATGTTTAGTAATTATAAGCAAACAACAATTTAACATATCAATGTTGTTAACATGATGCGGATGACATGATCAAGTTTATGCAAGTTTTTATTAAAAGTTGGCAAGAAGATGATATGAAGCAATTGTCACCGTGGTGGAAGGAAAAGGGTGCCACGGCAACGATCCGAAAATGATGCAACGGCAACATATCGGTTCCGGTATCTCGTAGAGAGACCGGTGCAAAAGAAAGGTGGCGTGAGCGAGTCAAACAAGATGATGGGGTGCTCCCGGCTTACGGGTTCCCACGGGTCGACGACAAAAGAGGGCACAACGGCCACGGTGCAACAAGGGAAACATTTCATACAACCACAAGCATCCACGGGTCATCCACGGGGTTATACCTTCGAAGCGTTCGTTTCGGGACGGTTCGAGATCGTAGAGGAAGGAGTCGTTCTCGTTTTCGAAGAGGAAGTAGTCGTTCCGATATCGTGTCGTGGTACTTGGGGTTCTCGTTTGCGACGGTAGTGGAAGTAGTGGTACTTGGCGATTCATCATGTGGTTGTTCTCGTTCGTAGTTGTACTTGCATCAGAGGGGTACTTGTCGCGTAGTCGAACTTGACATATCCGAAGGGGTACTTGACGCGTCGTGTAGTGTCGTCGTGTAGGCGTTCCCGTTCGTAGATGTACTTGTCATCGTCGCCGTTCGGTCGTCGTGGTACTTGTCATAAGGTCGTCGTGGACGTAGTGGAACTTGGTCGGGTTCTCGTTGTAGATGAACTTGACGGGCTGTCGGCGAGTCTTGACTGGAACCACAGTACCGAAGACGACCGTACGTAACTTGGCGTTCTGCAACTGATGGAACGTCCCCTGCAGCAAAACTAGACGGTGCCGGTGCTGTTGCTGGTCACCGGCAGGACTCGCCGGAGAGGACGGGGCGCGGGCTGGAGACGCTGGAGATGGGGTGGTGGAGTTGCTCGAGGCCGCGGCTCCATGGCGGGGCGCTTGGTAGGCAGAACAAGTGTCTGCGGCGGCGCTGGAGAAGGGAGCCTCATCGGGCCTGGGCTCCTGGCCGGCTGGCTCGGGCCAAGCGAGGAAGGGGCCGGCTGCGGTGGCCCGCTGGACGGCGGAGGGAGCTCCAGCGCGAGGACGGGCGCGCTCGCGGGGCAGGGCGGGCGCTCGGGGCCGCCGATGCTGGAGAGAGGAGAAGGCGCTCGGGGCCGCTGTGGTAGCCAGTGCGGGCGGCCTGGACGAGGGACGCGAGAGGCGAGGCGCTCGGGCCTCGTGAGCTCGAGCGGGGAGAGCAAGGCCGGCTCGGGAGGCGGAAGAGACCCCGACCTCGGCGCTGCGGGGTTCGCGGGGACCTGGCGGGGCGCTCTGGCGGCACTGGAGTCGAAGGGAGGAGCGCGGCTGGTCGAAGGGAAGAAGAGAGCGGGCGCGGGACCTGGGGAATCGGGGCTGGAGAACGGGGTGCGGGAAGGAGCGACGGGAGAGGGGTGCGAGGGAGCGAGGAAGGGGATCGAGAGGAAGCTGGCGGCGGCACGAGGGAAGGAGAGCGAGGGAGAGAGGCACGGTGAGGGACGGGCTAGGGTTCGGTCGGGTGTGGCCTGGAGTCGGGCCTTGGGCCAAAAGACTAGGCCAGGGAGGAGTTGGGCCTAGGGGGAAGGGCTGCTGGGAAAATGCAGCTGGGCCCCTTCTTCTGCTGTTTTTCCAAAATAAAACAGAAAAAAAAAACAAGAAGAAGAAAGAAAAGAAGGGAGGTGCTAGAAATAGAGTTAGGGCATAGGGTAAAATCCCTGGACTCACAAAAATGTCAGGAATTTAAATAAAATAGAAGGAGGGTTTTTGGAAGATGAAAATTCAAACAAGTTCGAATAAAAGTCAAACTATTTGAATTTAGAAATCCCTTTAGATGAAATCCAAAAGGCTAGAATTTCAAGAGATGGCCCTACACATTAGATGTGATTTATGGGGAGATTTGGAACATTTATGGAAGAAGTAAAATTGCAACACAATTTTACTTAAAAGGCCTCAAAGGAAGAAAAGAGTTGCAATGGATAAAAGAAAATTGAAGAATGGTGCAATTGTGTTATAGGTGATTCCAAGGAATGGAATATTTATTAATATAGCTCCCTAATAATATTGAGAGGCTTTTATATGTTATAAAGAGAAGTCATCCTTCCCTCGATTTAAATGAACCGAAGGTCCACACGATTTATTTAGGTTGAGATGCAAAAATAAATATGGCATGATGGCATGATGACATGATGCAAAGCAAAAATAAATAACACAAGCACAAAGAACACACGGGAGGACCCAGAACATCTGGAATCTTCTGGGACGTCGGTCTTCGGGCGTCACAAGACATCCCGGTGAACACTTGGTATATCTGTCACAACTATGTTCATTATTTAAGCTTGCAGGTGTATCAAGGGAGTTTGTCATGAGGAAATTATTTGCCTTGTCACTGAAAGGAAAAGCATTGGAATGGTATAGGCTACTAAATGACTCTCACCTACTGGAGTGGGAAGAGATCCAGTCTCTCTTTTACTCCAAGTTTTATCCTCTTCATGAAGTCCATGAGAATAGGAATTATGTTTATAATTTTTATCCTCATGACGGAGAGAGCATAGCTCAAGCTTGGGGGAGACTGAACACGTTAATGCTAAAATGTCCTAACCATGGGCTCCCCAAAGATATGATTATTACTAATTTCTATGCGAGGCTTTCTCGACAGGATAAAGATTTGCTCGACGCTTCCTCTATGGGTTCTTTCACAAACAAAAAGATTGATGCTAAATGGGAACTCCTTGAAAGAATTCAATGCAACACTGAAGATTGGGAGATCGACAAAGGTAAAGAGTCAGGTATAATTTATGAGTATGATTGCATTAAGTCCTTTGTTGAAACTACAAGTTTTAATAAGTTTAGTGCTAAGTTTGGGCTTGATTCTCAACTCCTTGTTGATTTCCTCAAATCTTTTGCTTCACATCTTAATATGCCTAAGGAGGATTGGATCAAGTATCATAAACCTTTTAAAGAGACTTGCAAAGAAAATGAAATAGTTCATGATGATTGCAACATGCATTATCCAATTCCTAAAAATGAAGTTTTATATAAGCATGTTAATCTTTGTGGAGTGGATAGACCTTGTGAAAGGCCTATGATTGAAGAAGAGAAGTATTGTAAGCAACATAAGCATGAAAGAACAATCACTTGGGTCAGAGATTTAAATGAAATTGCTAGAGACTTGTGTGACCTTTATCCTTTTACTTGTGAACTTTGCCGTATAGAGGGTCACTTTAATTTTCAATGCATGAACTTTCAAAACATAACTGTTAACCGGTTGTGTGATAACATGATCACCTCTGATCTTTATGATGAGCTTATGTTATTTTTGATGTGTGAAGAGTTATCAGAAAAGACTTCTTGGCTAGATGTTAATGCCATAGGAATAAAAAACACTTTGCAAAATTGCCATCTCTATTATGTTGTTAATTGCCATGAAAATGATTACATAAGTAAGATTATAAAGGAGGGAACTTTACCAAAGTATAAAAATGTCTCTTATATTTCTGCTAATAAAAAGGAGAGTTTCTCCCAAGTTTCCCCTATTGTTTCTAATGATAAACCAGGATATGTGGAGAAGCTTCATCTCCAACCACTCCCTCCTAAGGTTAAGAAGAAGAAAAAGAAGAGGAGGAGGAAGAGGAGCAAGAAAGAAGAAGAATGGGTATCAACCTGGCCTGAGCATATTCCTCCCATCAACTTTTATCCTAACGATTGTAAGTTTAAAGAAGAAGGTGAAGTTTATTGCCTTAATTATTATCTTGATGATACGTCCGTAGGTACTATTGAAGATGATTTTGATTATGATATGCATGTTACTTATTGTGATTGGGAAAATGATGATAATGCTACTTATGATCTTGAAAATCTTTTTGGTACCAACTCTGAAAGTGATGATATGGGAAGCTCTAAGCTTGGGGATGATAGGATAGCAAACCCTTTACCCACTAGTGATGTGATAATTGATAATTCTTTTGCTAGTAAGAATAAAGACAACATGATTACAAATATAGTTGCTAGCAATGATAATGCTCTTCTCTACCATGATGATGTTATAACTCCAATCTATAGTGATTATAAAGGTACCTATGACATAAGGAGAAATTATCCTTATGAAACTTGTCATAATCATGGAGGGAATTACTCCCTTGTTGAACACCACCCTCCTAATATACAATTAATCTATAGTGTTCAAGTTGTTTATGATAGTCCTACTCCCACTATTACCAATGAGGAAGATTATGCTTATGTGGAGAGTAAGAGTACCTTTTTGCATGTGGATCATGGTAACAATGCTTTACGTGATGCTTATATTGTTGAGTTCATCCATGATGCCACTGAAATTTATAATGAGAAAGGGAGACTTGGTTCTAAATATCTTAATAATAAGAAGTTTCCTCTCTTTATGGTGAATATTTTGAAGTTATGCTTGTTTTGCCTTCCTATGCTAGTTGCTTTGTGCTTCAATGAATTATTCTATTGCAATATTCCTATGCATAGGAAGCATGTTAGGCTTAAATGTGTTTGGTATTTGCTTCTTGATGTTCTCTTTTGTTCTTCAGCTCTTATTCCTACGAGAGCATCATTAAAGTCTTAAGCCTATCTTTATGGCTATAAAGAAAGAGCTCTAGGGAGACAACCCTTGTTATGTTTACTTTCAGTTTTAGTGGTCTTGATGTTTGTTACTACTGTAGCAACATCATTGTATCTTTATTTTTCAGCTTTGTGCCAAGTTTAGCCTCTGATTGCAAGAAAGTTCAAAAGTTGTGACGTGCTGTCCAGGAAACAGATTCTATCCTTGGATAGAAAAATTCGTATAAAATCACCAGATCATCTTTTTGGTCTGAATTTTTTTGACAGCGTGCTCTATATAATTGTGTTTTGTGCGTCTATTTTGAGTTTTTTTATTAGAGTTGCAGAAGTGCCCCGGAAAAATCATTTACTACCTGCTGTTCTGTTTTTCACAGATTCTGTCCTGTTTTGCCTTTCCTTCATTTTGCAAACCTAGAGCTTGCTTCTTCTTTGCAAAAACCTTTTGGCAATCTTGAGAAACAGTAGAACTTCAAGAATATATTTATTTCTAGCAAGGAACAATTATTTTATTATGGGTACTAACCTCGCTAATCAGATTATGATGAGTTATGTATGAAGGGAGTTTTCAAGTGTGCGCGGGAAGATGATAAAAAGATTCAGGAGTGTCAAACGCTCAAGCTTGGGGATGCCCCATGCACCCCCAAGAAATATTCAAGGAGACTCAAGCGTCTAAGCTTGGGGATGCCCCCGTGCATCCCCTTCTCCATCAACATTATCAGTTCGTCCTTCGTTCCACTATATTTTAATCACTTCATGTGTTATGTGCTATGCTTGGAGCGTCTTGCTTTTAGTTTTCTTTAGTTTTTTATAACGAGTCGGAACTCAGCTTTCTTTATGTCGGAGAGAATCACGCTTCACTTCTACCTAGAACATAACATAGAATTTTCATGTCTATCCTTGCTGTGTGTGTTCTTTGTCTTTTAATAGCTACTATCATGTTAAGCTCTTGGCTTTCATGCTTATCTTTTCAAGAGCTTTTGTTTAGTTGGTTGCTTGAACTCTCTTTAATTACCATGCTCACCTTATTAAGAGAGTTTGCTTCCGTTGCATTGGTTGATATGTCCATGATAAAGATGCTACGTGCATGATGGCGCTTCGTAGTTCATGTTTTCTTATGGTTAGTCTCAAATAAGTGGGGGGTTCCCAATGTGTTATTGGAGTACCAACATGATTTGTTTGCCTATGATGTGGTATGGTTTAGTAATATCTTCCTTCGAGAATTTATTTTGATTGACTTGGCGTATGCTCACGCATATTTAAGACTGTAAAGAAAGTATGTCAAGCCTTGATGATCTTTTGTTTCTGAGTAGCGATATAACTACCACGCCTGATTCAATGTTGCTTTGTCGCTCTGCATGATTATGACCGTCATTGCTCTCTTAGTTGGTCGCTCCCAGTCTTTCGCTAACCTTCGCCTGTACTAAGCGGACTGACTGCTTGTGCATCCACATCCTTTAATCCAGTTATGCCATATGAGTCCACCATACCTTCCTACATGGTATTTACCTGCCATTCCTAACGGAGACTTGCATGTGCCATCTCAAAATTATTCAAAGAAAAAAAGCATTCTTATTTTGTGCCTCTGTTGTAAGTTCATGAGGAAGTAGTGGTTAATTCATGACCTTTTTAAGTTGGACAAGCTTCACCCCGGGATTGCATGTATAATGTGCAAACCCATAATACGAGAAGGAACTGGCATTGAGTGCGCCCGGCTCAAAAATATAATATAACAAACAAACCCTCCTTCACGCTTTGTTCATGAGAAATCAGAAAACTTTGGCAGTGATAAACAAAGGAGATTAAGAGGATGTGATCGTCCTCATTCGGGAGCCGTTCCTCGAAACTTGTCCATCTCGAAAAGTGATTGAGTTGTCTGCTAGCATTCGTTGACGAAACATGCATGATCTAAAATAAATTATTACCTCTGTTTTAAAGCCAAGAGCTCTGGTACATGTTTTGTCTTTGTTTCCGACTACGGGTTTTCAACCTTGCCAACAAAAGCCACGGTTCGAGAGTCTCCACCTTCTTTTAAAAGCACCAACTACTGAGAGCATGATTGTCATTCTGAGTGTAATGTGCATTGTCCCAAAGTAGCATTGTCTTTTGCATGATTGTGATATCGTTTATTTTGAAATCATTGTATCTAGTCATCACTTAAACCATGGAGGTGCCCCTGCATTTATGTTTTGCTTCACTAAAGGGGCAAGCTAGATATCACATTATCATATTTGCACATCATGTTCATTACAAATCTATTTGATGTTTCAATATCATATTGTAAAACTTTCAGTTATTTGTGATTTTCTCATGAGGCAACTTAATTACTATATATTCATTGTCTCAGTAAGCTTTTGTCATATGACTATGAAAAAGTCCTATATGGTTAATAGCATGTCACCACAGAAATTATTCTTGTTATCATTTACCTACTCGAGGACGAGCAGGAATTAAGCTTGGGGATGTTGATACGTCCAAAACGTATCTATAATTTCTGCTTGCTCCATGCCTCTTTTGGGTGATATTGCTATGTTATTTATACACTTCCATACACTTTTGATCATATTTGGACTAACCTATTAAATCAGTGCACCCCAGTGCCAGTTTCTGTTTTCGGCTGTTTTTGTATTTCAGGTTTTCACATTACGAGAACTGCCAGAAAAAATCCAGAAAAATTATATAAAAAATCTGCGTTCCGGAAGCTTCCATGCGGCCAAAGTAGGGCCGGAGGGGACCCACAGGGGCTCCAGGCGGCCTGCCCACGCCCCCCCTCCCATGGCCGCGCCGGGGGGGGGCACCTGGGCACCCCTGACCCCCTCTAATGCCCCCCTTTGGCATATATTTACACCGTGTCGCGGAAACCCTGATTCCGGACCCTTTTTCTCTAGACGCGATTCTGATCTCCGCCGCCATCGCCATCAAGCTTCGGGGGACCAGAATTCCTGCGCCAGCACCCTGCCGGGACGGGGAAGTGCCCCCGGATTCATCTCCATCGACGTTGCTTCCTCCCTCCATGATGCGGGAGTAGTTCCTCCTCGGGGCTGAGGTTCTTGCCAGTAGCTATGTGGTCAATTCTCTCTCCCATGATGTGATCTTCGTTGTGATCATAGGCTATGTTAATCTAGGGTGATCCCATGATATTTCCCCTTCCTCTATGTATTGGATTGATGTACTCACTTGTCTTTATCTAGTATAATCCCCGAGACCAAGGTGACAGCGGTCTATTGGACATGGATTAGAAAAGTATTTTCATGAGTGATTTCCTCTCTTGTGTGTTGATTGAAGATTGAGAGTCTCTTGGTGCTTGTCTTTGACTATCCTTTAGATATGTTGTGGTGATTGTGGGACTCTCTTTGGATGGCCGCCGTGACATTGGGAAATCCTTAGATTGAGAACTACGAACTTTGAGGTGTGCTTTTGTAGCCCTACATAAATCTCGTCCTCTCTTGACCACGAAGGAATGACCTCCGAGTGTGTCCCCTTTGCATGTTTTATGGGAAATATCATGTGATTCGATTATGTTAATGTTGTTGGGAGTTGCCACTAGTGAAAGTATGAAGCCTAGGCCTTGATTCCACCATTGCAATACCATTTGTGCTCACGTTTACCACTTGTTTGCTTGCTGCACTTTTTATTACAGATTTATATTACTTTGTTTTGCCATCCATATCACTTGCCATTTAACATCTCTTCGCCGAACTAGTGCACCTATACATCTAACAAGTGTATTAGGTGTGTTGGGGACACAAGAGACTTCTTGTATCTTAGTTGCAGGGTTACTTGAGAGAGACCATCTTCAACCTCTACTTCCCTGAGTTCGATAAACCTTAGGTCATCCACTTGAGGGAAATTGCTGCTGTCCTACAAACCTGTGCGCTTGGAGGCCCAACATAGTCTACAAGAGTAGAAGCGTGTGTAGACATCAACGCCCACCTGTCTCCTAGGTGGTCGCAACCCGCCCTGTCGCTCCGCCACAAAGTAACCATCAGGGGCTGTCGGGAACCCGGGCCCACCACTACCTGTGTGGAACCACCTGCTGTGACGCCCGAAGACCGACGTCCCAGAAGATTCCAGAGATTCCAGATGTTCCGGGTTCTTCCATGTGTTTCATTTGTGCTTGTGCTATTTATTTTGCTTTGCATCATGTCATCATGCCATCATGTCTTTAATCTTTTGCATCTCAACTAAATAAATTGTGTGGATCTTCGATCCATTTAAATCGAGGGAAGAATGACTTCTCTTTATAACATATAAAAGCCTCTCAATATTTTTAGGGAGCTATATTATAAATATTCCATTTTGTTTGGAATTAACCAACACACTTGCATATTTTTTTCCCATGCCTATTTCACTCCAAGTTTCTTCCGTAAAAACCTTGCCAACAATTCTTTTCCGTTTTATCGAGGTTCCTCCAAATATTCGAACATCTTTGGGCACTTCAATAATCGTGTCTTAGTTCAAACCCATTTGAATTAAATTTAAATATGTTTGAATTATATCTCGATCTTGTCTTTTCTATTTTTCTCGGTCCGCGCTTATTGTTATGAGCCCGAGAAAAATAACCTCTTGTGCATTTTTTCCCTAACCCCTCTCTTTCTTTTCTTTCTCTTCTCTGTTTTGTTTTCTTTTCTTTTTAGAAAGAGTAAGGGAGAGAGTAGTCCAGTCTAGCAGCCAGGCCAACCGCCTCCCTCCTTTGGCCTAGGCGTGGCCCATCCCTCAGGCCCATCAGCCTCTTGGCCCAGGCCACCGCTTGCAAACCCTAGCCCGACCGCAACCCCAACTCCCTCGTCCCTCAGCGCCTCCCCCTCGCCGCATCCCCTCGCAGCGCCCGTGCCCTCTTCCCTCGATCTCCCTCGCGCCGCAGCCTCATCCCGAACCTCCCCACGCGTCGTCGTCTCTCGCTGCACCCGATCCCCTCGATCTCCAGCGCCTCCCCTCGAGGGCCTCGGCCAGGCAGCGCCTGACGCCCGAGCCCCCTCCTGAGCGCCCCGACGTCCGCCTCTGGCCGCTGCCAGCGCGAGCACCACCACCGCAGCGCCGAGCCCGCGCCCCCTCCTCCCTTCACCGCGCGCCGTGCGCCTCGCCTCTGGCCCCGCGGCCACGAGCGCCCCGCCGCGCCAGGAGCCCGACGCGCCCCGGCCTCCCTTCTCCAGCAGGCTAGCCTCCACCAGCAGGCCGAGCGCCCCTGCGCCGCGTCCTCGCCATGGTGCCCGCGGGCGGCCGCCAGCGATGGTTCCGCCTCGACTGCCTCCTCGCCGTCTCCCCGTCGCACAAGCCGCGGGCCGGCCAGGATCCGCAGCGCCCGCACCCTCCTCGGCCAGCACCGCGGCCTCCCTCCTCCGCGCTGGGTGCCGCCCCTGCGTCACCTCCAGCTTGTGCTCCGCCGCCATGGAGCCCCGCGGCCTCGAGCAGCTCCACCACCTCGCCTCTGCAGCGCCTCGCGCCGGCCACCAGGCTCCCGTGCAGCCCGAGGCCCTGCCTCCTCTTCACCTCGCCGCGCAGCCCCAGGACGCCGCGACCTCCTCTGCTTCGGGCCATGCGCAGCCCCGCATTGACTTCCCCGCTGCTCTGCCTTGAGCTGTCGTGCTGCTGCCCTCGTTGCCTCTTGTTGCTGCGTTTGGACCTCGGATGCATCAAGTTCGTCTACATGCGTGTACCACCATCGTCGCAAGAACCGAGACCGGCGAGTGCGAAGACCCTCAAGTACAACTACGGAACATGTACAACTACCGCCGTCGTGATCTCTTCAAGAAAACATGTACCACTACCGTCGCCAAGTCCCGAGACTGACAAGTTCCACGACGGCCCCGAACCTCTACGGAACGTGTACGACGACCGTGAACGAAGACGCCAACGTGAACACCTACTTCCTCTAAGAAACGTGTACCACTACTTCCTCTACGACCTCGAACCGCCCCGTGAATGAGCGTTACGAAGGTATAACCCCGAGACGATGACCCGTGGACGAATGCTTGTGTTGTATGAAATTTTTCCCGTGTGTGCTCCGTGCCCGTTTAGTCCTTTTGTCATGCTCCTCGGTTGCCTCGTCGCCGACTCGTGGGAACCCGGTGACGAGATCATCCTACCTTTCATCTTGTTCGACTCGCTCACGCCATCTTTTCTTTTGCACCGGCCTCTCAACTAGTTATCGGAACCGAGATGTTGTCGTTGCATCATTTTCGGACCGTTGTCGTGGCACC
Organism: Secale cereale; assembly: GCA_902687465.1. Lineage (NCBI taxonomy): Eukaryota > Viridiplantae > Streptophyta > Magnoliopsida > Poales > Poaceae > Secale > Secale cereale. Next base: position 647,948,402 of record LR738715.1, read on the forward strand.
CTTTCCTTCCACCACGGTGATAATACTTCATATCATCTTCATGTTCCCTTTTAATAAAATTTGCTTAAACTTGATCATGTCATCCGCATCATGTTAACAACATTAAATGTGTGAATTGTTGTTGCTTAAAATTGCTAAACATGCTCATGGGGATTTTCCAGAATTATTGTTGTTATTTTCCGGCCTCATTTAAAATGCCTAAATAGTGTAGTTTTATTATGCTTCACCTCTTGCTATGTTAAAAACATTTAATCTTGTCTTGTAAATAAACGAGAGTCAACTAAATAAATAACATGTGGTGTTTCGTCAATATGCAACTCGTTGCATATTGAGCTCCACTTAACTTGTAGTTTTGTTTGTGCACTTTGCCATGCCATGCATAATTAAACCGGACATGCATCATACTTGGATGTGCATCGTATGCCATGTTTATGATTGTGTGTTTACCGTGTTGTTTGCTTCTTTCCGGTTGCTTCTCTTGTTAGCTTCGGTTTCGTTCCGGAGTTGTGAGGATTTGCTCGACTATGTTGCTCCGTCTACTTCATGGACTTGTTCTTCTTCCTCGCGGAATCCCAGGCAAGATGATCATACCCTTGGATACCCTTACTACCATTGCCATGCTTAGTTGTCTCGATGCTATCGTTACATGTCGCGCTACCCATCTTTTATGTCAGCCTCACCTTGTTGCCATGAAACCTCTAACCTTTGACACCTTCCTAGCAAAACCACTGTTTGGCTATGTTACCCGCTTGCTCAGCCCCTCTTATAGCGTTGTTAGTTGCAGGTGAAGACGAAGATCGTTCCAGGAGGGAACTTGTTGTTGGAATATCACAATATCTATTATTATTATTAACACACCTATATACTGGGCATGGGTGGAAGGCTTGGCCTTTTGCTCGGTGTTTTGTTCCACTCATGCCACCTTAGGCGCCGATAAACCGGCATTATGTCCTTGATTTTGTGTTCCTTACACGATGGGTGGATGGGGACCCCTTGACAGTTCGACTTTGAATAAAACTCCTCCAGCAAGGCCCAACATTGGTTTTAATTTGCTCATAATAACAACTTAATTAAATAATTAAATTTGCATAGGGGGTCGCACCCTCGGGTTCTTAATTCTACATAGCAGGGGGGCAGTGCTGATGGTGTTGGTCCCAAACGGGCAACCTGCGGGGCCACCTTGGGGAAACTCGAGGTTTGGTTTTACTCGTAGCTTGTCCCATCCGGTCGTGGCCTGAGACGAGATACGCGCGGCTACTATTAGGGTGTCGGCACGCCGGGAGGTCTTGCTGGACTTGTTTTACCATTGTCGAAATGTCTTATGCACCGGGATGCCGAGCCTGATCGGATTTCTCTAAGATAAGGGGTGATGATATTATATTTATCACTTCAGCTAATCGTGAGAGCTTTTGATGGGCTAAGTTGGGACACCCCTGCAGGGTTATGATCTTTCAAAAGCCGTGCCCGCGGTTATGTGGCAGATTGGAATTTGTTAATGTCCGGTTGTAGAAAACTTGACAGAGGATCCGAAGTAAAACACACAACTGTGTGAGTAACCGTGACTATCTCTTTTCACTTTGAGAAGAGAACACGGTGGGGTTATGTTTGACTCGTATGTAGTTTAGGATCTTTAGCGATCACTACTAGTTTACGACCGTTTGCGTAGATGCTCATCTCATTCTTGTACTCGTAAGCTAGCCACCATATTTTTTGCTTAGCCGTTGCTGCAACCTCACCACTTTACCTCTCCCTACCCATAAAGCTTTGCTAGTCTTGATACCCATGGTTATGGGATTGCTGAGTCCTCGTGGCTCACAGATACTGCAACACCAGATGCAGGTTCAGCCGAGAATGATGCAGGAGCTGGTTCAAGTACTTCTCTAGGAGCTCGATGAAGAGTGGCCGTATGCTTGTGACGTTTCGACGATCAGTAGTGGTTTCTACTAGGGGCGATTCGGACCTGTGGCTTTATGTTGTTTTGGTATCTTTCTTTTGGATCTTCGCCCGTAGTCGGGTTGTGATGTTTTGAATGATCTTTTGCTTATGTAATGTATTGTGTGAAGTGGCGAGTGTAAGCCAACTATCTCCTTTTGCAATTTAACCCCTCTTTTACATGAGTCGTGCAAAGATACCAAACTTGAGATCATTCCAGAATGGGCTTATACCTTTAAGTCGTGCCTTGACACGTAGGAGGTATAGTCCCATCCTGGGCATTACAAGTTGGTATCAGAGCCTTCTCCGACCTAGAAGCCCCCACTGATTGATCGAATCGTTGATGGTTGAGTCTAGGCACACACTTGAAAAAATTTTGAGTCCTATATATATATCGGAGAGTAGGATTTCTTTTGCTCCTCATCTCTTTTCACTCTGGTGAGGACTCCTGACGATTACTCTTATCGCTTCTACTCTCAAAAATGCACCAAATTTTTTTAGGATCTCGCGAGTATTGTTTGGATTGTTTCGATGTCTTTGTGACGAGAACATTGTTCTCGATGCCTCTTGTCATTAGGGGTTGTGGCAGTGTCCCGGGGAGTTGAGCTCCGAGGTGTTGTCGTCACAAATATATCGCATCAGTTCTGGAATACTTAAGATGGTCGACATCGAAAACTCTCCTATGCGGTTAGTGGCAAGATAACCCCGACATCACCCAGTACTGGGGAGGTAGTTCGGGAGTATTGCCATAGCTTGTATAGTAGATGCGTTTCGAAGGTCCGAGGTAAACGGTTTCCGA
>LR738715.1:647951142-647973740 GCA_902687465.1 Secale cereale
CGATCGGGAGTTGCATCTTAAAGGGTCCTTGGCTATGCTGATATGGGGATTGCAAAACCCTTTTGTAACACGTTCCATGAGCTTTCAGCACGAATATGTCGAACGAAGCTTCTATCTTGTATTTGTTCTATCTGTTCCTTCTTGCTTTTATTTATCTTTTGTTCTCCCTAGTGGCTTCTCGACAAGTTGATGTATCTGCGGAATTCATTCGTTCAATTCTCTGTTCGAATGATATTGTGAAGATTATGTTGCAACATATCTATCCGTTGTTTTTGTTTTGATTCTGGTATTCGAGTTGCTTCGATGTCAAATGTTGATTCCATACCTTCCTAATCGGTATTCTCATATTTCTATGGGAGTGCTAATCCTTCTTGGTCGTCAAGATTTTCATGTTAATCCTTTTCAACTGGTGTGCCTTCTCTTCAAGTTACTCCATACGGATGCCGTTGAGAAATCTGACGATTGTGTGTTTCATTCATCCCAAGTTGCCTTTGTTTTTCCCCGCCGTCCCACCCTTCTTCTTCTCGGAGTCAGAAATTCTAAATGAAGTATCCATTTTATTCATGTGATATTTCTTCATTCTTTTCCTTCAATGTTCTTATCCGGTGTTTTATCATGAAGATGCTCAAGAGCTTCAAGTTCATCATTCTTTTGTTCTCAAATTCTGCCGGTGGATGTAATTCAAGATTTCGGTGTTAATCTTATCCTTTTCCTCATTTCACAATGCTTTCTTATTCCGGTGCTCCAATAAATCATCCTCTTCTTGCTATTCATATCCGGAGAGGTGAAGGTATCTCAGAAGATTCGTGTTTCAATTCTTAATCCATTCAAGTTATTTTTGAGGATTGTCATCTTATTCAAGCCATTTAATTCAATCGGTGCAATATCTCTCAAGCAATCTTTTTTCAACCGTGATTTCTTTTGAGTGGGCCTAACCCACAGGTCTTTTCCCAGGATCTTAACTGACTCTTCTAATTTTTCTGGAGTTATACTCAAATTCTTTTAAAGTGTGACGTAAGAATGATTCCCATCAGTCACATGCCTTCTCCAAGATCGCTTTCAAATTCTTTTCATCATTGTTTCAACCTTTTTAATTTTTCATTACGGAGTGCCTATACAATTCATGGTGGTGTATCTCGTCGTCTTCTCATATTTGAAGACCGAAAAAGAGTTTCTCTTAATCTTGGCCCGTTCTCTCAAGATTCGTGGTTCTAGATTCATGCCATCCTCATAGTTGTTCCGATTGTGAGGAATTCTTTTTATACCCATCCAAAGCATTTCATGAATTCTTTTCTTTGTGTTTCTCCGAAGGCCATCATTTCAGAAGATTTCTTCGTTCTCAGTTTTCAACTTCGTCCTCCAAATATTCTTCATCGATGTCTCTTCGTTCGTCTCCATATTCTTACGGTGGTTCATTCAAGTTTACTCTTCCTTGTTATCATATCAATTCATTTGTTCTTTTCATAATCCTACCGGTGGTTCGTTGAAGATTTACCCAAGCTTGTGCGAGATCTCTTTTAATTCTTCCAACAAGAATAAGTAGTAGGCCAAATCCGTTGCTTGTCATCAATTTAATTTGATGAAGGATAAGCATACAATAAATCTTATTCTTATTTCCTCGAGTGATTAATCTCTGTTTTCCGGAGCTTGTTCATCATATCATATCCTTGGTGTTAAGTTGTTCATCTTGTTTTCCGGAGCTCCAAGTTATTTCAATTATATCATTTCAAACCTCCATCTAATTCATCGCAGGCCTTGAATCTTATTATTTTCATCTTTCACTTCTCATGCTTTCATTACCGGAGTTCTCATGGTGGTTCATCAAGATTTAATTCATCCTCGAAGTCTTCATCAAGATTCTTGTTGGATCTCAAGCATTCTTCATCATGTTTCCAAGTGCAATCCTTTCTACCTTATCTTTTCAGATGGTGTTATGTCATTCTTGACAATTCCTTCACGTTCATGATTCACGAGTTATCAAGAATGAGATATTTAAAATCATCATTTTCCTTGTTCAGGAGATCCTTTCAACCCTTCAATTATTCGTTGGAGTTATCTTGGGTTATAATTCACCAAAAGCTTTCCCTGAGAATTGTTGCTATTATGGTGCTTATAAATGACCCAAGTTCTTCATTTATCCTTCCGGTGAAATAAGTTTATCGTCTCCTTGTTGATCTCAATGCAATCAATCGTTTCCGTTAGTGGCCGGTTTTCACCTCTTAATTTTGAGATGTTTTCCATAAGCCCACAACAAGAGCTTATTCGTTTCGTTGTTGATTTTCCATCAACCCCATTCAACCCTTCTTTGTAAGGAGGTTTTCCTAATTCATTTGTGGGAGAAGTTGTCATTTTTCTTCTCCCTTCATTTCTTTCGTTGATTTATATGCTATTCTTTCATTCCGGAGGCATTGTGATATTGCCCTCGCCAAACCATCATATCGTTTTATCGAGATCATGTTCTTTCCCTTGCTTATCATTTAACCGGAGTATTATGTCCTCTTTTCAAGTTCTCTCATTTTTTTTCATGTTTTGCCTCTCTTTTCAACCGGAGTGCTGTCTGAATCCTGCTTACCACTTGTGCCATTCTTTTAATTGTTTCAGAGGCAGTGTGTTGTTGATTTCATCCAGTATCACTACATCTCCTCAATTTCTTGTTAATTCCTTCCATTTTCAGTCGGAGTGCTGTCTGAATTCTGTCATTCTTATTCCTTGGCTATACCATTGCGGTTTCTTATTCTTTTGGTTCGTAAGCTCTTGTTTCATGTCTTTCAACCTATAAGGTTCTTATAATGCTCCTTGTTCCTCTTTTCTAATGGATTGTTTCATCTTCGTTCATCTCCATTCTATTCTTTCCTTCAAGATTGTTCAACCTCTCAGGTTCTTTGGTTTCACTCGTCTGTCAAAGAAGCAACTTTGTTTTACCTCTTCCTCTTCCGTCTTTTTATCCGGTGCCATCTCTAGGATCTCGGGTCAAGATCCTCAATTAGTGTGGGAGAGTTGTGACGCCCGAAGACCGACGTCCCAGAAGATTCCAGATGTTCTGGGTTCTTCCATGTGTTTCATTTGTGCATGTGCTATTTATTTTGCTTTGCATCATGTCATCATGCCATCATGTCTTTAATCTTTTGCATCTCAACTAAATAAATTGTGTGGATCTTCGATCCATTTAAATCGAGGGAAGAATGACTTCTCTTTATAACATATAAAAGCCTCTCAATATTTTTAGGGAGCTATATTATAAATATTCCATTTTGTTTGGAATTAACCAACACACTTGCATATTTTTTTCCCATGCCTATTTCACTCCAAGTTTCTTCCATAAAAACCTTGCCAACAATTCTTTTCCGTTTTATCGAGGTTCCTCCAAATATTCGAACATCTTTGGGCACTTCAATAATCAAGTCTTAGTTCAAACCCATTTGAATTAAATTCAAATATGTTTGAATTATATCTCGATCTTGTCTTTTCTATTTTTCTCGGTCCGCGCTTATTGTTATGAGCCCGAGAAAAATAACCTCTTGTGCATTTTTTCCCTAACCCCTCTCTTTCTTTTCTTTCTCTTCTCTGTTTTTTTTTCTTTTCTTTTTAGAAAGAGTAAGGGAGGGAGTAGTCCAGTCTAGCAGCCAGGCCAACCGCCTCCCTCCTTTGGCCTAGGCGCGGCCCATCCCTCAGGCCCATCAGCCTCTTGGCCCAGGCCACCGCCTGCAAACCCTAGCCCGACTGCAACCCCAACTCCCTCGTCCCTCAGCGCCTCCCCCTCGCCGCATCCCCTCGCAGCGCCCGTGCCCTCTTCCCTCGATCTCCCTCGCGCTGCAGCCTCATCCCGAACCTCCCCACGCGTCGTCGTCTCTCCCTGCACCCGATCCCCTCGATCTCCAGCGCCTCCCCTCGAGGGCCTCGGCCAGGCAGCGCCTGACGCCCGAGCCCCCTCCCGAGCGCCCCGACGTCCGCCTCTGGCCGCTGCCAGCGCGGGCACCACCACCGCAGCATCGAGCCCGCGCCCCCTCCTCCCTTCACCGCGCGCCGTGCGCCTCGCCTCTGGCCCCGCAGCCACGAGCGCCCCGCCGCGCCAGCAGCCCGACGCGCCCCGGCCTCCCTTCTCCAGCAGGCTAGCCTCCACCAGCAGGCTGAGCGCCCCTGCGCCGCGTCCTCGTCATGGTGCCCGCGGGTGGCCACCAGCGATGGTTCTGCCTCGACTGCCTCCTCGCCGTCTCCCCGTCGCACAAGCCGCGGGCCGGCCAGGATCCGCAGCGCCCGCACCCTCCTCGGCCAGCATCGCGGCCTCCCTCCTCCGCGCTGGGTGCCGCCCCTGCGTCACCTCCAGCTTGTGCTACGCCGCCATGGAGCCCCGCGGCCTCGAGCAGCTCCACCACCTCGCCTCTGCAGCGCCTCGCGCCGGCCACCGGGCTCCCGTGCAGCCGGAGGCCCTGCCTCCTCTTCACCTCGCCGCGCAGTCCCAGGACGCCGCGACCTCCTCTGCTTCGGGCCATGCGCAACCCCCCATTGACTTCCCCGCTGCTCTGCCTTGAGCTGTCGTGCTGCTGCCCTCGTTGCCTCTTGTTGCTGCGTTTGGACCTCGGATGCATCAAGTTCGTCTACATGCATGTACCACCACCGTCGCAAGAACCGAGACCGGCGAGTGCGAAGACCCTCAAGTACAACTACGGAACATGTACAACTACCGCCATCGTGATCTCTTCAAGAAAACGTGTACCACTACTGTCGCCAAGTCCCGAGACCAACAAGTTCCACGACGGCCCCGAACCTCTACGGAACGTGTACGACGACCGTGAACAAAGACGCCAACGTGAACGCCAACTTCCTCTATGAAACGTGTACAACTACTTCCTCTACGACCTCGAACCGCCCCGTGAATGAGCGTTCCGAAGGTATAACCCCGAGACGATGACCCGTGGACGAATGCTTGTGTTGTATGAAATGTTTCCCGTGTGTGCTCCGTGCCCGTTTCGTCCTTTTGTCATGCTCCTCGGTTGCCTCGTCGCCGACTCGTGGGAACCCAGTGACGGGATCATCCCGCCTTTCATCTTGTTCGACTCGCTCACGCCATCTTTTCTTTTGCACCGGCCTCTCAACGAGTTACCGGAACCGAGATGTTGCCGTTGCATCATTTTCGGACCATTGTCGTGGCACCCTTTCCTTCCACCACGGTGACAATACTTCATATCATCTTCATGTTCCCTTTTAATAAAATTTGCTTAAACTTGATCATGTCATCCGCATCATGTTAACAACATTAAATGTGTGAATTGTTGTTGCTTAAAATTGCTAAACATGCTCATGGGGATTTTCCGGAATTGTTGTTGTTATTTTCCGGCCTCATTTAAAATGCCTAAATAGTGTAGTTTTATTATGCTTCACCTCTTGCTATGTTAAAAACATTTAATCTTGTCTTGTAAATAAACGAGAGTCAACTAAATAAATAACATGTGGTGTTTCGTCAATATGCAACTCGTTGCATATTGAGCTCTAGTTAACTTGTAGTTTTGTTTGTGCACTTTGCCATGCCATGCATAATTAAACCGGACATGCATCATACTTGGATGTGCATAGTATGCCATGTTTATGATTGTGTGTTTACCGTGTTGTTTGCTTCTTTCCGGTTGCTTCTCTTGTTAGCTTCGGTTTCGTTCCGGAGTTGTGAGGATTCGCTCGACTATGTTGCTCCGTCTACTTCATGGACTTGTTCTTCTTCCTCGCGGAATCCCAGGCAAGATGATCATACCCTTGGATACCCTTACTACCATTGCCATGCTTAGTTGTCTCGATGCTATCGTTACATGTCGCGCTACCCATCTTTTATGTCAGCCTCTCCTTGTTGCCATGAAACCTCTAACCTTTGACACCTTCCTAGCAAAACCACTGTTTGGCTATGTTACCCGCTTGCTCAGCCCCTCTTATAGCGTTGTTAGTTGCAGGTGAAGATGAAGATCGTTCCAGGAGGGAACTTGTTGTTGGAATATCACAATATCTATTATTATTATTAACACACCTATATACTGGGCATGGGTGGAAGGCTTGGCCTTTTGCTCGGTGTTTTGTTCCACTCATGCCACCTTAGGCGCCGATAAACCGGCATTATGTCCTTGATTTTGCGTTCCTTACACGATGGGTGGATGGGGACCCCTTGACAGTTCGACTTTGAATAAAACTCCTCCAGCAAGGCCCAACATTGGTTTTAATTTGCTCATAATAACAACTTAATTAAATAATTAAATTTGCATAGGGGGTCGCACCCTCGGGTTCTTAATTCTACATAGCAGGGGGGCCAGTGCTGATGGTGTTGGTCCCAAACGGGCAACCTGTGGGGCCACCTTGGGGAAACTCGAGGTTTGGTTTTACTCGTAGCTTGTCACATCCGGTCGTGGCCTGAGACGAGATACGCACGGCTACTATCAGGGTGTCGGCACGCCGGGAGGTCTTGCTGGACTTTTTTTACCATTGTCGAAATGTCTTGTGCACCGGGATGCCGAGCCTGATCGGATTTCCCTAAGATAAGGGGTGATGATATTATATTTATCACTTCAGCTAATCGTGAGAGCTTGTGATGGGCTAAGTTGGGACACCCCTGCAGGGTTATGATCTTTCGAAAGTCGTGCCCGCGGTTATGTGGCAGATTGGAATTTGTTAATGTCCGGTTGTAGAAAACTTGAGAGAGGATCCGAAGTAAAACGCACAACTGTGTGAGTAACCGTGACTGTCTCTTTTCACTTTGAGAAGAGAACACGGTGGGGTTATGTTTGACTCGTATGTAGTTTAGGATCTTTAGCGATCACTACTAGTTTACGACCATTTGCGTAGATGCTCATCTCATTCTTGTACTCGTAAGCTAGCCACCATATTTTTTGCTTAGCCGCTGCTGCAACCTCACCACTTTACCTCTCCCTACCCATAAAGCTTTGCTAGTCTTGATACCCATGGTTATGGGATTGCTGAGTCCTCGTGGCTCACAGATACTGCAACACCAGATGCAGGTTCAGCCGAGAATGATGCAGGAGCTGGTTCAAGTACTTCTCTGGGAGCTCGATGAAGAGAGTGGCCGTATGCTTGTGACGTTTCGACGATCAGTAGTGGTTTCTACTAGGGGCGATTCGGACCTGTGGCTTTATGTTGTTTTGGTATCTTTCTTTTGGATCTTCGCCCGTAGTCGGGTTGTGATGTTTTGAATGATGTTTTGCTTATGTAATGTATTGTGTGAAGTGGCGAGTGTAAGCCAACTATCTCCTTTTGCAATTTAACCCCTCTTTTGCATGAGTCGTGCAAAGATACCAAACTTGAGATCATTCCAGAATGGGCTTATACCTTTAAGTCGTGCCTCGACACGTAGGAGGTATAGTCCCATCATGGGCATTACACCTGCCCCTTCAGCCCCCATCTCTGAATCATCATCATGTGTATGTAATAGTATAGTATAAACTCGTGATCACCACCCGACTGATCACGGCCCGATAGTATAGCATGGCAGACGGACAAGAATGTAGGGCCACTAATGGAATACTAGCATCCTATACTAAGCATTATGATAGTAGGTAAAGGTATCAATAGTTGTAGCAACAATGACAGGCTATGCAACAGAATAGGAGCTATCGAAGCAATAACAGTAGCAAAACTAATGCAAGAATAAGAGAGAGGGGAATGGGCGATATCTGGTGATCAAAGGGGGGGGCTTGCCTGGTTGCTTTGGCAAGAAGAAGGGGTCGTCGTCGACGAGTCGATCACAGTGGCACCGTCAGCAGTCAAGTCCCGATGTCTATCGGAGAGAAGAGGGGGAGAAACAATAAATATAAAGCAAACATCGCACCACAAAGCATAACATGGCAAAACGCGGTGCTACGTGTGACCTAACGCGGTAGGAGGTGATGCCGACGAAGGGGGGAAACATCCGAGAAAGTATTCCTGGTGTTTCGCGTTTTTAGGCGGATGAAACAGAGGGGGAAAGTTGCATGTTCGCTATGCTAGGGGCATGTGGTGGACGAACGGTTTGTGTATTCGGATCCGTCTCAAAATTCTGAGCAACTTTCATGTACAAAGTATTTTCATCCGAGTTACAGATTATTTTATATTAATTTTTAAAGTTTTAAATCATTTTCTAAATTATTAATTATTAAATATATTCGAAATTAGTATTATTGCATCAGCATGACATCATCAGTCAACAAAGGTGTTCACTGGTCAATCTGACGGGTGGGTCCCACATGTCATTGATTGTCTAATTAACTAACAGTTAAATATGCTAAACAGTAATTAGATTAATCTAATCAAGGTAATTAAGTTAATTAATTAATATTTTAAATATTCATTATTATATATTTTTTCTTCCTTTTTTTCAACATCCTGAGGCCGTGAGGCCCATGCGTCATAGGGCCAGGGAGGCCCTTAATGGGGCGGTTGCTACGGGTGTGGCCGCCGCCCGAACTGGTGTGGGCGCTGGCTCACGCGCGGCCCGCGGCGAGGGGTGGCAGGGCGCGCTGTGGTGCGGGGCAGAGTGCGTCGACCGCGGCGGCTGCGGGGCCTGCAACGAGCGGCGCGACGGAGGTGGCCAGCGCCAACGAGGGGCGCGAGCAGCAGTGAGCTTGGCGAGCGGGCCCGGCACAGCCAGCAGCGGTGGATGCACACGGGCATAATGTCTACTACGCACCCTTCTTCTTGTAGACGTTGTTGGGCCTCCAAGTGCAGAGGTTTGTAGGACAGTAGCAAATTTCCCTCAAGTGGATGACCTAAGGTTTATCAATCCGTGGGAGGCATAGGATGAAGATGGTCTCTCTCAAACAACCCTGCAACCAAATAACAAAGAGTCTCTTGTGTCCCCAACACACCCAATACAATGGTAGATTGTATAGGTGCACTAGTTCGGCGAAGAGATGGTGATACAAGTGTAATATGGATAGTAGATATAGGTTTTTGTAATCTGAAAATATAAAAACAGCAAGGTAACTAAAGGTAAAAGTGAGCATAAACGGTGTTGCGATGATAGGAAACAAGGCCTAGGGTTCATACTTTCACTAGTGCAAGTTCTCTCCACAAGGATAACATAATTGGATCATATTACTAGCCCACAACATGTAACAAAGAGTCACTCCCAAGTAACTAATAGCGGAGAACAAACGAAGAGATTATGGTAGGGTACGAAACCACCTCAAAGTTATTCTTTCTGATTGATCTATTCAAGAGTCCGTAGTAACGTTCAATCTATCATAGAGTTCGTACTAGAATAACACCTTAAGACACAAATCAACTAAAACCCTAATGTCACTTATATACTCCATTGTCACCTCAAGTATCCGTGGGCATGATTATACGATATGCATCACACAATCTCAGAAACATCTATTCAACCAACACAAAGAACTTCAAAGAGTGCCCCAAAGTTTCTACCGGAGAGTCAAGATAAAAACGTGTGCCAACCCCTATGCATAGATTCCCAAGGTCACGGAACCCGCAAATTGATCACCAAAACATACATCAAGTAGATCACATGATATCCCATTGTCACCAAAGATAAGCACGTGCAAGACATACATCAAGTGTTCTCAAATCCTTAAAGACTTGATCCGATAAGAGAACTTCAAAGGGAAAACTCAATACATTACAAGAGAGTAGAGGGGGAGAAGCATCATAAGATCCAACTAGAATAGCAAAGCTCACGATACATCAAGATCGTGCCATCTCAAGAACATGAGAGAGAGAGAGATCAAACACATAGCTACTGGTACATACCCTCAGCCCTGAGGGTGGACTACTCCCTCCTCGTCATGGAGAGCGCCGGGATGATGAAGATAGCCACCGGAGAGGGATCCCCCCCCCCTCCGGCAGGGTGCCAGAATGGGTGTAGATTGGTTTTCCGTGGCAACAAAGGCTTTCAGCGGCGGAACTCCCGATCTAGGTTAATTTCCGAAGGTTTCAGTATTTATAGGATTTTTTGGCGTAGGCCACAAGTCAGGGGGCTCTGGGCTGTCCACGAGATAGGAGGGCGTACCCCCTTGCCCAGGGCGTGCCTCCACCCTCATGGGCAGCCCGTGGCTCTCCTGGCCCAACTCTTTTACTTCTGGGGCTTCTTTTGGTCCAAAAAAAATCATCAAAAATTGGCACGTCAATTGGACTCCGTTTGATATTCCTTTTCTGTAAAACCCTAAAACAAGAGAAAAACATAAACTGGCACTAGGCTCTAGTTTAATAGGTTAGTCCCAAAAATAATATAAAAGTGTATAATAAAGCCCATAAAACATCCTAGAAGGATAATATAATAGCATGGAACAATCAAAAATTATAGATACGTTGGAGACGTATCAGCATCCCCAAGCTTAATTCCTGCTCGGCCTCGAGTAGGTAAATCATAAAACCGAATTTTTGATGTGGAATGCTACCTAACATAATTCTCAATGTAATTTTCTTAATTGTGGCATGAATGTTCAGATCTAAAAGATTCAAGACAAAGGTCTATATTGACATAAGAAATAATAATACTTCAAGCATACTAACAAAGCAATCGTGTCTTCTCAAAATACAATGGCTAAAGAAAGTTATCCCTACAAAATCATATAGTCTGGCTATGCTCCCTCTTCATCACACAAAATATTCATATCATGCACAACCCCGGTTTCAGCCAAGCACTTGTTTTCATACTCTATTCTTTCAAACCTTTCAACTTTCACGCAATACATGAGCGTGAGCCATGGACATAGCACTATGTGGAATAGAGAGGTGGTTGTGGAGAAGACAAAAAGGAGGGAGATAGTCTCACATTAACTAGGCGTATCAACGGGCTATGGATATGCCCATCAATAGATATCAATGTGAGTGAGTAGGGATTGCCATGCAACGGATGCACTAGAGCTAAATATATATGAAAGCTCAACAAAAGAAACTAGTGGGTGTGCATCCAACTTGCTTGCTCACGAAGACCTAGGGCATTTGAGGAAGCCCATCATTGGAATATACCAGCCAAGTTCTATAATGAAAATTCCCACTAGTATATGAAAGTGACTAAACATGAGACTCTCTATCATGAAGAACATGGTGCTACTTTGAAGCACAAGTGTGGAAAAGGATAGTAGCAATTGTCCCTTCTCTCTTTTCTCTCATTTTTTTGGAGGGGCTTTCCTCTTTTCTTTTTTTCCTTTTTACCCCCTCTCTATTTTTTTGGGCCATCTCTTTTTTTTGGCCTTTATATTTTTTTCCTCACACGGGACAATGCTCTAATAATGAAGATCATCACACTTATATTGATTTACAACTCGATATTACAACTCGATACTAGAACAAAGTATGACTCTATATGAATGCCTCCGGCGGTGTACCGGGATGTGCAATGAATCAAGAGTGACATGAATGAAAAATTATGCATGGTGGCTTTGCCACAAATACGATGTCAACTACATGATCCTGCATGGCAATATGACAATATGAAGCATGTCATATGAACGGAACGGTGGAAAGTTGCATGGCCATATATCTCAGAATGGCTATGGAAATGCCATGATAAGTAGGTATGGTGGCTATTTTGAGGAAGATATATGGTGGCTGTTTTGAGGAAGGATGTATAGTGGGTGTATGGTACCGGCGAAAGTTGTGCGGTACAAGAGAGGCTAGCAATGGTGGAAGGGTGAGAGTGCGTATAATCCATGGACTAAATATTAGTCATAAGAACTCATATGCTTATTGCGAAAATCTATGAGTCATAAAAAAAGCAATCAATGCATGCTCCTAGGGGGGAGGTTGGTAGGAGTTAACCATCGCGCGCCCCCGACCTCCACACAAAGGTTGACACTTTACAAATACCGCATGCTCTAACTTCGTCACATAGCGGTTCACCATACGTGCATGCTACGGGAATCACTAACCTTAACACAAGTATTTCTCAATTTCATAACAACTCCACTAGCATGACTCTAATATCACTATCCTCATATCTCAAAACATTTATCAAGCATCCAACTTCTCATCATATTCAATGCACTTAGTGTGAAAGTTTTTACTACATTGATATTGGATGTCTATCATGTGAAGACTAGTTTTATAGCCTAAACACATTACCATGCTGTTTTAATAGACTTACAAATAGATATAAGTGAATCAAGAGAGATCAACAATTTCTACAAAATAAAACCACCGCCGTGCTCTAAAAGATATAAGTGAAGCACTAGAGCAATAACAAACTACTCCGAAAGATATAAGTGAAGATCAATGAGTAGTTGAATAATTATGTAACTATGTGAAGACTCTATAACATTTAAGAATTTCAGATCTTGGGATATTATTCAAACAGCAAGCAAAACAAACTAAAATAAATTGACGCTCCAAGCAAAACACATATCATGTGGTGAATAAAAATATAGCTCCAAGTATAGTTACCGATGGATGAAGACGAAAGAGGGGATGCCTTCCCGGGGCATCCCCAAGCTTAGGCTTTTGGTTGTCCTTGAATTTTACCTTGGGGTGCCTTGGGCATCCCCAAGCTTAGGCCCTTGCTACTCTTTGTTCCATAGTCCATCAAAGCAATACTCAAAACTTGAAAACTTCACAACACAAAACATAGACAGAAATCTCGTGAGCTCCGTTAGTATAAGAAAGCAAACCACTACTCAAAGGTACTGTAATGAATTCATTCTTTGTTTATATTTGTGTTAAACCTACTGTATTCCAACTTCTCTATGGTTCATACTTCCCAATATTACTCATAGATGCATTGAAATAAGCAAACAACACACGAAAAACAGAATCTGTCAAAAACAGAACAGTCTGTAGTAATCTGCAGGTTTCGCATACTTCTGTAACTCCAAAAAATTCAAACTAAATTGGTAAACGTGAGGAATTTGTCTATTAATCATCTGCAAAAAGAATCAACTAAATAGCATGCTCCAGTAAAATCTTATGACCATTCTAGCGAGCGCTAACGATTCTGTTTTTCACAGCAAGATCATATAAACTTCACACAAGTCTTCCCAAAGGTTCTACTTGGCACAAACACTAATTAAAACACAAAACCACATCTAAAAAGAATCTAGATGCAATATTTATTCCTAAACAGAAGCAAAAGCAAAGAAAATATAATAAAGTTGGGTTGCCTCCCAACAAGCGCTATCGTTTAACGCCCCTAGCTAGGCATGATGATTTCAAAGATGCTCGCGTAAAAGATAAGAATTGAAACATAAAGAGAGCATCATGAAGAATATGAATAGAACATTTAAGTCTAACCCACTTCCTATGCATAGGGATTTTGTGAGCAAACAACTTGTGGGAACAATAATCAACTAGCATAGGAAAGCAAAACAAGCATAGCTTCAAAACTTTAAACACATAGAGAGGATACTTGATATTATTGCAATATGTACAAGCATATGATCCTCTCTCATAATAATTTTTAGAGGCATCATGAATGAATTCAACAATATAACCAGCACATAAAGCATTCTTTTCATGATTGTCAGGCCCAAGATGCGATTCTATCCCGATCACGTGTCACTTACGTGATTGGGGCACAACCGCATTTCGGGCGCTTAACAAGATGGATATCATTACATTGTACCATTACATACATACATGGGGGATACAACAATACATACAAGACACATGAATACAACTACATCAATACAAGTCATCCGACTACGGATGCAAACATGAAAAACACAACGACATCCATCTGCCATCCCACGCTGCCGACCAGGAACCTAACCCAAGACTGAAGAAGAAGAAGAAGAAGAAAGAACTACAACCAAAAGACATCGCTCTCTCGTCAAGTCATCGAAAACCTGCACCTGCAACTGTTGTTGTAATATCTGTGAGCCACGAGGACTCAGCAATCCCATAACCATGGGTAACAAGACTAGCAAAGCTTAAAAGGGTAGGAAGGGGTAAAGTGGTGAGGTTGCAGCAGCGGCTAAGCAATATATGGTGGCTAACTTACAAGTACAAGAATAAGATGAGCATCTACGCAAGCGGTCGCAGACTAGTAGTGATCGCTAAAGATCCTGAACTACCTACGAGTCAAACATAACCCCACCGTGTTCTCTTCTCAAAGTGAAAAGAGACAGTCACGGTTACTCACACAGTTTTGTGTTTTACTTCGGATCCTCTGTCAAGTTTTCTACAACCGGACATTAACAAATTCCAATCTGCCACATAACCGCGGGCACGACTTTCGAAAGATCATAACCCTGCAGGGGTGTCCCAACTTAGCCCATCACAAGCTCTCACGATCAGCAGAAGTAATAAATAATATTACCCCTTATCTTAGGGACAATCCGATCAGGCTCGGAATCCCGGTGCACAAGACATTTCGACAATGGTAAAACAAGTCCAGCAAGACCTCCCGGTGTGCCGACACCCTGATAGTAGCCGCGCGTATCTCGTCTCAGGCCACGTCCGGATGGGAGAAGCTACAGGTATGCCGGATACCTCGAGTTTCCCCGAGGCGGCCCCGCAGGTTGCCCGTTTGGGACCAACACCATCAGCACTGGCCCCCCTGCTATGTAGAAAGAATCCTCGGGTAGCGCTAACTCCCTATGCAATTAATTAGTTAATTAAGTTGTTATTATGAGCAAATTAAAACCAATGTTGGGCCTTGCTGGAGGAGTTTTATTCAAAAACGAATTGTCAAGGGGTCCCCATATACCCCAACCGTGTAAGGAACGCAAAATCAAGGAACATAACGCCGGTTTATCGGCTCCTAAGGTGGCATGAGTGGAACAAAACACAGGAGCAAAAGGCCAAGCCTTCCACCCATGCCCAGTATATAGGTGTGTTAATAATAATAATAATTGATATCATGATATTCCAACAACAAGTTCCAACATGGAACGATATTCATCTTCACCTGCAACTAGCAACGCTATAAGAGGGGCTGACCAAGCGGGTAACATAGCCAAACAACGGTTTTGCTGGGAAGGTGTCAAAGGTTAGAGGTTTCATGGCAACAAGGAGAGGGGTTGACAATAAAGATGGGTAGCGCGACATATAACAATAGAATCGAGACAACTAAGCATGGCAATGATAGTAAAGGTATCCAAGGGTATGGTCATCTTGCCTGAGATCCCGCAAGGAAGAAGAACGGATCCGTGAAGAAGATGAAGAAGAAGCCTCGAAGACGAACCACGTGAAGTCGAACGAATCCTCACGATCGCAACGGAAAAGAACTAGCGAGAAGAAAGCACACAACACGGTAAACACCCAACACAAGAACATGACAAGATGCTCAACCTAGTATGATGCAAGACAAGTCTATATGATGCAATTCATGGCAAGGGATGAAGCACACAAGAACAACATCACCCAACAAGTTTAAATGAGGCCGGAATCAACACATAACAAATCCGGTAAGTCCTCATATGCATAATTTGAAATTAGTACAGATCTGAACAAACCTTAAGTTAAAGTTTTTAAACAGCAATTTAACATGCACCAAGATGATCTACACGAAAATCTAGTCAAGTTTCATATAAAGTTTGTTTAATTCGGACCTACGGCCTAGAAGATATGAGCAAAACAAGACAAGCAAGGCAACGGTGCAAGATGCACCCAAACATCAAGCAAACACACTCCAAACATGAAAACAACATGATATTATGCTTCTACATGCAAAATCACACAAGTTTCATATAGGGCACGCTCAAAACGGAGCAACAGTTCAACACATACACATGAAACAAGATATAACAACAAGCTGAAGTTAAAAGCCACATAGCAACTTTGGAGCAAGGTAAAGATATGCTATAGCACCCAAACATGATAACAAGAAGCATGGATGTGAAGTAGACATGATACTTAACAAGCATGAACTTAGAACACACCCAAAAGCTTGCTGGAACACACTTAACCAAGCATGGCAAGTTGCAATAAATTTATCCAGACTTAGTCAAAATCTGGGAAGGCAAAAGCATCATCAGGATGCTACCTTCGGAGGCACAAAACAACAAGCATATCAACTCTACTAAGTATATAAAAATCATGGACATGTAATAGACATCACATAGATCAAACAACTCCATTGGAGCAACTCCATAGGAGGTATGGATCAATAACAACAAGCTTCACCAAATTGATCATGCTGATAAAATCCTGACAGGTTAAATTTATAGCAACTTGAGAGCAAGAAATAAATAAGCTACAGCAGGCCATATGTGCAAGTAAGGGCATGAATGGATATACAATAACATGGACAACAAGACATGATCATTGGCCACTCCAAAAACAAGCATGGATTTGAGTGGGGCATCAAGCAAACATAGCATTAGGTTAAACAGATTCCAGACTTAGCAGTTTTTTCACTAAGTATAAAACAGCAGCAATGACATGGCATGTTTACAAGCTTGTTTAAGTCACCTCAAGGCATATCATGGAAAGTGGATTGCACCACAGCAAAGACCATATGATTGTGCTTCTAAAACATATTGACATGTGGCATGAAGACAAACACATCAATAGCAATGAGCAAGTGAAATCAGCATCTCATAACAAGTTTCAGCACTTAACAGTAACATGCACTTTTGCAACAGAGATTAACTTGGCAATATGACACCTAACATGAATGCTACATCAACCATCATGTAGAGCACTTCACAATGAACATTTTGACATATCATATGCTTCATTTGGATAAACATGCACAAAGTTACAAGCATCACAAGTATGCAACAAAATTACAGTTACCAGCAGTTTTAAACAAGTAGCACTCTTGCAACAGGGATTAGGGCATCTAGATGAACTCAAACAAGCATGCCACAATGAAACAAAATGAAGAGCATATCACCACGATCATTTTGACATATCAAACCCTCAATTTGGATAAGCACACAAAAAGTTACAGGCAGTCAAACATGCAACAGACAACAAGTTTTCTGGGACTTAGAAGAAAAAAATAGACCTCGGGGTGAACATTGTCCGGCTTGAGCGGACACGTCCGTCGGCGGGACCCACACGGCAGTGGCACTGAAGAGGGAGGAAGCGGACATGTCCGTGCCCGGACGGACATGTCCGTCGGCGGCGGCGGGCACGGGGCCCACTTGGCAGCGGCTCAGGAGCTGGGTCAACACGCCCAAATTGGCCGAAGTGGAGCGGGTCGGGGCGGATCCAAGGCCATGGCGGCTAGATCCGGCGCGGGATGGGCCGGCGGTGAGGTGGCCGCGGCGGCGCACGGCGGCCGGCGAGCTCGCATGCTTGAGCCCGCGGATCCGGAGGGGAGGCAAGGCGCGCCGGCCTGCGGGTCGAGGCAGAGGGTGGGGTGGCGCACGATGGAAGGACGATGAGGCTCCGGCGGGAGGAGCGTGCGATGGGACGGCGTCCGGCGGTGGTTGCACCACGGCGGCGGGGCGGACGAGGCCTGTGGGGGCGCAGGGAACAACGAAGCGGGAGGCGCAGGGGCGGTCGGGCCTGGGACGGCCCGGGATGGCTCGCGGCGGGCCGCGGTCGGGCCTGGCGGGCCTGGCGCGGTGGGAGCCGGCTGGAGGGGGCACGTGGCCGGCTCTGGTAGGCCGAGGGCGGCTGATTTGGCGGCTGTGGCCAATGGCGTGCTGCCACTTGGCGGCGATGAGGTGGAGGCGCCGGAATTGAGGGGGAGAGGGCTGGCTGCGCGCGGAAATTGCTGCAGAGGAGGCTAGAGGTAGAGGAAGGCTAGGGATGCCTAATTTTGGAAGGGAGGGGTCTATATAAAGCAAAAGGACTAGGGTTAGGGGGGCTTTGGAGCAGATCGGACCCTCGGATCTCAATCTGACGGCTCCGGTCGCGGGGTCAGTTAGCTGGGCCAAGTGGGCTATGTAGAGGGGGATGTGGGGAGAGAAGAGAAGATGCCCGCGGGGGTTTTCGGAGACCGAAAATGTCCGACGATTAAACCGGCTATAGTGTCGCTATATATATCAGTTGGGCTATTAAACGAACTCCGAATGCGACGAAATTTGACAGGCGGTCTACCTATGCTATAATAAGACCACTCGCCAAGTTTCAACCCATTCCGCGAACGTTTTCCGGCCACTCATAAAATAAATATTCGGAGATGCCGCGGGCACGTGCAAGTGTGTCTGAGCTCAGAACGGACAACGGAAAGGACAAGGGTGTCTCGGACGGATGCAAGTTTTGAAAACATGTTGATGCAACACACATGATGACATGGCAAAATGCAACACGCAAGCAAGATGACATGGCAACGACGACGAATAACTGGCTGACACCTGGTGCACCGATCTCAGGGTGTCACAACACTCCCCTACTAACAAGAGATCTCGTCCCGGGATCTTAGGAATGAGACAGAAGAGAAAAGGAAGAACAAAGTGAAACGAAAGAACCTTGAGTGGTTGAATAACTTGAAAGAAAGGATACAACGAAGAAGAATGAAGTTGCAAGACTTCCTTAGGCAAGAGGAAGAAAGGAATACGACGAGAACCAAAAGGTTGAAGGATATGAAGCACGAGTTGAAAGAACAAGAATGAATTCAAAACCACTTCGGTTAAAAGAGATAGAAAAGGAGTTTGAACGAATTAATTCGGGCAGCACTCCGGTTGAAACTGAAAGAAATAGCACACCGGTTGAACATGAGTGGAATAGGATAAGAACTTGAGGGATGGAATAATAATTGCCGAGATAAACAACACAATGCCTCCGGAAAGAATTAAAGAATGGAATGAGAAGAAGGGAGAAGAACAACATCTTCTAGCCAAAAGAATTTGAAAACATCCTTGCAAAGGCAAGACGAACGGAGTTGTTGAGAAAATCAACAACAAAAGAATAAGCTTGTTGTGGACTTATGAAAACATCTCAAAACTTGAGGTGAATTACTGCCGCAACCAAAATATTGATGAGCTGAGAAGAACGAAGAAATGCAAAACTCCACTTCAAAAGAATACGGAGAATTATTTGCACTTGAGAGGCAAAAGAATAAGAATGCTTGAGCTGCTCCAGAAGAATTAGACAAACGTTTGAAGAATGAATTATCTCATGAAGAACTGCCATGAGGAACTCCGGTAACCAAAAGGATGATGATATAGAAATGACGAACGAAAAGAACAAGATTAAAGCCTTGCGATGATTCATATGGATGATCCGACGAGATAGTCGAGAAAACTTGAACTCCGGAAAGAAAAGAATAAAACACTTGGAACTAGAATTTATTCATCAAGAACAAACTCCGAAGGAAGGGATTAATCAACTTCACAAAGAAAATAAGAATTGTGTTGTGCTTATCCTCCACCATTAATTGATGAGAAGCAATGGATTCGCATACTACTTATTCTCGTTGAAATGATTAAAGAGGGATATATCGCGAACTTGCGAGAATCTTCATGAAACACCGGTAGGATTGGAATAAAAATGAATGGATTGATATGATAGCACCGGAAAAGAACTCTTGAGCGAACCACCGTAAAGAATTAAAGCCGAGTGAAGAAAAGGAACAAACCACCGTAAAGAATGGAAATTGAGTGATGAAAAAGAACAAGCCACCGGGAAGAATTAAAATCGAGTGAATACAAGAGAATAAATCGCCGGGAAGAATAAAGCACTTGGGTAATTTCGAATGATGAGAACGAAGAGATCGTGAACTGGTTAAAGAATGCTTGAACGAAGCACCCGAAGAATATGGGGACGAACGAAGAGGCATCAATGAAGAATATTTGGAGGACGAAGTTGAAAACTGAGAACGAAGAAATCTTCTGAAATGATGGCCTTCGGAGGAACACAAGGAAAAGAATTCATGAACTACTCCGGATGGTTGAAGAAACAATTTGACACGAATCGGAACAAGTAAGCGGATAGCATGAAGCTAGAACGACGAACAGTCGAGAGAACGGACAAGATTTAGAGGAACTCTTCGTCGGTCTTGAAATGATGACGAGAAATACCACGAAAAATTATTGAGATACTCCGGAAGAATGAAAAGAGGACGGTTGAACCAACACAAAAGATTTTGAAAGCGATCTTGAAGAAGGGCTATGACTGATGGAATCCATACTTACGTCACACTTGAAAAGAACTTTGGAACACTCCGAGAAATATTAGAAGAGTCGGGTAAGATCCTGGGAAAGACCTGTGGGCTATGAGCCCACCGAAGAGAAACACCGTTGAAAAGGATCGAAAGGAGATGATGCACCGGAACGATTGAAACTCGAATGAGGTGACAACCTCGAATTAATCGGAAGACAAATGAATCTCCTGAGATGTCTTCGGAACTCCGGAACAATTACATGGCGAGAGGTGAATGAGCAAGAGGAAAAAAATTGAGCCGAGGGAAAATACTATGATGAACACCGAATACTTGAATTGAATCCACCGGAAAAGAAGAAGAGGTGAAGAATATCGAACGAGAGGAGAATTCACCAGATGAAATAATTAATGAATGAAAGCAAAGACTTCACAAGAGTAGGATGGATAATTGATTAAGGACTCCGGCTCCGAGAAGAAAAGGGGTGGGCGGGTGGGAAAAGAAAGACAACTTCGGACGGGGAAAACACCGTCGGTTGAAAAGAACTGAGGGTTGAACTTGCAAGAAGAAGAGGGTCGAATCCACTTGACGAGAGATGCACCAGATGAAAGAACTGACAACGCAACAAACGAAACGCTAACCACGCGATCCTAAAAAAATTGAAGGGGAAGAGGAGTAATTCAAAACACATACGTCAAGATTCCTCACCAGAGCGACGAAGGGACTGGGGAGTAAAAAGAATTCCTACTCTTCGATATAACTAGACTCCGAAAAGTTTTCTGCTAGACTCGACAACGGCCAGACTACGAACAATCAAGGGGGCTCCTATGGTCGGTCGAGGCTCTGATACCAACTTGTCAGGCCCAAGATGCGATTATATCCCGATCACGTGTCACTTACGTGATTGGGGCACAACCGCATTTCGGGCGCTTAGCAAGATGGATTCATTACATCGTACCATTACATACATACGTGGGGGATACAACAATACATACAAGACACATGAATACAACTACATCAATACAAGGCATCCGACTACAGATGCAAACATGGAAAACACAACGACATCCATCTTCTATCCCAGGCTGCCGACCAGAAACCTAACCCAAGACTGAAGAAGAAGAAGAAGAAAGAACTCCAACCAAAAGACATCGCTCTCGCGTCAAGTCATCGGAAACCTGCACCTGCAACTGTTGTTGTAGTATCTATGAGCCACGATGACTCAGCAATCCCATAACCATGGGTAACAAGACCAGCAAAGCTTAAAAGGGTAGAAGGGGTAAATTGGTGAGGTTGCAGCAGCGGCTAAGCAATATATGGTGGCTAACTTACGAGTACAAGACTAAGATGAGCATCTACGCAAGCGGTCGCAGACTAGTAGTGATCGCTAAAGATCCTGAACTACCTACGAGTCAAACATAACCCCACCATGTTCTCTTATCAAAGTGAAAAGAGACAGTCACGGTTACTCACACAGTTGTGTGTTTTACTTCGGATCCTCTGTCAAGTTTTCTACGACCGGACATTAACAAATTCCAATCTGCCACATAACCACGGGCACGGATTCGAAAGATCATAACCCTGCAGGGGTGTCCCAACTTGGCCCATCAAAAGCTCTCACGATCAGCAGAAGTAGTAAATAATATTACCCCTTATTTTAGGGACAATCCGATCAGGCTCGGAATCCCGATGCACAAGACATTCCGACAATGGTAAAACAAGTCCAGCAAGACCTCCCGGCGTGCCGACACCCTGATAGTAGCCACGCGTATCTCGTCTCAGGCCACGTCCAGATGGGACAAGCTACAGGTATGCCAGATACCTCGAGTTTCCCCAAGGCGGCCCTGCAGGTTGCCCGTTTGGGACCAACACCATCAGCACTGGCCCCCCTGCTATGTAGAAAGAATCCTCGGGTAGCGCTAACTCCCTATGCAATTAATTAGTTAATTAAGTTGTTATTATGAGCAAATTAAAACCAATGTTGGGCCTTGCTGGACGAGTTTTATTCAAAGACGAACTGTCAAGGGGTCCCCATATACCCAACCGTGTAAGGAACACAAAATCAAGGAACATAACATCGGTTTATCGGCTCCTAAGGTGGCATGAGTGGAACAAAACACCGAGCAAAAGGTCAAGCCTTCCACCCATGCCCACTATATAGGTGCGTTAATAATAATAATAGATATCGTGATATTCCAACAACAAGTTCCAACATGGAACGATCTTCATCTTCACTTGCAACTAGCAACGCTATAAGAGGGGCTGAGCAAGCGGGTAACATAGCCAAACAACGGTTTTGCTGTGAAGGTGTCAAAGGTTAGAGGTTTCATGGCAACAAGGAGAGTGGCTGACAATAAAGATGGGTAGCGCGACATATAATGATAGCATCGAGACAACTAAGCATGGCAATGATAGTAAAGGTATCCAAGGGTATGGTCATCTTGCGTGAGATCCCGCAAGGAAGAAGAACAGATCCGTGAAGAAGACGAAGAAGAACCACGTGAAGTCGAACGATTCCTCACGATCGCAACGGAAAAGAACTAGCGAGAAGAAAGCACACAACACGGTAAACACCCAACACAAGAACATGACAAGATGCTCAACCAAGTATGATGCAAGACAGGTGTATATGATGCAATTCATGGCAAGGGATGAAGCACACAAGAACAACATCACC
>LR738715.1:647973750-647988381 GCA_902687465.1 Secale cereale
AGGTGTCAAAGGTTAGAGGTTTCATGGCAACAAGGAGAGTGGCTGACAATAAAGATGGGTAGCGCGACATATAATGATAGCATCGAGACAACTAAGCATGGCAATGATAGTAAAGGTATCCAAGGGTATGGTCATCTTGCGTGAGATCCCGCAAGGAAGAAGAACAGATCCGTGAAGAAGACGAAGAAGAAGCCTCGAAGAAGAACCACGTGAAGTCGAACGATTCCTCACGATCGCAACGGAAAAGAACTAGCGAGAAGAAAGCACACAACACGGTAAACACCCAACACAAGAACATGACAAGATGCTCAACCAAGTATGATGCAAGACAGGTGTATATGATGCAATTCATGGCAAGGGATGAAGCACACAAGAACAACATCACCCAATAAGTTTAAATGAGGCCGGAATCAACACATAACAAATCCGGTAAGTCCTCATATGCATAATTTGAAATTAGTCCAGATCTGAACAAACCTTAAGTTAAAGTTGTTAAACAGCAAGTTAACATGCACCAAGGTGATCTACACGAAAATCTAGTCAAGTTTCATATAAAGTTTGTTTAATTCGGACCTACGGCCTAGAAGATATGAGCAAAACAAGACAAGCAAGGCAACGGTGCAAGATGTACCCAAACATCAAGCAAACACACTCCAAACATGAAAACAACATGATATTATGCCTCTACAGGCAAAATAACGCAAGTTTCATATAGGGCATGCTCAAAACGGAGCAACGGTTGAACACATACACATGAAACAAGATATAATAACAAGCTAAAGTTAACAGCCACATAGCAACTTTGGAGCAAGGTAAAGATATTCTACAGCACCCAAACATGATAACAAGAATCATGGATGTGAAGTAGACATGATACTTAACAAACATGAACTTAGAACACACCCAAAAGCTTGTTGGAACACACTTAACCAAGCATGGCAAGTTGCAATAAATTTATCCAGACTTAGTCAAAATCTGGGAAGGCAAAAACATCATCACGATGCTACCTTCGGAGGCACAAAACAACAAGAATATCAACTCTACTAAGTATATAAAGATCATGGACATGTAATAGACATCACATACATCAAACAACTCCATTGGAGCAACTCCATAGGAGGCATGGATCAATAACAACAAGCTTCACCAAATTGATCATGCTGATAAAATGCTGACATGTTAAATTTATAGCAACTTGAGAGCAAGAAATAAATAAGCTACAGCAGGGCATATGTGCAAGTAAGGGCATGAATGGATAGACAATAACATGGACAACAAGACATGATCATTGGCCACTCCAAAACAAGCATGGATTTGAGTGGGGCATCAAGCAAACATAGCATCAGGTTAAACAGATTCCAGACTTAGCAGTTTTTTCACTAAGTATAAAACAGCAGCAACGACATGGCATGTTTACAAGCTTGTTTAAGTCACCTCAAGGCATATCATGGAAAGTGGATTGCACCACAGCAAAGACCATATGATTGTGCTTCTAAAACATACTGACATGTGGCATGAAGACAAACACATCAATAGCAATGAGCAAGTGAAATCAGCATCTCATAACAAGTTTCAGCACTTAATAGCCACATGCACTTTTGCAACAGAGATTAACATGGCAATATGACACCTAACATGAATGCTACAGCAACCATCATGTAGAGCACTTCACAATGAACATTTTGACATATCATATGCTTCATTTGGATAAACATGCACAAAGTTACAAGCATCACAAGTATGCAACAAAATTACAATTACCAGCAGTTTTAAACAAGTAGCACTCTTGCAACAGGGATTAGGGCATCTAGATGAACTCAAACAAGCATGCCACAATGGAACAAAATGAAGAGCATATCACCATGATCATTTTGACATATCATACACTCAATTTGGATAAGCACACAAAAAGTTACAGGCAGTCAAACATGCAACAGACAACAAGTTTTCTGGGACTTAGAAGAAAAAAATAGACCTCGGGGTGGACATTGTCCGGCTTGAGCGGACATGTCCGTCGGCGGGACCCACACGACAGTGGCACTGAAGAGGGAGGAAGCGGACATGTCCGTGCCCGGACGGACATGTCCGTCGGCGGCGGCGGGTGCGGGGCCCACTTGGCAGCGGCTCACGAGATAGGTCAACACGCCCAGATCGGCCGAAGTGGAGCGGGTCGGGGCGGATCCAAGGCCATGGCGGCTAGATCCGGCGCGGGATGGGCCGGCGGTGAGGTGGTCGCGGCGGCACACGGTGGCCGGCGAGCTCGCATGCTCGAGCCCGCGGATCCAGAGGGGAGGCGGGGCGCGTCGGCCTGCGGGTTGAGGCAGAGGGCGGGGTGGCGCACGGCGGAAGGACGACGAGGCTCCGGCGGGAGGAGCCTGCGACGGGGCGGCGTTCGGCGGCGGTTGCACCACGGCGGCGGGGCAGACGAAGCCTGCGGGGGCGCGGGGAACGACGAAACGGGGGGCGCAGGGGCGGTCGGGCCCGGGACGGCTCGCGGCGGACCGCGGCCGGGCCTGGCGGGCCTGGCGCGGTGGGAGCCGGCTGGAGGGGCACGTGGCCGGCTCTGGTAGGCCGAGTGCGGCTGATTTGGCGGCTGAGGCCAATGGCATGCTGCCACTTGGCGATGATGAGGTGGAGGCGCCGGAATTGAGGGGGAGAGGGTTGGCTGCGCGCGGAAATTGCTGCAGAGGAGGCTAGAGGTGGAGGAAGGCTAGGGATGCCTAATTTTGGAAGGGAGGGGTCTATATAAAGCAAAAGGACTAGGGTTAGGGGGGGTTTGGAGCGGATCGGACCCTCGGATCTCGATCTGACGGCTCCGGTCGTGGGGTCAGTTAGGTGGGCCAAGTGGGCTGTGTAGATGGGGATGTGGGGAGAGAAGAGAAGATGCCCATGGGGTTTTCGGAGACCGAAAACGTACGACGATTAAACCGGCTATAGTGCCGCTATATGTATCCGTTGGGCTATCAAACGAACTCTGAATGCGACGAAATTTGATAGGAGGTCTACCTATGCTATAATAAGACCACTCGCCAAGTTTCAACCCATTCCGAGAACGTTTTTCGGACACTCATAAAATAATATTCGGAGATGCCGTGGGCACGTGCAAGTGTGTCTGAGCTCAGAAAGGACAATGGAAAGGACGAGGGGGTCTCGAACGGATGCAAGTTTTGAAAACATGCTGAGGCAACACACATGATGACATGGTAAAATGCAACACGCAAGCAAGATGACATGGCAACGACGACGAATAACTGGCTGACACCTCGCGCACCGGTCTCGGGGTGTCACAATGATCCCCAAGCATATAAATTTTATTACTCTCCACATAAGCGAAATTCTTCTCATTCATATTAGTGGGAGGAGCAAATTCAACAAAATAATTATCATGTGAAGCATAATCCAATTGGAAATCATGATGACAAGTTTCATGGTTATCTTTATTCTTTATAACATATGTGTCATCACAATAATCATCATAAATAGGGGGCATGCTTTCATCATAGTAAATTTTCTCATCAAAACTTGGGGGACTAACATATCATCATCAAACATAGCATCCCCAAGCTTGTAGCTTTGCATATCATTAGCATCATGGGTATTCAAATAATTCATACTAACAACATTGCAATCATGCTCATCATGCCATATTTTATGCCAAGCATTCTATGTAATTCTTCTTCTAGTACTTGAGCACAATTTTCCTTCCCATCATTTTCACGAAAGATAGTAAAAATATGAAGCATATGAGGTAACTTTAATTCCATTTTTTCCTGGTTTTCTTTTATAAACTAAACTAGTGATAAAACAAGAAACTAAAAGATTCGATTGCAAGATCTAAAGATATACCTTCAAGCACTAACCTCCCCGACAACGGCGCCAGAAAAGAGCTTGATGTCTACTACGCACCCTTCTTCTTGTATACGTTGTTGGGCCTCCAAGTGCAGAGGTTTGTAGGACAGTAGCAAATTTCCCTCAAGTGGATGACCTAAGGTTTATCAATCCGTGGGAGGCGTAGGATGAATATGGTCTCTCTCAAACAACCCTGCAACCAAATAACAAAGAGTCTCTTGTGTCCCCAACACACCCAATACAATGGTAGATTGTATAGGTGCACTAGTTCGGCGAAGAGATGGTGATACAAGTGCAATATGGATAGTAGATATAGGTTTTTGTAATCTGAAAATATAAAAACAGCAAGGTAACTAAAGGTAAAAGTGAGCATAAACGGTGTTGCAATGATAGGAAACAAGGCCTAGGGTTCATACTTTCACTAGTGCAAGTTCTCTCAACGAGGATAACATAATTGGATCATATTACTAGCCCTCAACATGCAACAAAGAGTCACTCCAAAGTCACTAATAGCGGAGAACAAACGAAGAGATTATGGTAGAGTACGAAACCTCCTCAAAGCTATTCTTTCTGATCGATCTATTCAAGAGTCCGTAGTAACGTTCAATCTATCATAGAGTTCGTACTAGAATAACACCTTAAGACACAAATCAACCAAAACCCTAATGTCACCTAGATACTCCATTGTCACCTCAAGTATCCGTGGGCATGATTATACGATATGCATCACACAATCTCAGAAACATCTATTCAACAAGCACATAGAACTTCAAAGAGTGCCCCAAAGTTTCTACCGGAGAGTCAAGACGAAAACGTGTGCCAACCCCTATGCATAGATTCCCAAGGTCACGGAACCCGCAAGTTGATCACCAAAACATACATCAAGTAGATCACATGATATCCCATTGTCACCACAGATAAGCATGTGCAAGACATACATCAAGTGTTCTCAAATCCTTAAAGACTCAATCCGATAAGATAACTTCAAAGCGAAAACTCAATCCATTACAAGAGAGTAGAGGGGGAGAAGCATCATAAGATCCAACTAGAATAGCAAAGCTCGCGATACATCAAGATCGTGCCATCTCAAGAACACGAGAGAGAGAGAGATCAAACACATAGCTACTGGTACATACCCTCACCCCCGAGGGTGGACTACTCCCTCCTCGTCATGGAGAGCACCGGGATGATGAAGATATCCACCAGAGAGGGATCCCCCCCTCCGGGAGGGTGCCAGAACGGGTGTAGATTGGTTTTCGGTGGCAACAGAGGCTTTCGGCGGCGGAACTACCGATCTAGGTTAATTTTCGAAGGTTTCAGTATTTATAGGATTTTTTGGCGTAGGGCACAAGTCAGGGGGGCTGTGGGCTGTCCACGAGATAGGAGGGCGCGCCCCTGCCCAGGGCGCGCCCCCACCCTCGTGGGCAGCGCGTGGCTCTCCTGGCCCAACTCTTTTACTTCGGGGGCTTCTTTTGGTCCAGAAAAAATCATCAAAAATTGGAACGTCAATTGGACTCCGTTTGATATTCCTTTTCTGTAAAACCCTAAAACAGGAGAAAAAGAGAAACTGGCACTGGGCTCTGGGTTAATTGGTTAGTCCCAAAAATAATATAAAAGTGTATAATAAAGCCCATAAAACATCCTAGAAGGATAATATAATAGCATGGAACAATAAAAAATTATAGATATGTTGGAGACATATCAGGGCACGACGGGGCGCCGATGGCCAGTACGGCGCGCGGGGAGCGGTGGTCGAGCTGGGCGAGGCTAGCAGCAGCCGTGAGCTGCAGCACGCGGAGCGAGAGGGCACGGGCGGCAGACGGTGCGGCGAGGGCGCGGACACGCGAGGGGCGGTGTGCCGGCATGGGAGGGATCCGGCGGCGGGAGAGAGAAAGGAGGGCAGACGGGGCTCATAGGAGGGGCCGCGTGCGAGCTCGAGGGGGCGCGGGGGCAGTCTGGTGACGCCGGGGCGGCGGTCCGGCGACGGCCTGGTAGCGACGGGCGCGTCGGGTGCCGGAATCGGGGGCGCCACCGCGGGTGGTGGCTCGGGCCGAGGTGGCCGAGGCTGGCGCAAGAAACACACCGGTGCGGGGAGGCAAGGTGGTGGCGACGGTGGCCGGTCAGGCGGCGTCCGACCGGCGAGCGGGGCGCCGGCGGATCGGAATCGGGAGCTCCTCTCCCGATCCGATCCAAGAGATAATTCAGGGGAGGGGGTTGTGGTGTCGGTGGAGGGGTGTCGTGGCTTAGTAGGACAGTGGGCAGCGGGGTGTTCGGCTGGGCCGGCCAGCTGGGTAGCTAGCTGGGCCGAGGCCCAGTGGGGGAAGCATTGTCTTTTATTTTTCGCCTTTTGTTTAATTTATTTACAATTTAGTTTTAGTTTAGATCTCAGATGACTTTGGAATATTATAAAACTTAATTCCAAATTAGTAACTTACCAAAACATACTAAGATAAAATGTCCCAACATTATTTTAACTTAGTTTATAATTATTTATCGAATTGAAGTATTTACTAATTATTTCAAATGATGTTTTAATTACTTTGGTGCATTAAATTATTTTATACAAGTGTAGTTTCATCACCTACATTACTTATGAAATAACCGACATACTCGGATCATCTTAGTTTTAACGCTCGAAAACTTTTATTGTTTGACTAATTTTTTTGAATTTGAATTCGAACGGGTTTGATTTAACATGGGACTTAGCAATAGTAAAACGATGACAAGGCATCATTAGCGGTGGATTACTGTAGCTTCATTATCCGGGCGTCACATTACTCCTGGTGGGATCTAGACTAGCCTCACAGATCAATATTATTCTTTTCTGCGCACTTTGTGCTCACTCGTGCGCACCCGAGAGCAACTTCCCGGTCGGTCATCCATCCTGAAAGTACTCCAAGCTGAGCACGCTTAACTTTGGAGTTATATCCGAATGGGTTCCCAGAAAAGAAAGAATTCCTTATTGATATGAGTTGTCTATCATCCCTAATAAGCCAGGCTATCACATACACCCCCACTCAGAGGAACCGACGTCCTCGTCGGGCCACAAGAATGTTCCCTCTTGGTACATACGTCTGTGCTTCCAGTCCGGCACATGTGACATGCAGTGTGCCACGACGGGTCACAAATGTCATGCACAACATGACCGCGCACCTGTCCGTAAACATCCGTGTAACCGCGAGGGTCGGCTCTCATACCAACTTGTAACGCCCCGGACACACCCGCGGGTGATCATTACTCCTGGCGGGATCTAGACTAGCTTCACAGATCAATACTTATCTTTTCAGCACACTTTATCCTCACTTGTACGCATCCGGGAGCAACTTTCCGGTCGGTCACCCATCCTGAAACTAATCCAAGCTGAGCACGCTTAACTTTGGAGTTCTATCCGAATGGGCTCCCGGAAAAGAAGGAATTCCTTATTGATATGAGTAGTCTATCATCCCTAATAAGCCAAGCTATCACAGTTGTGCATTTTTTGTAAAAAAGAAAAGGTGGCTGGATAAGAATCCTTATCCATCACAACCTAACAGGTTGTTCTAAGCACATTTCTATCAACTACATCTGACTTTCTCATGCATTGAATTGGACAAGAACTCTGAAACTGGACTATCTTATTCAGACCATGTTTCTAAGCTCCGACCACACTATCATTATGTTGTCCAGACATAATTAACTTCCCTCAACTTGGCTAATTAGAGTATATTGACACATAAGCATCTAGTACAACTGAAAGTGCAAAGTTGATTTGAGTCGACAGAAAAACAATCAACAATCTTGACATAATCCACAACATACGACATCAAAGTAGAACAGAACTTCATAGGTCTCATAAGAAGAGCAATAAACAAAGTTTGCTCACATACAGTAAGCAGAGCGCTAGAATTTGATCACATATTGGCTTACATAAATTTAAAAGTAGTGCGGCAGTCCAAACAAGGAGCCTGAATTATTTCGAGCAATGCTCCTAGATTATGTAGTGAACAAATTGAAGGAAATATGCCCTAGAGGCAATAATAAAGTTATTATTTATTTCCTTATATCATTATAAATGTTTATTATTGATGGGCCTCTAACCCCTCGTTGGTTACCCCAAGT
This sequence comes from Secale cereale, assembly GCA_902687465.1. Classification (NCBI taxonomy): domain Eukaryota; kingdom Viridiplantae; phylum Streptophyta; class Magnoliopsida; order Poales; family Poaceae; genus Secale; species Secale cereale. Next base: position 647,981,698 of record LR738715.1, read on the forward strand.
GGAAGGTGTAAGATGCAGTGTTGTGGAAGTTTTTCCCTAAGCAAAGATGCCAAGGATCGAATCCCCAGAGACTCCTAGGTTCAACAAGTAGGTGTCAACTGCTAACGGCGCCAGATATTAGCAATCAACGTGGACCTGCACACAGATACAAATAACTTTGCTCCCAACGAGTACAGAGAGGTTGTCAATCCCTCCGGCCTTGTAGTTCACAAAGGATTAAACGCAAATGATAGTAGTGATAGATAATGTTTGCAATAGTAAGTAAAAGCGAAAAGTAAATAACGGATGTGATCAATGATGGTAATATGGACCGGAGTCTCATGGTGTTCACTAGTGATGTCTCTCTCCCAAAAGACGATAAAACAGCTATGTGAGGTAAACGAATTACAGCTGGGCAATTGACAGGACCACGAACGCAAACCAATGCTGACTACATTGCAAGAAAGGTTGAGGTTCAAAGCATGGGCGGTACGCCAAAGTAAGTAGACCGAAATCCATCAATATCAACTACTAATCATCCACCTTGAGATATCTATCCAGAACATCTCGCTGGTATTAAGTTGCGAGTACCACCCATAGTGTAAACTCAATGCAACAGACAACTGCATTAAAAGAACTTTGCGTAAAGTAAACAATCCTTGCACCCGCGGGCACAAGCACCGTTGTTTTCCCCCTTGTGGCAACAGCACATCCCCTAGACTCATGTTTCTGTCACTCAAGCTAGTCATCGAGGGGCATGAACCCACAATCGAGCATAACGTTCCCTCTTGGAGTCACTACCTACTACTTGGCCAAAGCAATAAATAACAACGGAGAACATGCAAGAATTACTTATGAACATAAATATAAAAGAGGTAGATCAAATATATTACTCAATCACAATCTGAACATAATCTCATAATCCATCGGATCCCAGCAAACTCATCATAGCAACAGCATAAGGATTACATATGTGCCTCGATCATGTAGGGCAACTCACGAGGACTAATTAGTGAAGCACAAGAACGGGAGGAGAACATCACATAGCTACTGGTCATGGACTCATGGTCCAAGGGAGACTACTCACAACTCATCCGGGAGGCGTCCATGGTGGTGGACAAGCTCCCGATGGTGATCCTCCCCTCCGGCAGGGTGCCGGGAAGAGTTCTCCTGGTGCTCCCGATCTTGGAAGCGGCGGCGGCGGCGGAACAGAGATGAGATCGCGAAAAAGAGTTCCCGTCCCGAGGGTTTCGAAGGACGCTCTAAATATATGCCAAAGGGGGCACCAGATGGGGCTCGGGGGGCCCAGGCGCCCCCCCGGCGCGGCCCAGGGGGGGCGCGCCGCCAGGGCGCCTGGAGCCCTGGTGCCCCCCCCCCCCGGCTGTACTTCGGGCGCAAGGTAGGTTCTGGAACACTGATTTTTTATATAATTTTTCTGGATTTTTCCTGACAGTTCTCGTAACGTGAAAACCTGAAATACAAAAACAGCCGAAAACAGAAACTGGCACCGGGGTGCACTGGATTAGTAGGTTAGTCCAAATATGATCAAAAGTGTATGGAAGTGTATGAATATCATAGCAATATCACCCAAAAGTGGCATGGAGCAAGCAGAAATTATAGATACGTTTTGGACGTATCAACATCCCCAAGCTTAATTCCTGCTCGTCCTCGAGTAGGTAAATGATAACTAGAATAATTTTTGTGGTGACATGTTATTAACCATATAGGACTTTTTATAGTCATATGACAAAAGCTTACTGAGACAATGATTCTATAGTAATTAAGTTGCCTCATGAGAAAATCACAAATGACTGAAAGTTTTACAACATGGCATTGAAACATCAAATAGATTTGCAATGAACATGGTGTGCAAATATGATAAAGTGATATCTAGCTTGCCCCCTTTAGTGAAGCAAAACATAAATGCAGGGGCACCTTCAAGGTTTAAGTGATGACTAGATACAATGATTTCAGAATAAACGATATCACGATCATGCAAAACACAATGCTACTTTGGGACAATGCACATTACACTCAGAATGACAATCATGCTCTCAGTAGTTGGTGCTTTAAAAGAAGGTGGAGACTCAACATAAAAGTAAAAGAATGGTTGTGTGCTAGAGCTTTTTATTTTGAAAACATAGAAGCAATTTTGTCAACGGTAGTAGTACTTCATATGTGTCATGCATAAGACATCCTATAAGTTGCAAGCCTCATGCATTGAATACCAATAGTGCTCGCACCTTGTCCTAATTAGCTCGGATTTCCATGGGTTATCATTGAATTACATATGTTTCAACCAAGTGTCACAAAGGGGTACCTCTATGCCACCTGTACAAAGGTCCAAGGAGATAAATCGCATTTGATTTCTCGTTTTTGATAGATCTCAACTTGAGGACATCCATACCGGGACAACATAGAAAATTGATGATGGACTCCTCTTTAATGCTTAAGCATATTCTCATAAGAGATTGAGGATTAATGTCCAAGCTAAAACTTCCACCATGATACATGGCTTTGGTTGGCGGCCCAATGTTATTCTCTAACAATATGCATACTCATTCAACCCATGGCAAATCACCCTTACTTCAGACAAGACGAACATGCATAGCAACTCACATGATATTCAACAAAAGTGTGACAGTTGATCGCGTCCCCAGAAACATGGTTACCGCTCAGCAAGCAACTTATAAGAAATAAGATACATAGGCAACATATTCTTTACCACAATAGTTTTTAAGCTACTTTCCCATGAGCTATGTATTGCAAAAATTGAAGGTTTTAAAGGTAGCACATGTAAATTACTTGGAGTGGCGGTGAAATACCACATATAGGTAGGTATGGTGGACTCATATGGCATAACTGGTTTAAAAGGATGTGGATGCACAAGCAGTCAGTCCGCTTAGTACAGGTGGAGGTTAGCAAAAGACTGGGAGCGACCAGCTAAGAGAGCAATGACGGTCATAATCATGCAGAGCGACAAAGCAATATTGAATCAGGCATGGAAGTTATATCGCTACTCAGAAATAGAAGATCATCAAGGCTTGATAGACTTTCTTTACAGTCTTAAATATGCGTGAGCATACGCCAAGTCAATCAAAATAAATTCTCAAAGGAAGATATTACTAAACCATACCACATCATAGGCAAACAAATCATGTTGGTACTCCAACAACACATTGGTAATCCCCCAGCTATTTGAGATTAACCATAAGAAAACCTGAACTACTAAGCGCCATCATGCACGTAGCATCTTTATCATAGACATATTAACCAATGCAACGAAAGCAAACTCTCTTAATAGGATAAGCGTGATAATTAAAGAGAGTTCAAGCAACCAACTAAACAAAAGCTCTTTAAAAAGATAAGCATGAATACTAAGAGCTAAGCATGATAGTAGCTATTAAAAGACAAAGAACACACACAGCAAAGATAGACATGAAAATTCTATGTTATGTTCTAGGTAGAAGTGAAGCGTGTTTCTCTCCCACATAAAGAAAGCTGAGTTCCGACTCGTTATGAAAAACTAAAAAGAAAACTAAAAGCAAGACGCTCCAAGCATAGCACATAACACATGAAGTGATAAAAATATAGCGGAACGAAAGACAAACTAATAATGTTGATGGAGAAGGGGATGCACGGGGGCATCCCCAAGCTTAGACGCTTGAGTCTCCTTGAATATTTCTTGGGGGTGCACGGGGGCATCCCCAAGCTTGAGCGCTTGACACTCCTGAATCTTTTTATCATCTTCCCTCGCACACTTGAAAACTCCCTTCATACATAACTCATCATAATCTTATTAGCGAGGTTAGTACCCTTAATAAAATAATTGTTCCTTGCTGGAAATAAAGATATTCTTGAAGTTCTACTGTTTCTCAAGATTGCCAAAAAGTTTTTTGCAAAGAAAAAGCAAGCTCTTGGTTTGCAAAATGAAGGAAAGGCAAAACAGGACAAAATCTGTGAAAAACAGAACAGCGGGTAGTAATTGATTTGTTCGGGGTAATTCTGCAACTCAAATCAAAAAACTCATAACAGAAGCACGAAAGAAAATTATATAGAGAACGATGTCGAAAAAATTCAGACCAAAAAGATGATCTGGTGATTTTATACGAATTTTTCTATCCAAGGATAGAATCTGTTTCCTGGACAGCACCTCACAACTTTTGAACTTTCTAGCAATCAGAGGCTATACTTGGCACAAAATTGAAAAGCAAAGATACAATGATGATGCTACTGTAGTAAACAACATCAAGACACAACAAAAGCAAAATATAAAAATTTATTCATGTGGGCTGCCTCCCAAAAGCGCTTTCTTTTATGCCTTTAAGCTAGGCATAATGCATAGAGGAATCAATAACCATCGTAATAATCGGAGCTATAAATTTCTTCAAATGGTTCCTCAACAAGTTCACTCTTTTTCCTTCTAGGAAAGGGGTACACACCTTTTGCCTTCCCGCGTAAGTGGATTTGTCCCTTACCTATATCGATGAAGCCTTTTACCGCTCGGAGGAAGTCCCTTCCAAGCACTATATTTCCTTGGTTTGGCTCCATGATGAAGAAATCAACCATTGCAATCCCTTTAAGGAATTTAACTGGCACATCTTTTATTCTTCCCTGGATTTCAGAAATTTCTCCATTAGTGTGTTCATGATATGATGGTAGTCTATCCATGTTAAATTTTAAATAATCATGAACAGTTTTTGGCATAGTAGAAACCATAGATCCAATATCACAATAAGCAAGGAAGTCTTGATTAGAGATGCTAATCCTAACAGGAGGCTCCCAGTCATTATCTATTTCCAAAATATCTCTCTTATTGGGTTTGGGTTTCTCTACCTTCATTAAGTCTAGAGCATCCATTCTCTTTTCAATAGTAGCAAGTCTATCTATGACAGTATCAAAATTATGATCATAAACAAAGTAACTAGATAGACCATGTATAATTTCAAGAGCTCTAGCTTCATCACATTCTAGGAAATCTCCCTTGGCTATAATATCAAGAGAGTGTTTACACCATTTAAAAAGACCCTGGTAAAAAATCCTAAGCACAATTTTTATAGGTATCCAAGGCATAATTCTCCTATGTGCCTCAGAAATTCTGTCCCATGCCTTCTTCATATTTTCTCCATCCCTTTGATGGAAATCTAGAACTTCTGATTCCCTCAAAGCACCATATCCTAACATGTTTAGCTAAACAGATAGGACTACTAACAGGAAGGCAAAATAAAAAAAATTGTAATTTTTGATAAAGGATACTAAAGCAAAAACTGAAAGGTAAACTAACAAGACTAAAAAGCAAAGGTAAAAGATAGCATGCAACTCCCCTATCCTGAAGAGTGGAGTCCCCGGCAACGGCGCCAGAAAAACTCCTTGATGGGCCTCTAACCCCTCGTTGGTTACCCCAAGTGGAAGGTGTAAGATGCAGTGTTGTGGAAGTTTTTCCCTTAGCAAAGATGCCAAGGATCGAATCCCCAGAGACTCCTAGGTTCAACAAGTAGGTGTTAACTGCTAACGGCGCCAGATATTAGCAATCAACATGGACCTGCACACAGATACAAATAACTTTGCTCCCAACGAGTACAGAGAGGTTGTCAATCCCTCCGGCCTTGTAGTTCACAAAGGATTAAACGCAAATGATAGTAGTGATAGATAATGTTTGCAATAGTAAGTAAAAGCGAAAAGTAAATAACGGATGTGATCAATGATGGTAATATGGACCGGAGTCTCATGGTGTTCACTAGTGATGTCTCTCTCCCAAAAGACGATAAAACAGCTATGTGAGGTAAACGAATTACAGCTGGGCAATTGACAGGACCACGAACGCAAACCAATGCTGACTACATTGCAAGAAAGGTTGAGGTTCAAAGCATGGGCGGTATGCCAAAGTAAGTAGACCGAAATCCATCAATATCTACTACTAATCATCCACCTTGAGATATTTATCCAGAACATCTCGCTGGTATTAAGTTGCGAGTACCACCCATAGTGTAAACTCAATGCAACAGACAACTGCATAAAAAGAACTTTGCGTAAAGTAAACAATCCTTGCACCCGCAGGCACAAGCACCGTTGTTTTCCCCCTTGTGGCAACAGCACATCCCCTAGACTCATGTTTCTGTCACTCAAGCTAGTCATCGAGGGGCATGAACCCACAATCGAGCATAACATTCCCTCTTGGAGTCACTACCTACTACTTGGCCAAAGCAATAAATAACAACGGAGAACATGCAAGAATTACTTATGAACATAAATATAAAAGAGGTAGATCAAATATATTACTCAATCACAATCTGAACATAATCTCATAATCCATCGGATCCCAGCAAACTCATCATAGCAACAGCATAAGGATTAAATATGTGGCTCGATCATGTAGGGCAGCTCACGAGGACTAATTAGTGAAGCACAAGAACGGGAGGAGAACATCACATAGCTACTGTTCATGGACTCATGGTCCAAGGGAGACTACTCACAACTCATCCGGGAGGCGTCCATGGTGGTGGAGAAGCTCCCGGTGGTGATCCTCCCCTCCGGCAGGGTGCCGGGAAGAGTTCTCCTGGTGCTCCCGATCTTGGAAGCGGCGGCGGCGGCGGAACAGAGATGAGATCGCGAAAAAGAGTTCCCGTCCCGAGGATTTCGAAGGACACTCTAAATATATGCCAAACGGGGGCACCAGACGGGGCTCGGGGGGCCCAGGCGCCCCCC
>LR738715.1:647988391-648002957 GCA_902687465.1 Secale cereale
CCCCCCCCCCCCCGGCTGTACTTCGGGCGCAAGGTAGGTTCTGGAACGCTGATTTTTTATATAATTTTTCTGGATTTTTCCTGACAGTTCTCGTAATGTGAAAACCTGAAATACAAAAAACAGCCGAAAACAGAAACTGGCACCGCGGTGCACTGGATTAGTAGGTTAGTCCAAATATGATCAAAAGTATATGGAAGTGTATGAATATCATAGCAATATCACCCAAAAGTGGCATGGAGCAAGCAGAAATTATAGATACGTTTTGGACGTATCAATTATTCATGCTAGAATTGTATTAACCGGAAACTTAGTACATGTGTGAATACATAGGCAAAACAGAGTGTCCCTAGTATGCCTCTACTAGACTAGCTCATTGATCAAAGATGGTTATGTTTCCTAGCCATAGACATGAGTTGTCATTTGATCAATGGGATCACATCATTAGGAGAATGATGTGATGGACAAGACCTATCCGTTAGCTTAGCACTATGATCGTTTAGTTTTACTGCTATTGCTTTCTTCATGACTTATACATGTTCCTATGACTATGAAATTATGCAACTCCCGAATACCGGAGGAACACCTTGTGTGCTATCAAACGTCACAACGTAACTGGGTGATTATAAAGATGCTCTACATGTTTCTCCGAAGGTGTTCGTGGTGTTGGCATAGATCAAGAATAGGATTTGTCACTCCGAGTGTGGGAGAGGTATCTCTGGGCCCTCTCGGTAATACACATCATAATAAGCCTTGCAAGCAAATGACTAATGATTTAGTCACGAGATGATGTATTACGGAACGAGTAAAGAGACTTGCCGGTAACGAGATTAACTAGGTATGGTGATACCGACGATCGAATCTCGGACAAGTAACATACCGATGACAAAAGGAACAACGTATGTTGTTATGCGGTTTGACCGATAAAGATCTTCGTAGAATATGTATGAGCCAATATGAGCATCCAGGTTCCGCTATTGGTTATTGACCGGAGATGAGTCTCGGTCATGTCTACATACTTCTCGAACCCGTAGGGTCCGCACGCTTAATGTTTGATGACGATCAGTATTATGAGTTTATGTGTTTTGATGTACCGAAGGTAGTTCGGAGTCCCGGATGAGATCGGTGACATGACGAGGAGTCTCGAAATGGTCGAGACATAAAGATCGATATATTGGACGACTATATTCGGACATCGGAAAGGTTCCGAGTGATTCGGGTATTTTTCGGAGTACTGGAGAGTTACGGGAATTCGCCGGGGAGTATATGGGCCTTATTGGGCTTTAGGGGAAAGGGAGAGAGGAGGTTGTGCCCCTCCCATGGCTTAGTCCGAATTGGACTAGGGAGAGGGGTTGCGCCCCCTCCTTCCTTCTCTTCTCTTTCCCTTTCCTTCTCTCCTACTCCTACTACTTGGAAGGGCTCCTAGTTCTACTAGGAAAGGGGGAATCCTACTCCCGATGGGAGTAGGACTCCCCTAGGGCGCGCCATAGAGAGGGCCGGCCCTCCCTCTCCTCCACTCCTTTATATACGGGGGTAGAGGCACCCCATAGACACACAAGTTGATCAGTTGATCTCTCCCAACCGTGTGCGGTGCCCCCCTCCACAGTAACACACCTCGGTCATATCATTGCAGTGCTTAGGCGAAGCCCTGCGATGGTAACTTCATCATATCTGTCACCACGCCGTCATGCAGACAAAACTCTCCCGTGAAGCTCAACTGGATCAAGAGCTCGTGGGACGTCATCAAGCTGAACGTGTGCTGAACGCGGAGGTGCCGTACGTTCGGTACTTGATCGGTTGGATCGCGAAGAAGTTTGACTACATCAACCGCGTCACTAGACACTTTCGCTTCCGGTCTATGAGGGTACGTAGACACACTCTTCCCTCTCGTTGATATGCATCTGGTAGATAGATCTTGCGTGATCGTAGGAAAATTTTGAAAATACTACGTTCCCCAACAGTGGCATCAGAGCCAGGTCTATGCGTAGATGATATGCACGAGTAGAACACAAGTGAGTTGTGGGCGATAATAGTCATACTGCTTACCAGCATGTCATACTTTGGTTCAGCGGTATTGTGAGATGAAGCGGCCCGGACCGACATTGCGCGTACGCTTACGCGAGACTGGTTTCACCGTTATGAACACTCGTTGCTTAAAGGTGACTAGTGGGTGTCTGTCTCTCTCACTTTAGCTGAATCGAGTGGCTACGCCAGGTCCTTGTGAAGGTTAAAACAGCACATACTTGACGAAACATCGTTGTGGTTTTGTATGCGTAGGTAAGAACGGTTCTTGCTAAGCCTGTAGCAGCCACGTAAAACTTGCAACAACAAAGTAGAGGACGTCTAACTTGTTTTTGCAGGGCATGTTGTGATGTGATATGGTCAAGACATGATGAGTTATACGGTTTTGTATGAGATGATCATGTTTTGTAAAGTTATCAGCAACTGGCAGGAGCCATATGGTTGTCGCTTTATTGTATGAAATGCAATCGCCATGTAATTGCTTTACTTTATCACTAAGCGGTAGCGATAGTCGTGGAAGCAATAGTTGGCGAGACAACAACGATGCTACGATGGGGATCATGGTGTCGCGCCGATGACAAAGGTGATCATGATGGTGCTTTGGAGGTGGAGATCAAAAGCACAAGATGATGATGGCCATATCATGTCACATATTTTTATTGCATGTGATGTTTATCTTATTATGCTTCTTATTTTGCTTAGTATGACGGTAGCATTATAAGATGATCCCGTAAAAAATTTCAAGGTACAAGTATTCTCCCTGAGTATGCACCGTTGCGAAAGTTCTTCGTGCTGAGACACCACGTGATGATCGGGTGTGATAGGCTCTACGTTCACATACAACGGGTGCAAGCCAGTTTTGCACACGCAGAATACTCGGGTTAAACTTGACGAGCCTACCATATGCAGATATGGCCTCGGAACACTGGAGACCGAAAGGTCGAGCATGAATCATATAGTAGATATGATCAACATAAGATGTTCACCATTGAAAACTACTCCATCTCACGTGATGATCGGACATGGTTTAGTTGATTTGGATCGCGTGATCATTTAGATGACCAGAGGGATGTCTATCTAAGTGGGAGTTCTTCAAGTAATATGATTAATTGAACTTTAATTTATCATGAACTTAGTCCTGGTAGTATTAGCATATCTGTGTTGTAGATCAATAGCTCGCGATATAGCTCCCCGTTTATTTTATATGTTCCTAGAGAAATATAAGTTGAAAGATGTTAGTAGCAATGATGCGGACTAGGTTCGTGATCTGAGGATTATCCTCATTGCTGCACAGAAGTATTATGTCCTTGATGCACCGCTAGGTGACGAACCTATTGCAGGAGCAGATGCAGACGTTATGAACGTTTGACAAGCTCGGTAAGATGACTACTTGATAGTTTAGTGCGCCATGCTTTACAGCTTATAACCGGGACTTCAAAAACGTTTTGAACGCCACGGAGCACATGAGATGTTCCAAGAGTTGAAATTAGTATTTCATACTCATGCCCGTGTCGAGAGGTATAAGACCTCTGACAGTACATTGCCTACAAGATGGAGAAGAATAGCTCAACCAGTGAGCATGTGCTCAGATTGTCTGGGTACTACAATTGCTTGAATCAAGTGGGAGTTAATCTTCCAGATAAGATAGTAATTGACAAAGTTCTCTAGACACTATCACCAAGTTAGTAGAACTTCGTGATGAACTATAATATGCAAGGGATGACAAAAGTAATTCCCGAGCTCTTCGCGATACTAAAATCGGCGAAGGTAGAAATCAAGAAAGAGCATCAAGTGTTGATGGTTAACAAGACCACTTGTTTCAAGTAAAGGGCAAAGGGATAGAAGGGGAACTTCAAGAAGAATGACAAGCAAGTTGTCACTCCCATGAATAAACCCAAAGCTAAACTCAAGCCTGAAACTAAGTGCTTCTACTGCAAAGGAAATGGTCACTGGAAGTGGAACTGCCCTAGATACTTGGTGGATAAGAAGGATGGCAAAGTGAACAAAGGTATATTTGATATACAGATTACTGATGTGTACTTTACTAGTGTTCATAGCAACCCCTGGGTATTTGATACCATTTCAGTTGCTCAAATTAGTAACTCGAAACAAGAGTTGCAGAATGAACAGAGACTAGTTAAAGGTGAAGTGACGATGTGTGTTGGAAGTGGTTCCAAGATTGATATGATCATCATCGCACACTCCCTATACTTTCGGGATTAGTGTAGAACCTAAATAAATGTTATTTGGCATTTGCTTTAAGCATGAATATGATTTCATCATGTTGGTTGCAATACGGTTATTCATTTAAAGTCATAGAATAATTGTTATTCTGTTTACATGAATAAAGCCTTCAATGGTCATACACCCAATGAAAATAGTTTGTTGGATCTCGATCGTAGTGATACACATATTCATAATATTGAAGCCAAAAGATGCAAGGTTAATAATGATAGTACAACTTATTTGTGGCACTGCCGTTTAGGTCATATTGGTGTAAAGCGCATGAAGGGACTCTATAGTGATGGACTTTTGGAATCACTTGATTATGAATCACTTGGTGCTTGCGAACCATGCCTCATGGGCAAGATGACTAAAACTCCGTTCTCCGGAACAAAGGAGCGAGCAATAGATTTGTTGGAAATCATACATACTGATGTATGTGGACCGATGAGTGTTGAAGCTCGTGGCGAGCATCGTTATTTTCTGACGTTCACTGATGATTTGAGCAGATATGGGTATATCTACTTGATGAAGCACAAGTCTGAAACATTTGAAAAGTTCAAAGAATTTCAGAGTGAAGTAGAGAATCATCGTAACAAGAAAATAAAGTTTCTACGATCTGATCGTGGAGGTGAATATTTGAGTTACGAGTTTGGTCTTCATTTGAAACAATGTGGAATAGTTTCACAACTCACGCCACCCGAAACACCACAACGTAATGGTGTGTCCGAACATCATAACCGTACTTTATTATATATGGTGCGATCTATGATGTCTCTTACCGATTTACCACTATAGTTTTGGGTTATGCATTAAAGATAGCTGCATTCACGTTAAATAGGGCACCATCTAAATCCGTTGAGACGACGCCTTATGAACTATGGTTTGGCAAGAAACCAAAGTTGTCGTTTCTTAAAGTTTGGGCCTGCGATGCTTATGTGAAAAAGCTTCAACCTGATAAGCTCGAACCCAAGTCTGAGAAATGTGTCTTCATAGGATACCCAAAGGAAACTGTTGGGTACACCTTCTATCACAGATCCGAAGGCAAGATATTCGTTGCTAAAAATTGATCCTTTCTAGAGAAGGAGTTTCTCTCGAAAGAAGTGAGTGGGAGGAAAGTGGAACTTGATGAGGTAATTGTACCTTCTCCCGAATTGGATAGTAGTACATCACAGAAACTAGTTCTAGTGGTTCCTACACCAATTAGTGAGGAAGCTAATGATGATGATCATGAAACTTTAGATCAAGTTACTGTTGAACCTCGTAGGTCAACTAGAGTACGTTCTGCACCAGAGTAGTATGGTAACCCTATTCTCGAAGTCATGTTACTAGACCATGATGAACCTACGAACTATGCGGAAGCGATGATGAGCCCAAATTCCGCAAAATGGCTTGAGGCCATGAAATCTGAGATGGGATCCATGTATGAGAACAAAGTGTGGACTTTGGTTGACTTGCTGATACGTCTCAAACGTATCTACTTTTCCAGACACTTTTGATATTATTTTGGCCTCATTCTTGCATGATTTGGACTAAACTAACCCGGACTGACGCTGTTTTCAGCAGAGCTGCCTGTATGGTTTATTTGTGTGCAGGAAAACGGATTTTTAGGTATCTCAGAAAAATTCACGAAAAATCACAGAAAATCCACGCACCCGAAGGAACCAGGAACCAGAAGTGGGGCCAGAGGGGGGCCAGGGGGTGCCCAGGCGCCCTATGGGCGCCCCCCCTGGGCCGCGCCGGGGGGCCGCCTGGGTGGGTCCCACACCCCCTGGTGCCCTACTTCGCCTCGTATTTTTACTCCCGACGCAGAAACCCCAGATCAGAAGTTCTTTCGCAGTTTTCCGTCGCGGAGCCGCCGCCACCCTCTGTTCTTCCTCGGGAGGGCTAATCTGGAGGCTGAATTGGCCTCCGGAGAGGGGAGATCGTCGCCATCATCATCATCATCACCACTCCATCATCCCTCCATGACTTCCCCTTTCATGTGTGAGTAATTCCCCTGCTGTAGGCGAAGGGGATGGTAGGGATTGGATGAGTTAGATCATGTAATAGTTTATCAGATCGTTGGGGGCATGTTGCCTATCATCTACTATGGTATTTATCATCTTTGCTACAACTTGTTATTCTTAATGCTTGACACTTAGAGCCCGAGTGCCATGATTTCAGATCTGAACCATATGTGTTTGCATGAATATATTTGTGTTCGTGATCCTATCTATGAGTTGTTTGCACCTGTTACGGTCCGGAACCGGCGATCCCAAAAGTGACAGCTTGGGACACCAAAGGGGATGGTCCGTAGTTTGAGGATTACATGTATCCATTGAGTTCATTGCTTTGTTCCGGTGCTCTTTGACAGGAGCACCTTAATATCCATAAGTTCCTTTTGGCCCCGTTCGTAGCGGGATGGTAGGACAAAAGATGTTGTGCAAGTTCTTATTGCAAGCACGTACAACTACCTACGGGATACATGCATAATGTTTGATATTTGCCTAGATGATCATTACTTTTCCGTGTGCCGTGCCCCAAGTTAGAATCTATCTCATCCATGCAGCGCCCAACCATCCATCTCCCTAGCCTACAGTGTTTTAAACCCTGCTTGTCACTAGTTGCTACTTTTGCCATTTACTACTGCTATTTACTTTTGCTGTTTACTTTTACTATTACTATCATCACTATCATATCACTGTTACCACTTATCTTTTGTTGCAAGTAAGTATATTTCAAGTGCGGTTGAATTGACAACTCAACTATCAAAGCTTATAAATACTCTTTGGCTCCCCGTGTGTCGAATCAATAAATTGGGTTATTCTTACCCGCGAAGACTATCTCGATCCCTTACGGTTGAGGGTTATCAAGTACCGTTTTCTGGCGCCGTTGCCGGGGAGCATAGCAATATTTACAAGTCTACTTGAGGTATCCTACCTGCTGCACTTCATCCACTATGGGTAAGAAAGGAGACCCCAAGGTTCCGATCTTACTATCCACTACAAGAAGAGAAACTGCTCTGAGCACTAGTGCTACACTTGATTCACCTTCCGTTATGAGTAAGTTTGCCTCACCACCACCACATGATGCTCCTACTGAATCTGTTACTATGTCTGATACTCTTGATGATGCTTCTACTACTTTTGATGATATTAGTTCGCTTGTTTATGCTCTTGAGAAACAAATTGCTGCTGCTGCAAAAAAATCTGGAATTGAACTCCTTGTTACTCGCTACCCTATTGGTGAAAGTTATGATTATCCTGATTTGAGTAAACTCAAGGAGAGTCTCCTTGATGATGATTACTATATACTAGATGAAGATTTATGCAAGGAACTGACAGAGTTTTCCGGCTCTGACCCTGAAGCTATTAAGAAGTTATTTGAAAAACACTCTTTGAAGAACAAAACCGTTCCTAATCCTGAATTTGCTACATTTCCTATATGCATTGATGATCCTGATTATAATTTCTCTGTTGATCTTTCACTTATACCTATGGTTGAAGCTGACCCCTTTTATGGCAGAGAAAATGATGATGCTATTGCACACCTGACTAAACTTGGTGAGTTGGGTAGCCTGTTTACCACAGATGAGAAGATACGATACTTTTATGTGACCAAGCTTCTTCCTTTCTCCTTGAAGGAGGGTGCTAAAGCATGGTATGATTCACTCCCATGCGGTTCCATTAAGAGTCCTCAGGACTTAGCTCACTCTTTTGTTGATAAGTACTTTCCTACTCACATGCAACATGCTGCTTTACAAAGAATTTATAACTTTAAACAGTTGCAGGATGAGTCCCTCCCTAAAGCTTGGGGGAGGTACTGTGGTCTGATTCGGGCTAGACCAGGACATGAAATCCCTAAGAATGAATTAATCGATATATTCTATGCTGGTCTAACTGATGAATCCAGGTCCTATTTGGACAGTTGTGTTGGTTGTGTTTTCAGGAAAAGAACTCCGGACGATGCGGAAGATTTAATGGGCGGGATTGCCAAAAACCATGAAGATTGGTCCGTCCCTGAACCACCTCCACCAACAAAGAAGAGGGGCATGTTTGTTCTGAGCCCCGAGGATATGCGAGAAGCAAAGAAGTCTATTAAAGAGAAAGGTATTAAAGCTGAAGACGTGAAGAATCTACCCCCTATTGAGAAGCTGTGTGAGCCTACCACTCACCCTCCTATGGTAGAGGTACACTCTCTTTTAGATTTCAACGCAAGTGACATCCCTCATGGTAAGCCTCTTGATCAATGTTTAGATGAGTTTGATAATTTTATTATGAAACAGAATCATTTTAATGAGAGGATAGAAAGTCAATTGCATGATAATTCCTTTGCTATCAAAAGACTGCTTGATGTTTTAGATAGAACAGTTAATGATGTTCAATGTCTTGTGAAGCATTTTCAAATGGTTCAAACTCAGCTTGATCAAATTTCTAATGTGCAAAGAGATTTTCTTGCTAACAATGCCAAACAAGATAATTTGCAGGCTTTCGGGATTAAGACCCGAGGAGGAACTAGCACTCAAGATCCTCTTTATCCAGAGGGGCATCCGAAGAGAATCGAGCAAGATTCTCAAATGCAGGAAGAAGAAATTGTTGTCTCTCCAAAGAAGAAGAAGAAACATAAGGAGACTGACAATTCTAATGATCCTATTGCAGATGAAGAGCCAGCTATTGATCCCAACAGTGTATCTATCTCCGATGCTGAGACTGAAGACGGTGCTGAACCTGAAGGTAATGATAATGAGAAGAATGATCCGCCTGAAGTTCGAGAAGAAGAAGCACCTGACAAACGTAAGAGGTACACTAAAGAGGACTTCATCGCAAGAAAACATGGGAATGAAAGAGAACCATGGGTACAGAAACCCATGCCCTTTCCAGGTAAGTCCATCAAATCCAAAGAAGAAGAGCATTATAATAAGTTTTGTGAGTGGATTAAACCTCTTTTTCTTCAAATCCCTTTGACTGATGCTATTAAGTTACTTCCTTATTCAAAATATATGAAAGATATTGTCACTAACAAAAGAAAAGTTCCTAATGATGCAATATCTACTATGCTTGCTAACTACTCTTTTAGTGGCAAGATTCCTGAGAAGCTCGGTGATCCAGGTATACCCACCATTCCTTGCTCCATAAAGAATAATTATGTCAAAACTGCTTTATGTGATCTTGGAGCAGGAGTGAGTGTTATGCCTCTCTCTCTTTACGAGAGGCTTTGTTTAGAGAAACTAATTCCTACAGATATCTCCCTTCAGATGGCTGACAAGTCAACCGCTGTTCCGATAGGTATTTGTGAGGATGTTCTCGTAGAAGTTGCTAATTGTTTAATTCTTACTGATTTTGTTGTGCTTGACATGCCCGAGGATGGGAGCATGTCCATTATTCTTGGTAGACCTTTTCTTAACTCCGCAGGTGCTATTATTGATTGCAATAAAGGGAAGGTTACCTTCCATGTGAATGATAAAGAACACACGGTATATTTTCCAAAGAAGACAGACAGGAGGCATGGCCTCAACTCTATAGAGAATATCGAGACCGTGAAAATTGGAGAATGGGACTGTCCACTACATGTGCCTCACAAATACAAAACTATCATGGTAGGGACAATGTCCATCAAAGTAAAGGTTCAGTGATTACTTCGTAAGAGGTGAGACTTTTTGCTCTATATATCGCTTGTTTGTTGGTAAGACTTGATCAACCTTACTAGTGAACATGTTTTATATGGATAAAAAGTTGAGCTTGTTATATTTCCATTTGTTTTTAGTTTTGTCCTACTTGCTGTACCAAGCATTTATGTTTTTGAAGCTTCACAATACTACTAACTGCTTCAAATTTTCAGAGAGTTTCGCAGCTTTTTGAACTTCGAAAAATTTTCAACAATGAAGTTTTCAGAAAAATTCCAGAAAAATTATAATAAAAATTTCCACGTCGGGAGAGACCCAGAGGGGCCTGGGGCTAGCCAGGGGGACCCCCCAGGCGGCCAGCTGGCGCGGCCCAGCCCCTGGCCGCGCCCATAGGGCGCCTGGGGCCCACGGGGCCCCCCTCCAGGTATGTCTTCTTCCTCCCTCTCTCTCTTTCTCCAAAAAACACGGGTTCTGCTCTTGTTCTTGTGTTCTTGCTGTTCTTGGAGGCGATTCTTCGATCTCTCTCTACAGCCCATCATTTGAGCTGAAATTTTGAGCAAATACTCCCTGGTATGTGACTCCTCCACCCCTCCAATTATATTTTTGATTGGTGGCCTCATTTGTGAGTATTTAGTAGTTCTTGATGATGTAGAGATGAGCTTGCATGCATGTGTAGAAAGTTATTTTCCAAGTTTTGATGCAAGTTTATACCTTGGGCAAGGGAGTTGAGTAGTTTGCCTTAGCTCACTTTGTTTTAATCCTCGTTTTTGTAAATTGTAATTTTTTTTCAGAAATGAGTTTGTTAGGAAGGGCAAAAGGGTGGCTTGAGAAGAGGAGGCCCGCACACTCTGATCGAGTTACTAGAGCCGCAGCTTCACCATCGACTGCTAGGGTGAGCTATAATGAAGATCATGTGCCCCTGGAGTTGTTGGAAGATACAAGTCCAGCATGTGCGATGACATTTCCATGTGATGAATTCATGGAAGCTGCGGGAATCAAGGATGAGTTTTATAATCTTTGTGCTAATGCAGGTTTGACACGACTCGTCACGAGCCGTGTTACTCAGTATCAAAAACTCACCTCCAGTTTCATTAACAGTTTTAGATATAATCCTGATTCAGGTGCTACTGAGTTTAAAATTTATAATGATCTTATCACCATGACTTTGGGAAATTTTTGTGAAATAATAGGTGTGCCGAACGCTGGGAGGACGGCTAGGATGGCCACTCAGCCCTCCGAGCTGAAAACCGTCATCAACTCTCTCTGCAGCATGGGTACGAGGGATATTCATCGGTCAAAGATCTCCAACATCTTATTTCCTCACCTCAGGTATTTTGCATATTATATTGCTAGAGGGGTGTTAGCTCGTGACAACATGAGCAGCATTTCTGCTCCGGATATTGCTATCCTGGCAGCAGCCCTCTCAAGGAGGTCTGATTATAATCTGGGTGCCTTAATTGCTCGACGCCTTGCTATGAACGGTAACAAGGGAGACTTATATGGTGGCGTTTATGCCACACTTATCTTAGAACATCTTGGAGGCACCCCACACCCTGATGATACTCCTTTTACTTATTTAAGCTTTGATCTTGCTGCTATGAAAAGGCATAAGTTTGTTACCATGGGTTCTGAACTTGATAATCTTATTTATATCTTGCGTTTCGGAACTGCCGCGGAACGCGAGATCCGTCTACCTGCACCTCTTTTGTTTGGATTTTCTCGCAGGAACGGATGGTCCTTTGATGTTGTTCAGTTCGATGAGTTCATGGTCCAGCATCAGTTTCATAACCCCATGGAGGGGGTTGTGCCCGACGAGGAGAGGCACGGTGAGATACCACATTTTCAGGAAGAGACCGCCATCGAGTTTGGTGAAGGGTCTTCCTCTGTTTGGCGTTCGGAACCTTCCTCGTGGGAGACTCCGAGGAGTTCGGTGTACGCGCCAGCATCCTTCTACGACCCTTGGACTCACCACCATACCCCTGGAGCAGGAGGCTCCTGGGGGTAGTAGCTGCTACCAACTTAGGCCAAAAGCCTAAGCTTGGGGGAGTACGCGCCCTTCTCACTTTTCCATTGTATTATCCGTTTTATTCACTTTGATCTTTTTGAAGTTTTTGCCCGTTCTTCTTTGTTTCTCTCTTTGCAAAAACAACAAAATGATTTTTTTTCTTTCTTTTGCTTTTATTCAACCTTTAAAAAAACCCAACAAGATTTCCTTTCTCTCTTTAGTTTGCTTTTTTTTCAGAGATCAGCTCGAGTCCGTGACGACATTTAATTACATTTCCCACGTTCGATCGTGCAAGTGACAAGCAGTAATGACGAAGATCGACTGAAGGGGAGCAACAAGGAAGACCGGTATGAACTCTTTTTGTTTCTACTTTTGTACATATGCCTGTACTTATGATCTAGAGACCAGCTTGTAGCGACATAGTGCTATGATTACAATGCTCTTTCGGTGGTTCATGCTTTCCTTGTGGCTAGTCTCGAATAACTAGAGTATATAATGTGTTATTGAAATGATCTACATGCATTGCACTGTTCATATTCTGGTATACTAAGGTGGTATTTCCCTTTAGAGAATTTTTGGATTGACTTGGCACATGCTTACACATGTTTAAGACTAAAAAGTCTACTTTGCCTTGATGATCTTTGAGTTTTAGAATAGTTATATCACTTTCATGCCCGATTCAATGTTGCTTTGTCGCTCTGCATGATTATGACCGTTATTGCTCGCTTCCCAGTCTTTTGCTAAACCTCCACCTGTACTAAGCGGACTGACTGCTTGTGCATCCAAAATCCTTAAAACCGGTTATGCCATATGAGTCCACTATACCTTCCTATACATGGTATTTACCTGCCATTCCTAACGAAGACTTTCATGTACCATCTCGAAACTAATCAAAAGCATTTCTCTTTTGTGCCTATGTTTTAGCTCATGAGGAAGTAGTAGTTAATTCATGATCTTTTTAAGTTGGACAAGTTTCACCCCTGGATTGTATGTCTAATGTGCAAACCCCTAATACGAAAAGGAACTGGCATTGAGTGCGCCCGTCTCAAAAAGATAATATAACAAACAAACCCTCCTTCACGCTTTGTTCATGAGAAATTAGAAAACTTTGGCAGTGATAAACAAAGGAGATTAAGAGGATGTGATCGTCCTCATGCGGGAGCCGTTCCTCGAGACTTGTCCACTCAAAAAGTGATTGAGTTATCTGCTAGCATTCGTTGACGAAATATGCACCTCTCAAACATGTTTACTTCTGTTTTTAAAACCAAGAGCTCTGGTACATGTTTAGTTTTTGTTTCCGACCACGGGTTTTCAACCTTGCCAATAAAAGCCACGGTTCGAGAGTCTCACCTTCTTTCTTCAAAGCACCGGCTAGGAGAGCATAATTGTCATTCTGAGTGTAATGTGCATTGTCCCAAAGTATTACATTGTCTTCTGCATACTTGTGATATGATTTATTCTGAAATTCTTAGTTCTAGTCTCCTTTAAAACTCTGGAGGAGTCTCTGCATTTATGTTTTGCTTCACTCATGGAGGCTAGCGAGATACCACCCTAATATGCTCAAGCTATGTGCAATGCAATCTTGTCTTGATTTTCAGTAATATATTATTTACTTTTAAGTATTTGTGACTGGTCACTTGAAAGAAGGATTGCTCCTTGCATTGTCCTCATAGTACTGTTTCAATACTTGCTAAACTATTTTCGTAGTACATGCTTATATACATCTAATGAAGCAAAAGAGTTTGTCAAAGTTTCCTTTGTCGCGTCCAGTTCATTGAACTGAATTGCTTGAGGACAAGCAATGTGCTAAGCTTGGGGGAGTTGATACGTCTCAAACGTATCTACTTTTCCAAACACTTTTGATATTGTTTTGGCCTCATTCTTGCATGATTTGGACTAAACTAACCCGGACTGACGCTGTTTTCAGCAGAGCTGCCTGTATGGTTTATTTGTGTGCGGGAAAACGGATTTTTAGGTATCTCAGAAATATCCACGAAAAATCACAGAAAATCCACGCACCCGAAGGAACCAGGAACCAGAAGTGGGGCCAGAGGGGGGCCAGGGGGTGCCCAGGCGCCCTGTGGGCGCCCCCCTGGGCCGCGCCGGGGGGCCGCCTGGGTGGGTCCCACACCCCCTGGTGCCCTACTTCGCCTCGTATTTTTACTCCCGACGCAGAAACCCCAGATCAGAAGTTCTTTCGCAGTTTTCCGTCGCGGAGCCGCCGCCATCCTCAGTTCTTCCTCGGGAGGGCTAATCTGGAGGCTGAATTGGCCTTCGGAGAGGGGAGATTGTCGCCATCGTCATCATCATCACCACTCCATCATCCCTCCATGACTTCCCCTTTCATGTGTGAGTAATTCCCCTGCTGTAGCCGAAGGGGATGGTAGGGATTGGATGAGTTAGATCATGTAATAGTTTATCAGATCGTTGGGGGCATGTTGCCTATCATCTACTATGGTGTTTATCATCTTTGCTACAACTTGTTATTCTTAATGCTTGACACTTAGAGCCCGAGTGCCATGATTTCAGATCTGAACCATATGTGTTTGCATGAATATATTTGTGTTCATGATCCTATCTATGAGTTGTTTGCACCTGTTACGGTCCGGAACCGGCGATCCCAAAAGTGACAGCTTGGGACACCAAAGGGGATGGTCCGTAGTTTGAGGATTACATGTATCCATTGAGTTCATTGCTTTGTTCCGGTGCTCTTT
>LR738715.1:648002967-648015104 GCA_902687465.1 Secale cereale
ATCCACGCACCCGAAGGAACCAGGAACCAGAAGTGGGGCCAGAGGGGGGCCAGGGGGTGCCCAGGCGCCCTGTGGGCGCCCCCCTGGGCCGCGCCGGGGGGCCGCCTGGGTGGGTCCCACACCCCCTGGTGCCCTACTTCGCCTCGTATTTTTACTCCCGACGCAGAAACCCCAGATCAGAAGTTCTTTCGTAGTTTTCCGTCGCGGAGCCGCCGCCATCCTCAGTTCTTCCTCGGGAGGGCTAATCTGGAGGCTGAATTGGCCTTCGGAGAGGGGAGATTGTCGCCATCGTCATCATCATCACCACTCCATCATCCCTCCATGACTTCCCCTTTCATGTGTGAGTAATTCCCCTGCTGTAGCCGAAGGGGATGGTAGGGATTGGATGAGTTAGATCATGTAATAGTTTATCAGATCGTTGGGGGCATGTTGCCTATCATCTACTATGGTGTTTATCATCTTTGCTACA
This sequence comes from Secale cereale, assembly GCA_902687465.1. Lineage (NCBI taxonomy): Eukaryota > Viridiplantae > Streptophyta > Magnoliopsida > Poales > Poaceae > Secale > Secale cereale. The sequence goes on from LR738715.1 coordinate 648,003,437, forward strand.
ACTTGTTATTCTTAATGCTTGACACTTAGAGCCCGAGTGCCATGATTTCAGATCTGAACCATATGTGTTTGCATGAATATATTTGTGTTCATGATCCTATCTATGAGTTGTTTGCACCTGTTACGGTCCGGAACCGGCGATCCCAAAAGTGACAGCTTGGGACACCAAAGGGGATGGTCCGTAGTTTGAGGATTACATGTATCCATTGAGTTCATTGCTTTGTTCCGGTGCTCTTTTACAGGAGCACCTTAATATCCATAAGTTCCTTTTGGCCCCGTTCGTAGCGGGATGGTAGGACAAAAGATGTTGTGCAAGTTCTTATTGCAAGCATGTACAACTACCTACGGGATACATGCCTAATGTTTGATATTTGCCTAGATGATCATTACTTTTCCGTGTGCCGTGCCCCAAGTTAGAATCTATCTCATCCATGCAGCGCCCAACCATCCATCTCCCTAGCCTACAGTGTTTTAAACCCTGCTTGTCACTAGTTGCTACTTTTGCCATTTACTACTGCTATTTACTTTTGATGTTTACTTTTACTATTACTATCATCACTATCATATCACTGTTACCACTTATCTTTTGTTGCAAGTAAGTATATTTCAGGTGCGGTTGAATTGACAACTCAACTGTCAAAGCTTATAAATACTCTTTGGCTCCCCGTGTGTCGAATCAATAAATTGGGTTATTCTTACCCGCGAAGACTATCTCGATCCCTTACGGTTGAGGGTTATCACTTGCCCGATGATCGGCAAGCCATTGAAAATAAATGGATCTTTAAGAAGAAGACTGACGCCGATGGTAATGTTACTATCTACAAAGCTCGACTTGTTGCGAAAGGTTTTCGACATGTTCAAGGTGTTGACTACGATGAGATTTTCTCACCCGTAGCTATGCTTAAGCCTGTCCGAATCATGTTAGCAATTGCCACATTTTATGAAATTTGGCAAATGGATAACGAAACTGCGTTCTTTAATGGATTTATTAGAGAAGAGTTGTATATGATGCAATCAGAAGGTTTTGTCAATCCTAAAGGTGCTAGCAAATTGTGCAAGCTCCAACGATCCATCTATGGACTGGTGCAAGCATCTCGGAGTTGGAATATACACTTTGATAAGTTGATCAAAGCATATAGTTTTATACAGACTTGCGGTGAAGCCTGTATTTACAAGAAAGTGAGTGGGAGCACTACAGCCTTTCTGATGAGTATATGTGAATGACATATTGTCGATCGGAAATGATGTAGAATTTTTTGGAAAGCATGAAGGAGTGTTTGAAAGGAGTTTTTCAAAGAAAGACCTCGGTGAAGCTGCTTACATATTGAGCATCATGATCTATAGATAGATCAAGACGCTTGATAAGTTTTTTCAACGAGTACATACCTTGACAAGTTTTTGAAGTAGTTCAAAATGGATCAGTCAGAGAAGGAGTTCTTGCCTGAGTTGTAAGGTATGAAGTTGAGTAAGACTCAAAGCCCGACCTCGGCAGAAGATAGAGAAAGAATGAAAGTCATTCCCTATGCCTCAGCCATAGGTTCTATAAAGTATGCCATGCTGTGTACCAAACCTGTTGTGTACCTTACCATGAGTTTGGCAAGGAGGTACAAAAGTGATCCAGGAGTAGATCATTGGACAGCGGTCAAAATTATCCTTAGTTACTGGATAACTAAGGAAATGTTTTCTCAATTATGGAGGTGATAAAGAGTTCGTCGTAAATAGTTACACCGATGCAAGCTTTACACTAATCCAGATGACTCGAAGTATCAATCTGGATGCATATTGGAAGTGGGAGCAATTAGCTAGAGTAGCTCCATGCAGAGCATTGTAGACATAGAAATTTGCGAAATACATACGGATCTGAATGTGTCAGACCCGTCGACTAAACTTCTCTCACAAGCAAAACATGATCACACCTTACTACTCTTGGGTGTTAATCACATAGCGATGTGAACTAGATTATTGACTCTAGTAAAACCTTTGCGTATTGGTCACATGGCGATGTAAACTATGGGTGTTATTCACATAACGATTTGAACTATCGGTATTAAATCACATGGAGATGTGAACTAGATTATTGACTCTAGTGCAAGTGGGAGACTGAAGGAAATATGCCCTAGAGGCAATAATAAAGTTATTATTTATTTCCTTGTATCATGATAAATGTTTATTATTCATGCTAGAATTGTATTAACCGGAAACTTAGTACATGTGTGAATACATAGACAAAACAGAGTGTCCCTAGTATGCCTCTACTAGACTAGCTCATTGATCAAAGATGGTTATGTTTCCTAGCCATAGACATGAGTTGTCATTTGATCAACGGGATCACATCATTAGGAGAATGATGTGATGGACAAGATCCATCCGTTAGCTTAGCACTATGATCGTTTAGTTTTACTGCTATTGCTTTCTTCATGACTTATACATGTTCCTATGACTATGAGATTATGCAACTCCCGAATACCGGAGGAACACCTTGTGTGCTATCAAACGTCACAACATAACTGGGTGATTATAAAGATGCTCTACAGGTGTCTCAGAAGGTGTTCGTGGTGTTGGCATAGATCAAGAATAGGATTTGTCACTCCGACTGTCGGAGAGGTATCTCTGGGCCATCTCGGTAATACACATCATAATAAGCCTTGCAAGCAAATGACTAATGATGTAGTCACGAGATGATGTATTACGAAACGAGTAAAGAGACTTGCCGGTAACGAGATTAACTAGGTATGGTGATACCGACGATCGAATCTCGGACAAGTAACATACCGATGACAAAAGGAACAACGTATGTTGTTATGCAGTTTGACCGATAAAGATCTTCGTAGAATATGTAGGAGCCAATATGAGCATCCAGGTTCCGCTATTGGTTATTGACCGGAGATGAGTCTCGGTCATGTCTACATAGTTCTCGAATCCGTAGGGTCCGCACGCTTAACGTTTGATAATGATCGGTATTATGAGTTTATGTGTTTTGATGTACCGAAGGTAGTTCGGAGTCTCGGATGAGATCGGGGACATGACGAGGAGTCTCGAAATGGTCGAGACATAAAGATCGATATATTGGACGACTATATTCGGACATCGGAAAGGTTCCGAGTGATTCAGGTATTTTTTTGGAGTACCGGAGAGTTACGGGAATTCGCCGGGGAGTATATGGGCCTTATTGGGCTTTAGGGGAAAGGGAGAGAGGAGGCTGCGCCCCTCCCATGGCTTAGTCCGAATTGGACTAGGGAGAGGGGCTGCGCCCCCTCCTTCCTTCTCTTCGCTTTCCCTTTCCTTCTCTCCTACTCCTACTACTTGGAAGGGCTCCTAGTTCTACTAGGAAAGGGGGAATCCTACTCCGGGTGGGAGTAGGACTCCCCTAGGGCGCGCCATATAGAGGGCCGACCCTCCCTCTCCTCCACTCCTTTATATACGGGGGTAGAGGCACCCCATAGACACACAAGTTGATTAGTTGATCTCTCCCAACCGTGTCCGGTGCCCCCCTTCACAATAACACACCTCGGTCATATCGTTGCAGTGCTTAGGCGAAACCCTGCGACGGTAACTTCATCATATCAGTCACCACGCCGTCGTGCTGACGAAGCTCTCCCGTGAAGCTCAACTGGATCAACAGCTCGTGGGACGTCATCAAGCTGAACGTGTGCTGAACGCGGAGGTGCCGTACGTTCGGTACTTGATCGGTTGGATCGTGAAGAAGTTCGACTACATCAACCGCGTCACTAGACACTTTCGCTTCCGGTCTACGAGGGTACATAGACACACTTTCCCCTCTCGTTGCTATGCATCTGGTAGATAGATCTTGCGTGATCGTAGGAAAATTTTGAAAATACTACGTTCCCCAACACAAATATCTTGTTATTACAGCCTGCAGGCCACTATCTGTTTTCATTCCCGAGTCCCGATGCATGGTTTAATTTGCTGGGACATGAAACTGAACAAAACAAGTGCATGGGTATCTACTAATCATATCTAAAGCAAGTTACCATCAATCATATCAATTCCGAGGGTATATACTAATCACCGGTCTATCACCACGGCAATACATGATATGTACCAAGCAATTTGGTACGAGGCATGACAGAACAAAGATCACCGAGAGAGGAGGAAGGGGAGATGACCGACCGTGGGTTTGGCGGAGGAGTCATCAAGAAGTTGGTCTACAGTCCAAATCCGGTCGGTGACTGGAGGGAGGTGTGCTGCTGAACAATGGGGTGGGGTCAGGGTTCAATCAGAAAAGGTGCATCAAAGATGGGGATAAGAGAGGTGGAGGGAACTTACAAGGAGTTGAGATCTCAAAGGATGAGGGAAGGGGCGTCGCCGGCGGAGGGTGCGTCGCTGTGAAATCCTGAGTAAAGAGGACGAGGGACGGGGTGTCGAAGGAGTTATTTACCAGCGAAGGGTGCGTCTGGTGGTGGCGACGGTGGACGGGAGATTTGGCGGCGACGGCGGTGGTGGACGGGAGATTTGGCGGCGGCGGCAGGCGTCTGGGGAGGGTGGGGGAAGGGAGACAAGCGTGCCGGGACGAGGGGAGTGGCGAGAATGACGGGTGATGGCACATGATTTTGGGCTAGACAAGTTTTAATTCTTTGGAATTTAAGAATAAAATCCGACGGTCAATTCTGTGGCGGCCAAACGAGTAAATTCCGGAATTCGCAAATGAAATCCACTGAATCCGACCCAAATGATAGGAGCCAAACGACCCAAATGAAATCCGACCGTCAATTCCGTGGCAGCCAAACAAGTAAATTCCGAAATTCGCAAGTGAAATCCACTGACGACGAGGACAAATACACATAGAGCAACACGCCTCCCTCTAGTTTTTGTTTTTATTTAATATTTTGACTTAATGTAAAAATGGACTTATGGACTCTTGCCAGCCTTTATGGCCGGCATTAATTTTTAGTTAACATTTATAATTTTTAAAATGTTTGCGTTCTTTATTTTTTTTGCGTGCGAACTCAAAAATGAGTCGGGTGGGTTGGACGCAAACGTGGACTCAAACACGAAAACGGACATGATATCCGTCGAGCCAACCCAAACGGACGAAAGGCTGACAAAATCACCCTTCGTTTGGGTCGGCCGGTTGAAGTTGCTATTACCGGATGTGAAGTCCATTTGCCTTTCAAATTTCGGAACCACGACGTCCGCTTTTCAGTTTTGGAAACCCTAAACCCTAGCCCCCTTCCCCCACTCCCATGGCGCCGCCGTCGCAACTGGTGCTTGCGGCCTCCTCCACCGACGCCGGCGTGGCCGCATGGGACCTCCGCACGGGGGCCGAGGCCATCCGCCACCGCCCCTGCGCCTCCAGGCCACGTGCCATCGCTGCCGTCGCCGGCCGCTTCCTCGCCGCCGCCCAAGTCGCCGCCGGCAACTCCGCCCCCATCCACTACTACCACTGGGACAAGGTAAGCATTCTTCACAAACTGGACTTCATTTACTTGAACTCGAAACCCTAGGCTGAGCTTGTGTTCTCGGTTCCTATTGCAGCCTCAGGTGGCTGTGAAGAGCTTCCCCGCCGAGCCAATCCGCGCGCTCATTGCTGATCCGGAGGGAAACTATCTCATCGGCGGTGGTGTGTCCGGTGACATATTCTTTTGGGAGGTGAGGGGATTGTGGTTTCTAGGTGGTGTGGTGAAACTGTTATTGAAAAGCTGCTCCAGCTTACACCTGTTAATTTTTGTGTGGTTCTGTGTGTAGGTGGCTAGTGGAGAGCTGCTAGTCCGATGGCACGCTCACTATCGTGATGTTAGGTGCCTTGCCCTCTATGACATGTTGCTTGTCTCAGGGTCCGAGGATGGGAGCATCAAAGTTTGGGATCTTCTCACGTATGTAGTCTGATGAGGGTAAAAGTTGGGTGAACTATTTTGTACTTTGTTTGACCGGGTTAGTTGGTGTTCATCGCAGGATGCTTGATGAGCAATCAAGGTTTGAGGCGAAGACACCATACTTATACAACTTTAATCAGCACACACTTCCTGTAACTGATATTGCTTGTTTTCATGGAGCAATTGCTGTGTCATCTTCAGAGGACCGCACATGTAAAGTGTGTGCTCGATTTACTTTGTCTTTCTTTTTAGTTGTGGGATAATGAAGGATCTCAATGCTCATATATTTATTATCTTTCTTCAGATATGGAGTCTATCAGAGGGCAGGATGCTGAGAAGTATTTCATTTCCTGCTATCATTGATTCTCTCGAAATAGACCCAAGAAGTCATATTTTCTATGCTGGTGGTAGAGATGGAAAAATATACGTTACTGCTATGGGTGTTGATGTCTCCTCTCAGGGCCGTGATGATTCGTCTATTCTCGGTATTCTGGATGACCACAGGTTTGCTTACTGTCCTAGTTTTTCCTCATTGTGTCTCTTTTATCATATGATGTAAGTAGCTCCAATGTAGATCAGAAATTCTCTTATGTCATCTATGAGTAGACTGTTTGAAAATTTGTCCTGTTTGCTTGTGCTATAACTGGGTTTGAATTCTTAATTTGCCGTTTCACTCTCTGTCTAAATCAATGCAGCTTATTTTGTTGTTCTTGTTGTTGTACTTTGCTTGCTTTTTTATTTATGCTATAATTTTAAACCCTAGTATTAGTGAAGTATAATCAATATGCCTAAAATGTGTTAGTGTGTTGTATGCAAATATACTTAACAATATCTGGTTGCTTTTGATATCAACCATATATCAGAGTAAGCACTATTCTAATTTGTGGAAAGTTAGTTCACCTAAGATATCAACCATATATCAGAGTAAGCACTATTCTAATTTGTGGAAAGTTAGTTCACCTCGGTATCAGTACTGTGCAGAAGATGGCTAGATGACATGCCTTGAAGGGGATCGGGCTGTTAAAAGGGGAGATGCACTTGATTGTAGTGAGAGGACTAGAAGGGTTGGCAAATAACATATATAGACAAGAGATCTATTTGAGGCTTGTCGTTTGATGAATTACATGCCAGTTACGAGGACTCAACAGTCAACCCTAGTACTCGTAACTTAACTCACTTGTCCTTGCTTTGGCCAACTAGATTAGTGTGATTTCGCTTCCACAGTCTTATGCTTTACTGCCATCTTCGAATTGTGATTCCCGCCTTTAAATAACCTATTACTATTCCTAGTGACTTAATAACCTCTACACCTCTACTAGATGTGAAGTAGGTCTGAAAAATACACCAATTGAACTCTCCTTCTACCTCGCTGCCCCAAGGGCTGCACATCCTTCTGGTTGCCGCTGCCCATGTTTTAGCTTGCTGGTGCACTTCTGGCGATAAGCTGGGAAAAATGAGGCGACAAACTGCTTGGTCCATGAACTTGAAGTTGTAAACAAAAATGTTTGAATGGTCCCTTGATCAAGGAGAGTATGTCCTGTTATCTGGTACCAGATTTGTAGTTGCTGTGCTGCGCTCAGGCACTGGTATAGGCGCCTGGGAGCAATAAAGAAATGTGCAATAACAGTTATTCACTTCCAATCGATTATTGCTTGAACTTATATTATTTCATTCGACCGATACTTCATAACTCATCTATGCTTACTTTACCGTTTACTGGAGATATATGTACTTTGGTTAGCAGTGCAACATAAACTAAGATCTCAACAAATACCTCCGCTGTTTAGTTTGAGTCACTTCATTTCAAATATTCTGTTATTTGTGTTGCAAAATTTCTTTAATTGATCCTGGTGATTTGTGTAATTTGTTCAGCAAGGCGGTAACGAGCTTAACATCAAGTACAGATGGCCTTCTACTAGTCTCTGGTTCGGAGGATGGTAATGTTCGGGTTTGGGATACCAGAAGTCAGCAAGTAACCCGAAAATTCAAACACTCCCAAGGTTTGTAGTTTATTTCCACACTTGAACCTTGTTCTTCAGACTTCATGGAGAAAATGTGAAAAGTTTGAACCTGTTTGATAAGTATTCTGAATTATCATGGACTACGGTTGTGGCCATGCTTAATTGTGACTAGTCGAAACACCCCTGTTGGAAAAAGCAAACGGGATGTTGTATTTAACGGTGGCACCTTCAGTAGATTGACATGAAGTCTAGCTTGTTGCCTTTCTTGCTTGTAGCATGCTTAATGGTGACCAGAAAGCAGAAACATTCCTATTGGAAAAGCAAATGGAATGGTATTAAATGTCTGCACCTTCAATAGATTGACACACGTCTAGTTTGTTGCCTTTCTAGCATTGGTTGTAGGTTTACTGCCATTAATTCCATTAAATACGCATATCTTTATCCATGGACAGCTGATGTAAGCATTATGGATTAACAACTTTGATTTGCATTATGGGTTAACAACTTATTATGGGTTAACAGCTTTGATTTGTATTATGGGTTAACAGCTTTGATTTGCATTATTATGGGTTAACAGCTTTGATTTGCATGAGTATTCACCAGTCACTATGGAGAAAACTTTAGCATCTTTAACTTAAGGTAGTTATTAAAGGATGCAAGGGCAAATTTGTATTTTTATACTTCCTGTAATGTAGTGCCATATCGAGTTAATCTTCTGTAGTACCACGGCAGACCCAAAGCCAAGTCCTAAACGGCGATGGCAAGTGTTCAACTGTTCATTTGATCTGTAATAGTTTGTAATTCGTGCTGGAGAACATTTCATTCTACGTCCTTCATGCACGCGCGACGGAACCATGATTTTTTGTTATGCACAATAGCCTCAGTAACAAGGGATATGCTATAACAGCACAGCAAGCTGGTGCAACTGATTGTGGTGTAGCAAGGGTATGGTGGAGAACTGTTATTTCTGCGATTAATTTCCTTGCCATGTCTGATGAGTAAAAACCCAAACGGAGGAAAGCAGTGAGTGATCAATAGCACTAGGGAGTAACAGGTGGCTAACTGCTTACTTTTTTTTTTTTTTTGAGATTACCAGAGTGACTTTCACCATTCATTCACTTGAATCGGTTGTTTTGCTTGACAACTCAACTGGTATATGTACGCAATTAACCTCTTGAGAGAACAACATGAATGCCCCTCAACAACTCAACTGATGCAACTGTTTAGATGCTTTGGTACACTCATGATAAAATAAAATATCATATATTCCGTGATAAAATATGGAGCACTGAAGCCAATAGCCCTTTTGTTCGAAGTTCATCACTCGTGATAAAATATCATATATTCCGTGGCACACCACATTTGTTCTGTGAATCTGTTTGAATTGATTGTCATACTGTAATGTTTTATCATGCCATTTAGCTATGCATTTAATTTCTGAATCATGTCTAGGGCGAGCAATCTTATGAGATTTTGATAAAAATCCTTTCTCACAGGTCCAGTAACTAATGTTCTCATAGTAACACCCAAAAGATTAAATCTGCCACCTTTACAACCATTGCGTAAAGTTTGCGCAGCAAGTGGCGAAGTTGAACCACGGGCTGTAATTCTGCCCAACCCTGAAAATGATGTTCATATTGCTGGAAATTGCAGCTCTAACCTTCTAGAGCAGCTCTTGGATGCACATCAGGTCAGCTGATTTCAATTCCCTTACGTTCGGTGCAACACATTGATTAACCTTACATTTTCATGTTTCTTTCTGTTGTATCTTATTGTTATACTTTGATCCAACAGCACGGCAGTTCCAGGTTATTTGATTCTGGGGTGAGCACTCTCAATGGCGTACCAAACCAACAGGGGACAGAATGGAGAAGTAAATACCTAGAGTTGCAGGATCTTTTTGTGCACGAGGTTCTTGGTGATATGCCATCTTGATGGACACACAATACCACAAAACTGGATATTATGGGCGATTACTGTCAGTTAGGTGAGAACTGTATAATACTTCTGTTGTTTAATTAGAATGAAGAATGGCGAAAGGCTATTGTGTCAGTGTTGACCTTGTGAGCTCAAAAGAGGTCAGACAGTAATATTTCCTCATACAGTGACCGGTGATTTTTATTGCCCTAGTTCTACACTTGTGGATTATGTAGCTTAAGAATTTATATGATATTGAAACTCATTTGCGAGCTTCTTGCTAGAATCATATTGCTGCACCATATTTCTATACGTTCTCTTGCTATTTGTTGACCATGGCAATTTATGCTTTTGGATCGTTGTGCAGGCGGTATTCAAAGCAAACCTGGGAAATCAGTGGATGCCAAAGTCGACTTCATGAAGGAAACTCGTACCTTCCAATGCAGAACCATATCAGAAGTAGTAGGAAAAAACTCTAAACGTAGCAAAAATGGGACATCTGAAACTGTAATTCGACTGAGTAAACAGGAAATGAAGAAATTTTCGCTTATTCTAGGGTACTGCTTTAGTGGGCTATTATTTGTGTGGTCGTCAATTATGTAGCGGGAGGATCTTGCTGGGCTGTGAAGCTCAGAAAGTAGCCAGCGTATAATTACAACTTGAATATGCTAATAGTCTTGTAAAAGGAAGAATATGCAATCATGTACTCCTATGTCCAAACAAATTATAGGTGGTGTGTGTGACTTGGTCGAGAATCGACAATTTCGTCTGGTGAGTCTCCTAAAAAGAATTCTCAGGCAAGTCTCGTGCAGCAGGTTCGTACTTATTTTCAGGCGTTGAGTTTGATCATTGGTGCTGGTAAGAAATGTCTGCCGTTTCCTATATTCCTTTCCTGATCACCGAACTGCACCAACTGAAAGCTGTTAAAGCATGGCTGTCGATGGGATGATAAAAATATGAAAAAACAAGTAGGGAAGAAACGGTCTTGCGTAAAGTTTTAAGGTTAGCATTATTTGTATATAAACCTTATGCGAGTAACAGCATCTTGGAGGAAACGCCGGCAGTCTAAACTAAATAAGGTCGGCCTGCTACTTCTATTGGTATAGCTTAATCTGTTGAAATATGCTACTAAGCGTAATGAATATTGCCATCCGCGAGCTACCTTGCAGGTCACAGACTTCTTTTTTTGCAAGATAATGTTATGGAATAAATTCAGCTACTATTACTTTTATTCAGCTCATCAACAATCATATTTGCCTTTTCCAGAAAGATAATGCCCGCTCGCCTCTCAAGGATAAAATGGCCAACTGCATTTCCAGTTTCAGAAATGCTTTCATGTGAAAAATGTACCAATTATCTCTGAAGTAGTAGAAATACTCCCTCCGTTGCCGCCGCCTCCTCCTTCTCCACAAAAAAAGTCAAGGTTTTTGCATCCCGCCGATGCCGCCGCAGGTCCGCCTCCTCTCCGGTGGCCCTAGGGCCATGGAGGCGCGGTGGATCTCGATAAGGGTCCGTGGGAGGGCTCCGTTTTTAGTCGTTTCTTTCAGTTTTGCTAGGGTTTGTGTCCTGCTCAGAAAGAGGAGACGGCAACGTCTACCTGAAGATGGAATAAAGGTCTCCCCGTCTAGCCCCCTTTCCGGCGGTGCGTCTAGCACCGTTGGTGGGCGTGTGGAGGTGTGTCTCCGGCGGATCTATCTTTGGTGGATCTGCTCGGATCTCGTCGTTGTTCGTCTACGTTCGTGTGTCTTAGGATTGGATCTTTCTGATCTACGTTATTCTTCATCTGCGGCGGTTGCTGTTCTGGTGCGCTGGTCCTACGGGGCCTTAGCACGCCGAATTCCCGACTGTCTACTACAACAAGTTGTGCCCAACTCCGACGATGGAGGGGCGATGCCGGCGACGCGTCAAGCCGGCAATGGTTAACCGTTACTGCAAGTGCAGTATATCGACTAGAGGG